>OX393558.1:44381479-44638979 GCA_947650365.1 Chamaelirium japonicum
TAGAAAAGATGGAAATTCCAAGATCAGTGCAAGGCACTTTGCTAACCATGAAATTCTTTATACTTGTTTTCCTTTCATGGATAGACATGTTTGGTTGTTGTTCCATTAACATGAATTTGCAAATTTGAGCTAAGCGACAAGGTATGAAGCTGTAAATAGTTGTAAGAATCCACAAGTTGATGATAGATTTCAGATTCAAAGAGGTAATATGCAGCATATTTTTAAAGAAAATAAGGCTATGTATGCTTGCAAAGGTTACCGACGACCTAGATATGGCTATGATGATAACTAGGCATGTATTAGCCTTCAACTAGGGATGAAACAAAGGCGAATACGGCTGCGATGTGTAGGCAGTGGAAATAAGTGAAAAGGAATACAAAAGCAAAAAACAAGATAAAAATCAAGATAGATAATGTCTGGAGTTTCCCGCCGTGAGTCGATGCCAGGATGTGTCGATGATCCCGTTCACGGTGCAAGGCCGGGCGTCGAGAGAAGTTGTGGATCTTTCGGAGAAACAAACCAAGGCCTACGCGAGGCGAAGTCACGGATTTTCTCGAGGTGAAGTCGAGGTAGCGGCGATGGTCGGGGATACATGCCTCTATCTCACGTAAAGACAAAATTCTCATCCAAAATCTGAAAGCTCTCTTTTTTTTTTCCCTCTTTATAGAACTAGGGTTTCATAACGTGTGGTGGAGATCAAAAAGGTGATGATGGAGGTTAGATGAGGGCTAAAGGAGGTAACAAAGAGAGAGAAACAAGGGGGGAAAAGAGGTGGTGTGAGGGGAAAGAAAAAGGGGCTGCAGTTTTGGGTAGCGCGGAAAGGATGGAGAGGGGGGGGGGGGGGGGGGGTTCACTCGCGGGTATGACGTGCAAGGGAGAGGGAAGCGCGATGGAAACAAACCAAGGCCTACGCGAGGCGAAGTCACGGATTTTCTCGAGGTGAAGTCGAGGTAGCGGCGATGGTCGGGGATACATGCCTCTATCTCACGTAAAGACAAAATTCTCATCCAAAATCTGAAAGCTCTCTTTTTTTTTTCCCTCTTTATAGAACTAGGGTTTCATAACGTGTGGTGGAGATCAAAAAGGTGATGATGGAGGTTAGATGAGGGCTAAAGGAGGTAACAAAGAGAGAGAAACAAGGGGGGAAAAGAGGTGGTGTGAGGGGAAAGAAAAAGGGGCTGCAGTTTTGGGTAGCGCGGAAAGGATGGAGAGGGGGGGGGGGGGGGGGGGTTCACTCGCGGGTATGACGTGCAAGGGAGAGGGAAGCACGATGGAAAAGGGAAAGATCCTTTTGGGCTTATCTTAAAAACCCACTAAGGCTCCTATTGAAGCCCACTTATGCAACTTCATCAATTAACCTAAGTTATAGCCATCTAACCGTCAGTTTCAAGATCTAATCTGGATCTTCGGCACACTGCATGCACACACACAAGATTTTATAAATATAATGCATCAAACTCACCCAAAAGAGCCTGGATTCAGTCCCAAAAGTCCTCGGATGAGATTATGGACATCCCCAATGATTTGGGTAAGAACATGACTAACATAAAGTGCAGAAAATAGGCCCAAAACATAATAAAAATGGCCTAAAACATCCATAACAGCAATGCTAAAATGTTTTTCAGCATAATAAAATAAAGGTAAGTGCGGATGATGATCTGATAATGCAGATCAGGCCTGCATCAGCATCAGAAGACATGGATCGTCGTATTCTTGTAGAAAATCCAAAGCCCCTCACTAAAACTAAACAATGATCAAATATTTGACTCAAACAACAAATGGTATTGAATAACTAAACAGAGAGCATTTGTTACGGTAACAAGAAAAAAGCAACTGAACGAGTCAAAATGAAAAGGAATGCAAAATAAATCTTTTTATGAGAATTCTTTCCGAAAGTTAACTATACCGCCATAGTTTTCATCGGCAAAACCTCTCCAAAAATTAGAAAGTATACCTATTGAGGAGTTAACAATGATCATCCTTCCAACTGCAAAAGTATAGAATAAGAAAGATCTGCATCACCGCCTTGAGTAAGGGGCTCCACATATGAAGATATGAAGATAATTGCATATATCAAACAATAAATTTGTTTGACTTTCTACTAAAGCTCAAAAGTATTTCCCTTAATTGTTGTGAAGGATGAGATGTCTCTAGTTATGCTTCATATTGTTGATATTTCCATGAAGTATCATTGCTGTTTTTGTAGCAAGCAAATATAATTATAATTGCACTAATGGTATAAACACAAATACACTAAGAAGCTAGAAAATAGAAGAATATCATTGTCCATCCGTAGTAAAAATAATTTGAACAGAATATCACCACTAACATGCGAGGTTAGTGAGTTGATGATAACCTCATCAGTTGAATTCGTACAATGTTGACAAAAAACAGGAAGCAATTTCAATGATATTGCCCATCTTTTACGAACAAAGTTGTTAATAGGGAAGCAATGGATGCCTCCAAATCTATGATCTGCAGACACAGACTCGGGTGTCGAGTGTCGACATGGACACGGAAGCCAGACACAACATCATAAAAGTTGGATACGGAGACACGTGTGTGCGTGTGTCTATATATAACTTGAATCCAATGATTAGGATGATGGGTTAAAATTTCATGGATCATCCGATCCTGGCCATATATATATATATATATATATATATATATATATATATATATATATATATATATATATATATATATAGAGAGAGAGAGAGAGAGAGAGAGAGATATATATACAGTGAGCTATGAGCTACGGAAGGAGAAAATGAGCTACGATCATTTTGACCACCCTAGAAGTTTTGGAATTTCGTGAAAACTGGTGGGTGTGTTGTCTAGGGTAACATGATCATCCTCACCAATTTTTAAGAAATTCCAAAACTACTAGGGTTATCAAACGGTAGAAGGTTTGTCCACCGTCCGTAGTAACCGTTAATTTTGCTTCTACCGTTTGATGACCCTAGAAGTTTTGGAATTCCTTGAAAATTGGTGAGGATGATCATGTTACCCTAAACAATACACCCACCAATTTTCATGAAATTCCAAAACTTCTAGGGCGGTCAAAATGATCGTAGCTCATTTTCTCCTTCTGTAGCTCATAGCTCACTGTAACATTAACATATCTATATATATATATATATATATATATATATATATATATATATATATATATATATATATATATATATATATATATATATATATATATATATATGGATTAGGATCAATAGCCAACACTTTTGGTGCCAACACCGGTGCCAACACATCAATAGAGGTTCTTAGAGGTTTTCAAATTTGCTGAAATTTGGTGAGGATGATCACCTACCAATAGATAGCAAGTCCACAAAAATTTAGAATATTCTAAAATTTCTTGGTGTGTCAAATGTTAAGAACTTTATTGACCGTCCATGCCAACCGTTAATTTGAAGATGATCATTTGACACACCTAGAAGTTTTAGAATGTTCTAATTTTTTCTGGGCTTGCTATCGATAGTAAGGTGATCAACCTCACCAGATTTCAGCAAATTTCAAAACCTCTACGAACCTCTATGAATGTGTTGGCACCGGTGTTGGCACCATATCAGTTGGCTGCAGAACCCGACCCTATATATATACTAGTAATGCCCGTGCCTGTCGGCACACAAAAGATTTTGAGGGCGGGAATAATATGTCGAGGAAGATGACAATATTTCAAAGGAGGCCACAACATTTCGAGAGTAGTGATAATATTTCGAGGGGGAGAATAATATTTTGAGGGTGATAACAATATTTCATAAACGATGATAGTATTTTGAGGAATGTGTCAATATTTTTGTGAGCGATGATAATGCTCGTGTCTATCTGCACTCGAACGGGATGACAAAATTGGTTCGGCGGCACCCGCAATTGTTGTGGCACCCAAATTCGACCAGAGAGCCTAAACTTGACAAAACATTCTAATTTATGGACGATGTTGACATTCAGAAGAAATACCCAAATTCAATGGGGCTGTCCACATTCAGCGACGACATGCCTGTGTTTGTCAACTCACGGATGGCTGCCTTCGGCTGCAACACTACCCTACACGGAGAGCAAAGTTCAAGGATTAAGGCATAACACTATCTCGAGGCACAAACAGCGGGGCAAAGCACCTGAAATATATATAATGACACCATCTAGATCCAATTAGGATCTCTCTCTCTCTCTCTCTCTCTCAACCTATTTGCATCTTTATTCTTGTAATCTTGACATGGCACCCGATCACACTGTCCAATGCACCCAACCCTGACCAGTGAATCACAATCAACCCGCACGAAAAGGGCCGATGTGATCAGGTACAGTCCAACACCTACCTTCGACGACACTACTCCCCCACCGTCTTTGGCGGCATCAAAATTCGTTCGACGGTGCCCAATTCGGCGGGCGCGTCAAAATAAGTTCAATGACGTCCACATTCGGTGAAGGCATCAAAATTCATTCGACGGTACCCACATTCGCGAGGGTGTCAAAATTTCATGGGGTTAAGTGTAATTTGAGCAAAACTACATGGGGGTTAAGTTTTTTGAGGAAAACTTTAGGGGGGCAAAGTGTAATTTCAAAACTTTGGGAAATCAAGTAGTTGACCAAATGAGGAAATCAAGTAGTTGACCAAAGGGGGGTATTGTGCTAACATTTCAAACTTTAGGGAACAATTTGGAACAAAATAAACTACATGGGCACTTACAGTAGAAATAAAGAAAAAAAAACATGTTTAGGAGAGAGAGGGAGAGAAACACAGAGAGAGAGAGAGGAGCCGATCAACCCCTTCCTCTTGTTGTCCTTCCGTCGGAGAGGGGGGGAGGGGAACCGTTTAGCTCCACCATAGAAAAAAAAAATTGAGTTGTTCTTGACATTTGAAGAGGAAAAATTTGGGGAAAAAAAACAAAAAACAAAACCAAGGTTGGAAAAAAAATTAGATGAACAATGAAAATACTTGTGCAAGGCTTAACAAACACAAATAATCGAACACAACAAAAACCAACACTCGGTAAAAAAAAATTGAAAATGCTTTGTGTGAGGCTTAACCAAAAAAAAATCGAACAAAAAAAACCCCAAACACTCTCGTGCCATAAAAAAATGAAAACCCCAAGATGAAAAAAATCTGATGAACAATCAAAACAAAGAATAAACTTGGAAAAGCAAAAAAAAAAAAACCCCTACATGCACTGACCCCAACTACATAAACTGATTAACCCCTCTATTAATGAGTAGAGAGACCATTCTAAGATGAGAGAGAGGTTGCAAATCAACCCTGAAGTGAACCCCAAGGTTAAACAAAACTTCTTAATAACCATAGATCTATAGGCTTGGTTTTGAAGACAGTAAACAAAATATACAAAAAAACAGAAAACTAATCTGGTAACAGCCCTCCAAACGATTAGATCCTCCCCTCATTTATGGGGGAGAGGGGACCACGCCTGAATAATCATTAGATCAATACCAAGTATGCCCATATTTTTTTACACGAAAGCCCTCCAAACGATTGTTAAATTTTATTTTTTACAATCAGGTCCTTCACGAATTTATTACTTCCTCCACCTAATTTTATCCCCACATTTCAACTCGATTCAATCTTAGCCGTTCACCTCTTCCTGGATCAATCGCACTCACCCTTACATCAACTTATCTTGCCCCTTCATTCTATCTTCCTCTCAAAAATAGATCATGACCGTTCTTTGTACCCCCCACAAAACTGTAGCTTATTTATATATATATATATATATATATATATATATATATATATATATATATATATATATATATATATATATATATATAGAGAGAGAGAGAGAGAGAGAGAGAGAGAGAGAGAGATGTTAAAATGTGGCGTGCGGTGCGTGCGGTGTCGCACCGCAACCGTCTGATGCACCGTTGCGGTGCGTGCGATGCACGCAGCGGTACATCAGACGGCTGCGGTGCGACGCCGCACGCACCGCACGCCGCATCCTAACACGCCTCATATATATATATATATATATATATATATATATATATATATATATATATATATATATATATATGTATATGGTTAGGATCGGATGATCCATGAAATTTTGATCCATCATCCTAATCATTGGATTCGGGTTTCAAAATGTGCTGATTTTTTTATAAGGATGATCAACATACCATAGATAGCATACCCTCAAAATTTTAGTAGATTCTAAAACCTCTAGGGCCATCAAATGTTATAACCCTTTTCGACCGTCAATTTCAACCGTTGATTTGAATAGCACATTTGATGCACCTAAAGATTTTAGAATGTGCTGATTTTTTGTGAGGATGATCAACATACCATAGATAGCACCTCTACAAAAAAAAAAAACCCGAATCCTAAGATTAGGATGATTGGTCAAATATGTGTCCAAAAAATATGGGTAAGCCGATCCTGACCCATATATATATATATATATATATATATATATATATATATATATAGAGAGAGAGAGAGAGAGAGAGAGAGAGAGAGAGGCGTGTTAGGATGCGGCGTGCTGTGCGTGCGGCATCGCACCACAGCCGCCTGATGCACCGCTGCGTGCGTGCGCCGCCGCCTGATGCATCGCTGCGTGCATTGCACGCACCGTAGCAGTGCATCATGCGGCTGCGGTGCGACGCCGCACGCACCGCACGCCGAATTTTATCATTCCCCTCTCTCTCTCTTTATACATATATATATACATATATATATATATATATATATATATATATATATATATATATATATATATATATATATATATATATATATATATATATATATATATATATATATATATATATATAGGAATGTTACAATGAGCTGTGAGTTGCCGGTTTAGAAAGTGAGCTGCGGGTATTTTGACCCCCTAGGAGTTTTGGAATTTGATGAAATTTGGTGAGGGTGTTGTCTAGGGTAAGATGATCAACCTCACCAATTTTTATCAAATTCCAAAACTTCTAGGGGGGTCAAATGGTTGAAACAAAATCTGCAGATTTTAACGGTGACTGTGGACGACAGATTTTGCTTCGACCATTGGACCCCTCTAGAAGTTTTGGAATTTGATGAAAATTGTGAGGATGATCATCTCACCCTAGACAACACCCACACCAAATTTTATCAAATTCCAAGACCTCTGGGCGGGTCAAAATACACGCAGCTCATTTTCTCCTACCGTAGCTCACAGCTCAACGTAACAGCCCTTATATATATATATATATATATATATATATATAAGGACATGCTATGCTGCGGCATGCGGTGCGTGCGGCACGGCAACCGTCTGATGCACGTGCTGCGTGCATCACATGCACGCAGCAGTGCATCAGACGGCTGCGGTACAGTGCCGCACTTACCGCATGCCGCATTATAGCATTTCTCTCGATATATATATATATATATATATATATATATATATATATATATATATATTTGAGCTGTGAGCTACGGTAGGAGAAAATGAGCTGCGGATATTTTTGACCCCCCTAGAGGTCTTGAAATTTGGTGAGGGTGTTGTCTAGGGTAACATGATCATCCTCACCAATTTTCATCAAATTCCAAAACTTCTAAGGGGGTCAAATGATCGAAGCAAAATCTGCAGATTTTAACGGTGACTGTCGATGACAAATTTTGCTTCGACCATTTGACTCCCCTAGAAGGTTTGGAATTTGATGAAAATTGGTGAGGATGATCATCTTACCCTAGACAACACCCTCACCAAATTTTATCAAATTCCAAAACTCCTAGGGGGGTTAAAATAGCCGCAGCTCACTTTCTAAACCGGCAGCTCATTGTGACATTCCTATATAATATATATATATATATATATATATATATATATATATATATATATATATATATATATATATATATATATATATATATATATATATATATATATATATATATATATATATATATATATGGGTCAAGATCGGATGACTTATGAAATTTTGACCCATCATCTTAATCGTTGGATTTGGATTTCAGAATTTTTTTTGGAGAGGTACTATCTATAGTATGTTGATCATCCTCACAAAAAATCAATGCATTCTAAAACGTCTAGATGCATCAGATGTGCTTTTCAAATCAACGATTGAAATTGACGGTCGAAAAGCTTATAACATTTGGTGGTCCTAGAGGTTTTAGAATGTGCTGATTTTTTGTGAGGATGATTAACATATCATAGATAGCACCTCTACAAAAAATCAGCACATTTTGAAACCCGAATCCAACGATTAGGATGATGGGTCAAAATATATGCCAAAATTTCATGGGTCATCCGATCCTGACCCTATATATATATATATATATATATATATATATATATATATATATATATATATATATATATATATATATATATATATATATATAGGGTAGCGATCCAGTGAGATATGAGATACCTCGTGGAAAAATTATCTAGAGGTTTTAGAATTTGATGAAAATTGGTGGGCATGCTCTCTATGGTACGTTGATCATCCTCACAAAAAATCATCAAATTCTAAAACCTCTAAGGGCATCAAATGTTAGAAGATTTATTGATCGTCCATTAAAACCGATAATTTGAATTATGTATTTAATGCCTCAAGTGGTTTTAGAATTTGATGATTTTTTGTGAGGATGATCAACTTGCCATAGAGAGCATACCCACCAATTTTCATCAAATTCTAAAACCTCTAGATAGGTTTTTCACTAGGTATCTCATATATTTCATTTCTCACTGGATCGCTACCCTACACACACACACACACACACACACACACACACACACACACACCAACAAAATTATGGAATTGATATAAATTGAAAATTACTATCCCTTCGAAATTCGACTCCTAAACGGTCTACCATTTCCCTCTGTTCACCCGATTGGACAAGGAAGAGACTCACAACATTTGGTTTAATAACATGGAGCGATGGTATCATGCCGTGTCAACGCTGGTAGACATGGGAATCCGTGTCGACACGGGTTGACACGGCTCCGAGGGCTCAATTAGAAGTGTCCACTGTCCCCCATATCATAGCTCCAAATAGAAGTATTTCTCGTTCATCAGGTTGTGAAAATCCGTACCTTTTTTATCTCATGATTCTTGAGCATGATCTGAACAACGTTATTTAGCATGATACAATCTGAAAAGCAAGCATGTTTTTCCATCTATTTAAACAATTCATCAACCTCATCAATTCATCAATCTCAAAACATTTGGCGTCTAGCCTTTGGCAGGGATACTATTAAAGAGAACCCTTGCCGCTTCACTATTACTGGCTTTAAACATACCATCAATTATGATGTTAAGAAGTTCTTATTTTTGCAACGATATGGATTGAAATAGATCCATAGCTTCAACTAGACATTATTTTTGCTATGAATTCTTTTCGTATCAACGATTCTACCCACTTGATCATTGGGCTTGTGCCAATCTCAAATCATGAAATCAAAATCTCTCTATTTCATCCATTTGTACTATCAAACTGTGCTCTTCTTTGGCCATTCCCTCATTGCACAGAGCATCCATTACTGTAGCAAACATCACAACATTAAGATCATTTCCTCGATGTTTCATTTCAGTAAGTAATCTATTAGCTTTTTCCCCTCTTGCCTAATTTGCAAAATCCTGAGACTAACAAGATATAAGCTAGGACATCTGGCTATATCCATTGTTCTACCATCACATTGAAGAGAGTTTGAGCACCCTCCACTCTAACCATTTTGCACAGCCCATCAATGATGCAGGTTATGGTGCCAGGCTTCACTCCTTCCTATTACATCTTATTGAATATGTGCATAGCATCATCCATTCTCTGATTATTGTAATAACAATTGATCAATATATTATTACTATGACCATCGACTTCGAGACCCTCTCGCACCATGGAATCAAGGACTTTTGTTGCACCATCAAAACGACATTCTATACAATATCCATGTAGTAATACACTAACTTTTGATTCTTATTAGAAAAGTTTCCCATAAATGCGTTGTTCCATCACAAGTTATCTCTTAGGACCTTCGATGAAACACAAGTTAACGATCCTTCGATGAAGCTAAATATCGTGACTTGGCAGCTAAATCTTGTCAAGTAACATAACTCCTCCACCTTCTTTGGAAAACCAGATTAACTTCATGTTGATGGCAATGTAGGAGAGTTGAAGGAGTTGACATAGTTTTGAGGTGGACTTGATATTTCAGGACTAGGGAATGTGATGAATGACAAAGAGGCAAACGAACCTTCGTTGACATAAAAACAATATCTTTATAAGTTGAAGTTGGAGTGGAGTGCAGCAGGAACAAGAGATAATGGACATGATAAGGAAGTATTTGAATGCTTAAACCCACATCTAAACCTCAAAGCTTTACATATCAAGTGCAATGATGGCATCCATTTTCCAAGTTGGTGGGTGAATCAACATCTATCTCCTCTCGAAGAAGTTTCACTACTTAGCTGTCGAATATGAAAAACTCTTCCATCGCTAGGACTACTGAGCTCGCTCAAGAGATTGGATATTGGAGGCATAGCAGGAGTGGAGAAGTTGGGTCCCGAATTTTGGGGTGACAAAGGGGGGTTTTCATCATTGGAGGTGCTAAAAATCTACGACATGAATGAGTGAGAATGGGATGAATGTGTGGGTATGGATGGAAGAAAATTGTTCCCTTCTCTATGTGAACTTGACATTGAAGATTGTCCAAAGTTAATGGTGTTGCCAACCCTCCCTCCTACAATGAAACACTAATGTTGTCAGGTGTTGGACTGAGTGCTCTTCCAAGAATGTGAGGATGTAATGAGGTGTCCTCGTTAGCATCATTAACATCATCATTAGCCCTTTCTTCCTTGACTATTTTTGCATGTCCGAAGCTGACATCCTTACAAGAAAGGTTGTCGCAGCACTACCATCGCTGCACTCTTCACAAATTGAAGATCAGCCATTGCGAAAACCTCGTGGACTTACCAACCCAAGGTTGTAGTAATCTCATCTCCCTGAAATCCTTAAAAGTCACTTGTCCAAACCTTGCCTCCTTGCTTGAGAGCGTCAGCTTGCCTTCATCACCTGAAACTCTAGTTATCTGCATCGATTAGTCTCTGCTCAATCAACTTCACAATCTCACTTCTTTGCCCTCGTTGGGTATATCTTCCAGTCCTAACCTAATATCCCTTTTGAGGAAGATGTTGCGGAACCTAAAAACACTAGAAATGTTAATATAGAACGATGTAAAGAGGTGCCGACATTGGGTTTTAAACTCTCAACTCTCTCAAAGACTTGGTTATTGACATCTTTGAGTGACAACATGGAGGGGGTACAAAAACTTATCCACCTTCGAAGCATCACAATCTGTGATTGTGCCAGCTATGATTCCGAAGGATTCAAATCATGAAGGGAGGATAGGCAGCGCAACTCTGTGGGCATGGAGTCAAAGGTAGAACAATCATTGATCCAGGTAGTTTTGTGGTGGATGGGATTTTGCAGCCCCTCCCTACAGCCATTAGTCAAAGATGTCAGCGTAACTCCGTGGTCAGGAAGTCTAGCTGCCACAATCACAGATTGTGATTCTTCGGAGGTGGATAAGTTTCTGCAGCCCCTCCCTATTGTCAATCAAAAATGTCAGCTTGAGACATCTTTCAATAACCAAGTCTTTGAGAGAGTTGATTCGCTTGAATCCCCAATGTCGACACCCCTTCACAACGTTCTATATTCATCATATCTAGTGTTGTTAGGTTCTGCAAAAGCTCTCTCAAAAGGGATATTAGGTTTGGATTGGAAGATATACCTAATGAGGATAACGAAGTGGGATTGTGAAGTTATTGGGCCGAGACCGATCGATGCTGATAACTAGAGTTTTAGGTGACGAGGGCAGGCTAATGCTCTCAAGCAAGGAGGCGAGGTTTGGACAACTAGTCATGTTCAAGGATTTCAAGGAGATGAGATTACGACAACCTTGGGTTAGTAAGTCCACGATGTTTTCACAATGTCCGATCTTCAATTCGTAAAGAGCGCGGTGATGGTGGTGCTGCAACAACCCGTATTGTAGGGATGCCAGCTCGAACATGCAAAAATAGTCAAGGATGGTGATGTTGATGATGATGCAGATGAGGATGCCTCATTTCATTCCCATATTTTTGGAAGAGCACTCAGTCCAACACATGATAGCCTTAGTGTTTCCAGCGGAGGAGGGAGGGTTGACACTACCTTTAGCTTTGGAGAATCTTACAATGTCAAGTTTACAGAGACAAGACAACAATTTCCTTCCATCTAGGTCCACACATTCATCCCACTCCCACCTATTTAGCACCTCCAGTGATGGAAACCCCCCTTGGTCACCCCAAAATTCAGGACCCAACTTCTCTACTCCTGCCATTCCTCCAATCTCCAATCTCTTGAGCGTGCTCAGTTGTCCTACCGGTGGGAGAGCTTTCCATCTTCGGCAGCTACGTAGTGAAACTTCTTCAAGACGGGATAGATGCTGATCCGCCAACCAACTTGAAAAATGAGTACCATCATTGCACTCAATATGTAAAGCTTTGAGGTTTGGTCCGTTTGGATGTGGCTTTAATCATTCAAGTACTTCCTTATCATGTTCATTATCTCTCTTCCCTACTGCACCCCACTCCAACTTCAACTTATAAAGATACTGCTTGTTTGACAACGAAGCTTCTTTTGTCTCTTTGCCGCTCATCACATTCTCTAGACCTGAAATATGAAGCTCTTCTCGAAACTCTGTCAATTCCTTCAGCTCTCCTACGTTGCCATCAACATGAAGTTAATAAGGTTTTCTATGAGCGCACCAAGTAATATAGCAATCAACTGCCACATAATCCATAAAATGCTAGTCGCTGGTCTTATTCGTACCCATATATCCACACAAAAAATCAGTTTGCTGATATTTTCACGAAACCGCTTGGTGTTGCACTTTTTCAAACACTGGTTTACAAGTTGGGTGTTTGAGACATCCACAATCCAACTGAAGGGGTTTGTCATGAGAAACATATGTATCCAACATTTACCTTGCATTTCTTCTGTAATCACAATGACACAAGGTTACATCTAGTCTATAAGTTCAGCCACTTCATAATGGAATCCTATGTAGAAACATTGAATACCATATTCCTTAATAATACACCTCCCAGCTTTTGTACACACACTTCCCATCAGAAGACATGATATGGTCAAGGGACACCATGGGCATTTACCCCGAGAGTTGAAGGAAATTAAATAAAGAACAAAAGCAGATCATTCCTATAACACAAAGCAATATAAATGATGAGGAATGCAAATTAGTGAAGATTGTATACCTCCTGGTGATGAGTGAGCAAAGGCATGTGATTCAGAGGAATCTCTCTGCAATCATGCTTTGGAGACCCAACATCTTTCCCTCGCCTTTACCATCCCAACTTTCGCTTGAGAATCTTATACGTCCGGTCTTGATCTTCAGCTGGATAATCAAAATCAATGACATTGTAGACATTGAAATATTGCCTAAAGCCAGAAAACCGGAAATTTGACTAAGTCTGGGAGGCATTATTTCCCTGATGATCAGGGAAATTTTTCTTTACACTCAGAAATTGACTAAGTCTGGAAGGCACTATTTCTCTAGTGATCAGGGAAATTCTTTCTTATACTCTGAAATTTGGCCAAGTCTAGAAAGCATTATTTCTCTGATGACTAGGGAAATTTTTCTCTACACTCAGAAATTGACTAAGTCTGGAAGGCACTATTTCCCTAGTGATCAGGGAAATTCTTTCTTACACTCTGAAATTTGGCTAAGTCTGGAAATCATTATTTCCCTGATGACCAGGGAAATTTTTCTCTACACTCAGAAATTGACTAAGTCTGGAAGACACTATTTCCCTAGCGATCAGGGAAATTCTTCCTTACACTCTGAAATTTGGCTAAGTCTGGAAAGCATTATTTCCCTGATGACCAGGGAAATTTTTCTCTACACTCAGAAATTGACTAAGTCTGGAAGGCACTAGTTCTCTAGTGATCAGGGAAATTCTTCCTTACACTCTGAAATTTGACTAAGTCTGAAAAATAGGAGAGTAAGAAAAATGCTATATCCCTATCGTCCAAAGGCTATATCTAAGTCAGTAGAATAATACTTAGAGATAAGCATCCTTCGACAAGCCGATATACAAGGGCGAAGAATAATCAAGCTCAAGCTCCTACAAGTAATCTTACGCTAGATTCAACAGACTCATCGAGTCCACAAAGTCAGAAAAAGACCGGATCAAGAGTTAACTTTGTTAAAATTTGAGTCGCAGTCTGTGAAGCATGGACACGGACACGGATACAGATACGGATACGGGACACGGCGAATCTTGAAAAGCTAGGATACGGATACGGCGAGGATACGGCAAATATATATATATATATATATATATATATAATATGATTAAATTTAGAGCAAGACTCCCAAGCAAAATGATACAATACATAATAAAGTAGTCTTCAATTCTCCATGATCCATCAAACTATCTATGAGTCCATGTCCCATGACAAACAAAAACAACATATAACATATTACATGTTGGAAAAGATAACAAATACTATTATACCTAAAATTACCCCTAATAGGACCAAATAAAGATCTCGAGTAGTGCTCCCATGTGGTAGATCACATTTGGCATGAATAGTCACATCAGGAGTGGCAATCTGATCGGCACTAGGAGCAACAATCTGACCGGCATCATATTTCTCCTCGCACCTTTGGAAGGTCTGAAACCTTTCTTGAGCCTCCTCCAAGGAGCCAAATGAGTAATAGCTCGCTCCTCCTTAACAAGTCACCTGTAGTTGGCATTCCTCCCAACTATCATAAATGCCAGGCCTCCTGCCTACAAATACAACATATAATACGTTTCCCTTGCCATAATTACCTGGATAATTAAGTAGAAATAAAAACATCAATAACATACAACATTTGCATACAATAACTAAAAAGTCAAAACTATCAAGTCATAAGACTCATAAGTCATAACTATCAACTATCATGTCATAAGAGTGATAAGACTCATAAGTCATACTCATAATACAAAAGTTTTCAAAACTAAAGTCCAAAGCTCAAAACTTTTAAGTCATTACAAACATAATAGCCTCCAAGGCTCCAAAATCACTCCCCAATCTAAACTTTAAAATAATCAAGCATCAACATTATCATCATCACCATCACCCCCATCGTCGGTGAACACAATTGCCTCCAACTCCGGCTCATCGAGAGACAAGTCTGCAATCTCAAGGACTCCGGCACCCTCGAGCGAATCAAATGCGTCTCCTCCAACATCTCACATCTTAGTATCTCCTTCCATGTAGTGGGGGTTTCTCCTTGATAGAAGGCGGAGGTTGGTGTGCACAAACACCAAATCTTGGGCTCTTTGGGGTGTTATCTTGTTCCTCCTCATCGAATTTATGAAAGAATACGTGCTCCAATTCCTCTCACAACAAGAGGAGGAGCATGGTTGCCCAAGTAGCTTTAAAGCTAGATTTTGAAGCGTTGGTGTACATGCCCCATAGATCACCCGCCAATCATTTGGATCCATCTCTCCTCTATCAACTTGGCTATCACAATCTCCAAACTCTCCGGTGCATGACGAGAACTTGGCGAATTCGATATTCACGGTACGACGATCATCTGAACTTGCAAAGTACCTTTTCAAGCACTTGTTTCTCTCATTTGCTATCTCCAAGTCTTTGTGAGGAGGAGTCCGATTAGGAGCATCACTTAGCCATTTCACACTATAGTACCTACTCAAAGTAAAACAAAAAAGGTAAAACCGAAAAAGAACGAAAATAGTTATGAAGAGAGATATCTACACTTTCAAATATTAAGGGAATGAAGTGGACTAGTGGGGCTACCTCGGATTTAGAGAATGTGCTAAGCAATGTAGTGGGGGGTTGCTCTTGTTCCACCGATCGACTAAAATCGTGTGCACCACTGAATAGAATGGTGATTCCTCATTGTCCCTTCTTTTTTCATGCCGATATATTGATGTCTTTACCTTCTCAATCATGGAATCCCACATGTCATACACCAAGTGAAGCGAAGGCCTATCAGTGTCGGCTATTCTCAACATCTCATAAATCGGATCGGTAAAAGTAAGAATGTAGTCGATCTTGTCCCACCACAAGTCATCAAGCAACTTTTCTTTGACAAATTGCGCTTTCAGAATATCATCCTCCATATACAAAGACCACTGCTCACTAATAACCATATTCTGAAGGCCACGCTTGATTTGCTTGAATCTCCTTAGCATCACAATCACTGACGCAAAGCGAGTCTCCGCAATTGCTAGCATCTTCAAGTTCACAAATTCGTTGAACATTGCAAGGCGCATAGAATGGTTCATAACGAAGTTTCTGATGATGGAAGCATCCCCGACAACTATTGTTATCCAACTACATTCATCATATGTAGTCTCATTTGCTTCAATGTTTTTCGCTGCACATATGTTCTTCAACGCCAAGTTGAGGGTATGAACTACACAGGGCGTCCAAAATATGTGAGGATATTGCGCCTCAATAAGTAATCCCGCCGCCCGACACACGGGAGCATTATCGGTGATGACTTGAACAACATGTGAAGGGCCAACCTCCGCAATCGTCTCCTTGATCAAGTTGGCAATGAAGAATTTGTCCTTGTACTCACCCTCACAATTGATGGCTCTAAGAAATATCGGCCCACGTTCAGTTACCGCCATGAAGTTAATTAGAGGCCTCCGTTGTGCATCCGTCCATCCATCGCTCACAATGCTACCCCCTTTTCCTTCCAGGAATACCTAACCGGTTCCAATAACCTTTCAAGGTTTGCCCTCTCCTTCTGTAGTAATGTGGTCCTCAACATATTGTAACCGGGTGGAATGTACCCATTGATGTTATTGCTAGCGGCAAACATGTAGGAGCTAGTATAGTAGGGATTCCTTGCTAGATGAAATGGCAATCCCCCTGAATAGAACATTCTTGCAATCTCTTCATTCAATTGCTCCCTGACTTGGAGATTGAATGCCTTCTCCAATGCACTACTTCCGCTGGCCTTTCTCTTTCTCAGATCTGCTTCCAAGCCTTCTTGCCTAAAGGACATGGATCTTTCTTTGTTGAATGCACAAGGCAAAGGGACAAGCTTAGGCATTGCATTCTTAGCTCTCGTTTCAGCGTCATCCACTACTCTCTGCATCTCGTTCACTTGCTCCGTTTTCACCTTCGGGCATACCGCAATACCAAATCCCTTGATTCTCAACAAGTGCGCCTTCACCCTTGAATACGACCCCTTGTACTCTTTCTGACAATAATTACACACCAATGTGGTATTTCCTCCTTTTGGGGCTCTCGATGAGACTGTGACATACCTCCATAATGGAGTAATGTCAAAGTTACTGTTATCATCTCCTGTCCCCGTAGAACTACTCCCAGTAACACCACCAACACCAGCAGTGCTCATATAATCTGAGCTCATTCTCCTATAGTCCTATACAATATTGAAATCAATACGAGACTACAAGTAAATACAACATGAGTAACTACCAAATCTAAAGCACAATTTGAGGTGACATTGCGCCCACCTAAATCTGAAATCAATGCGAGTAAATACAACTTGAGTTACCCAACTAACTTTTTAATCTTTTGATTTTTTTTGCAGGTTTTAGGAGACAATGAGACATTGTGCAGGTTTTGATATTTTGGAAAAAAAAACAGTCAATCCCAATCTGACATTGTGCAGGTTTTAGGAGACATTGTGTAGATTTTTTTTACAGGTTTTGATCTTCTGGAAAAAAAAAACAGTAAGTAGTTTAGTGGACCAAAATCCCCAAGGCACTAAGATACTTTGTTGAGACTGAGCAGCTTGCAGTAAGAACTTCTGAAGTAAAACAGTCGATAGTGTACTTGACAAGAAGGTCTAGAACATTGTTGATAGTGTCTACTTGACCAGAAGAAAAAATTGATTTGTAAAAACTGATTTGTAAAAGCTAAAAACTAGAAAAAAAATCCCAGAACAGTCGGTACCAACTTTACAAATCAGTTTTGGGATTTTTTCTGTTAAGTTTGTAAAACAGAAAAAATCCCAAAACAGTCAGTACCAACTTTACAAATCAGTTTTGGGATTTTTTCTGATTGTGTACCAATCACAGAGAACAGACGAGAGAGAGAGAGAGAGAGAGAGAGAGAGAGAGAGAGAGAGAGAGAGAGAGAGAGAGAGAGAGAGAGAGCCAAACCTGGTCGCGATCGTTGCTCGGAGATCTTTGCTCGGAGAGCCTAAACCAGGTCGTGGTCGCGATCGTTGCTCGGAGATCTTTGCTCAAAGAGCCTAAACCAGGTCGCGATGACGCGATCGTTGCTCGCAGAGCCTAAATCAGGTCGCGATCGTTGCTCGAAGAGAGTGGAGCTCAGAGAGAGAGGAGCTCGGAGAGCCAAACCGTCGCCGTTGCCACCGCTCTAGGGCTTCAGTTGCTCGGGGGGGACGAAATCCAGGGTATCGTCCCTCTTTAAAACCAAACCCAATCGGGTTTTAATCACATCTGGATCATGCAGGCACGACCCGACTATCAAGCAGGCCCGACCCGACTTTTAACCAAGCAGGCCCGACCCGACCCGACTAGGACAAACCGTATCCGATCCGTATCCTCCCGTATCCTCCACGTATCCATGCCGTATCCGGCCCGTATCCGATTCTCTTTTCTTTTTTTTTTAAATAATGGATACGTTGTAGCCGTATCCGACACGTATCCATGCCATATCCGTGTCCGATACGTGTCCGATACGGGTACTCGTGGCCTGTAGGAGTATCCGTGCTTCATAGGTCGCAGTAAGTCGATTCAGATTCAAGACCCGAACCACAAGTCGTTTTAATTAGATTGGTTCACTCAAACTCAAAAGCATTAACTACCAATGGAAGTTACAAAACCACTTGAACATTATCCTAATCATCAAGGAGTTATGTAAACCACATGGAAGTTTCTCTAACCATCCAAGGGAGTTATAAAAACTACCGAGAGGTTGCTTCAACCACCCGAAGTAGTTATTCTCTACAATAACTACTTCGACCCCTATAAAAGGAGGGATAGGAAAAGAGAAATGATCTTTTTTTTTTTTGGCCATAGAAGAAGGATCTAAAAACTCCCGATCGAAGATACTTCAAAGCTCCAAGAATTCCTGAAGAAGAAGGATCGAAGATCGAAGCAAATCAAAGGTAATCGAAGATCGAAGAAGAAGATCTGAGGTCAAATATTGAAGATTTAAGTTCAATATAAGTCGAAGAACAAGCGAAGAACAAGTGAAAATTCAAGAAGAAGAAGAGTAAAGCAAGGCCCCTAGCCGATCACGCGCAAAGCCCGGAAGGATCAAGCACCGCAACGCTCTTCTTTTTTCATTTCTTTTACTTGTTGTAATCTTTGTACTTCGAAATTGAGTATCAAAGGATCTTAGACGGATTTCCCTGCAATTTCCTGATATATTTAGTACTTCGCTCCCTCGAAGCGAGTCCTTTGAAATTTGTACTTGAGTGAAAATAAAATATTTGCTCATACAGACATCCTCGGCATCTTTCTCCTCCTCTTCCTCCCCACTTACGTTTTTTTTTTTACTTTCTTTGAGACTGATCATTGACTGCCCGTCGATCTCCATGGAGGGCTGACAATTTGGCACGCTTATCATGAACAGATCAGACTGCGGAGGAGCTTGTCTCAGCTAGTTCTACGGTCGTCGAAATCATAGTCTCTCCTATTAATCTTTTTTTGAATTTTACACAAAGGTGATAGATGTATGAAACAAAAGGGTTTGGTGTAGCAGCAACAAATAATTCATGTTTTACATATGTATACTCGAATACATTGTCATTTTCTAAGATTTTCATATTTTAGAATATAACAACTGATATACGAGGTTAATGAGTTACTGATAACCTCAACGTTTGCACTCGTGCATTCTTGAGAAAAATTAGGAAGTGCCTGAAGCCTTCAAATATTCATGATATTGCCCATCCTTTGTGAACAAAGGTATTATTAGCCAAGTTGTTGATGCCTCCAAAGAGAAGCATTTTTCGTGCATTAGGTTGATAAAATCCATAGCTTTCTATATCTCATACTTCTTGAGCATACTTCGAACAATGATATTTATCATGGTAGAATCTGCAGAGCATCCATGTTTCTCTATTCGAAAGAACAATTTATCGACCTCATCCAACAATTCTTTAATAAGTCCCTTCATCATTAGGGTATATGTCCAAAGTCCAAACATCAGGCGTCAAGCCTTTGGTAGGGATACTGTTATAGATATCCTTGGTTGTTTCAATATTATTAGCTTTAAACATACCATCAATTATGATGTTGAAGGTCCTAACCTCAAGTTCCTATTTTTGCAACGATATGGATTGAAATAGTCCCATAGCTTCATCAATCCATTGGTTTTTGCAAAGCCCGTCCCACATTGCGCTGTATGTCTGAAGGTTTGGGATCACCCCGTCAGCAAGCATCTAGCTATGTATCTTTTTTGCATCAACGATTTTACCCACCCAATACAATCCAACTAGTATGATGTTGCAAGTGATGGTAGTGTGGTTCACTCCTTTACAAGGCATTTCATTGAAGAGCCTTACCAGTCCTCCTATTTTTGTCGTAGCCACTAATTAACACAGAATAGGTAACAACATTGGGCTTGTGGCCGTCTTCAATCATGAAATCAATAACTCTCTCCATTGGTCCTACCAAATTGCTCTCTCGCACTCTCTTTCTCTCTTTCCTTTCTCTGTACCTTGACACCGACTTTGCCATCCAGTCATGCTGCAATATCATTCTTCTTTATAGAGATTAAAGTTAGGGTGGGACCAAGAATGCTGGTCCCAGTGGGACTCTGGTTCCCTACCCCAGCACATTGTTGGATGACCTTTGAAAATGCATAATACAATAATATTCTCCACCTTATCTTTTTAAATGTCAGCCAACTGAAAGAAAGTTTGAAACCTTTAACCATCATCTCTTAAAACACCCATTTCCCTTGGGTTGAGTTAACTCAGCTCTAAACAAGACACGAACTTGAGTCTGGCTCGAATCCACTTTTTTGTCCTTCAACACTGCCCTTCTCGGAATGCTTTCTTCTGCTGATGTTATAGCAAAATAACCCTGATAGATTACCTGCCTGCCATTGGAATATCCCGAACAACGTGTCTCCACCTTACTGTAGACGTCACGAGAACTCCACATTTAATGGTATTCTCAATCAATCATGAAATTGTGTATTTCTAATTGGGGTTTCTTATCCGATCTTGTGCCTTCTCATTTGGTAATTTCTTGGGCTTTCTTGTGGATGCTTCTTAATGTTGATCTCTAATGCGATCACTTGGTTGTTTCTTTTGAGTGCCGAGGCTTGGGAAAGCTTGCCAATGGATTGGGACAGTCAGACTGTGATCATTCTCGTTATTTGCTATCCGTTAAATTCTTGTAGAGACATGTACTACTGCTTTATATTTTAGCAAGCAACAAAACTATCTGGATTTTGCTATACGGATACATAATCAATTTATTTTAAATATGATTATTGCTCCATATTTTGGCTACATCTATGTCACATTTCATGCCGAATGTCTTTGTTCAGGAGGTTTATGTAACACCCAACCTTGCGTCATTGTTTTTACTTCTGAAGTTTTATGTAGTCCTCTTGCTAGCCATCTTAGATTCTTAGGTTTTTTATGTTTGCAGAAGTTCATTGATTAGGTGTGCTTTGCAGATAGCTGCATTCATTCCTCTGATGTACATGTGCATCTGCACATATTATTCCTTGTTCAAGATTGGAATGTTGATGTTCTATTCGTTGACTCCAAGACAGACAAGCTCAGTCAGTTTGCTTATGATATGCTCGTAAGTTTTTCCCACTGAATTTATTTACTACAATGGTTTTAAGTATACAAGAGCTATTATTCTGGAATTTAACTATTAACTGTCAATCTTTTTCTTTGTCAGAATGGTCGCACGATATGCACCTCCCATTTCGTACAACTTTCTTAATCTCATTCGTCTTGGTGATAACGCCAAAACTAATTTTGAAAAGGTGAATGTTCTTCTATTGCTTTCTCTTTTCAAAGGTTTTTTTTTCTCCCTTTGCTTTGGTGATTTGCTGTATTGTTTCTGTAATGAATGAAAGTGTATGTTGACAAATTCTAGGATTACACGAATGCAAGACCTATTGTAATTCTACATCACTGGTAACATCTGGTGGGCATGAAATCTATATTGGCGCCTTTGATAGTTGAATTGCTCATTGATCTTAAATGATCCCAACAAGTTCTTAAGAATTGACCTTCCACTGCTAATGGATTCTTGACAATGTTGAGCATAGGATCGTTCAGCTTACTCTATAGTTTTTCTACAACAGCGTTAGTATTTGATGATACAGTATCTTAGAAAAGCTACCCAGAATGAGGTTTATCACCTGTTATGGATTCTTAAATGGTTGTGAGATAGTTGGAAGAGGTTGAAGAGCTGACGATCCTTTTGAACTATGTATTCTCTTAGAAACACAAGTGTTTGCAAAATAATTGATGAAGCATCATCTTCAATAAATTCAAATTAAAAACGGCAACAATTGACTACTAAATAAGATTGTGTTGCTATTATATTTATTATTAACGTTATCATATTGGATTATCTAAAGTGGTCATTCCTTGCTTGTAAGTGATTTTTTCTTAACAAATGCATGCATTTAATTATATGAGTCGTGCTATGTTAAGGAATGGGATTTTTGGTGCATGATGTTCAATGCCTATCATGCTTAAATGATCTCGTAGGCAATGTTTCTAAATGACCAGTGGATTTCTATTTTTTTATATGTTAAAAATTCTTTTTTGGCATCCGTACATGATAAATGTAAGCGAGTTCAACATCACCCCCCTAAGAGTGTTTAAATGTATGTGCATGCTATACAAGGACAATGCGGTCAGGAGAATCAGCTTAGACTGAAAATGAGTTGGTTAAAAGGGAAAGGGGGATGGGGAGCTAGCGTAGTGTTTTAAAACCCATTTGGCGTACTCTAATCGTTGTCCAGTTCAGTGTATTCTTGTTCTACCTAATACAATGATCATGAGTCTTCGTTCCAATGACCGAGACAAATCAACCCATCTTGTGGTGGTCACGACTCATTTGTGTTACAGTCTTCGCAGATGAAGTGCCCAACTTCATCGCTGACTGGAACTAAATCCTTTATTGGATTTAAGATTTACAAGTTTACAAGGAGCTGATATCACGTCTTCTGTGCATGACCAAAACTCAATCTACATACCATGCACATATAATGTAACTTGTTAAACCTCACTTAGTGTGATAGATATTATTGTGCATGAATGTTTCTTAGTAATAAAACCACATTTTTTTATTAATTATTATGTTACAATTTGGATTGGCTTTCAGTTTCAAGGCACAATTGCAACAATAACCAGCTTAGGCATGATTGATTTCGTCCACGAGGTGCATGGTAAGTTACCACCAAGTATTGGGTAACTAAGCATTTCACTTTTGTTTACTAATTACTACCATTTCCACAATTAAATCTTCTTCAAAATAGTGGTATTGCCGTATTGGTTTTATATGAAATTAAGATACCTATTTCACTAGGGAGACGCTTCATTTTCAAGGTAGAACTTTCGACATCATAAAGCCGATGTTCCATGTATAGTTTCTGAGAAATGAGGTTCTCAGGAGGAGCCGCTTAGATATCAGATTTGGGTTCTTGTTAGATATAGACAACCATAGCAGGCACCCCTAGACAACCATAGTAGGCCCCCAAAGGTGAGGCTAGTCGATAGGATTATGAGAACGTTAGAGTGATTTCTAGACTTTGGGATTTGAGTTGAGGTCGAGGATTTAGAGGTCACTTTGATTTAGACAAGTTCTCAGTCGGCTTTATGGTATTAGGCACCTTTTCTAGTAGAAGGAACTCCTCGAGGAGAAGGGGAAGTTCTCCGCTCTTAAGCTGAAAGGGACCAAATTAGTTTGGTGGCAACCGTGGCATGAACTTGAGATATAGTAGAGTATGGAGAGGCAAGGAGAAGATTTTCTTTTGGGCTAAGATAAGAGAGAAAACAAGGAGAAAATATTTGCACTCAGATTATTGATCGACTCTATCACTATCAGTTGCTTTTGGGATTTCGTCAGGGGAGCAAAAGAATTTTACTTATTCGACCTTTTGATTATGATAAACATTGTTACGTTGAATGATGAGCTAAAGGTTGTACATTGTGCGGTGGGATTGCACTTAGATTCGGGACGTTGTAGCAATGCAGACAATCCTGAATATATATGATGCACAAAAGCATTATGAGAAAGCTGAGAAGCTGGCGTACCATACATTAGGAGATCTACCGCGATTAAAGGGTTCACCCACAATTGTTGCAACTGGAGAGGTACAAGTATGGGACGAGCATACCCCACCCATTAATTGGTTTGTGTTATTCAATTTCAGTTGGGTCATGGCACATTACGTCTATTCAGGTTGGATTATCTTGGGTTTGGTCAAGTTATGTCGAATTAAGTCGGGAAATGTCTGTTCGGGTTGGATCGACCAGGTTTCATCATGTCGGGTCAGATCAGATCGGGTGTTGTCGAGTTAGGTTTGGTACATTGGACTGCCTTGGGTCAGATCATGTTATGTTGGGTAAGTTAAGTCCGATCGTGTCATATTGTACCGGGTTGAGTCGAGTCTGATTGGGTTTGTCTGGTCAAGTCAGTCAGGTTAGGTTGCTACAGTCGGGTGCTATCATGTCTATTTGTCTACCCACCCGGGTCACCCACACTTGTCGTTTTCCCATTTATCTAGGGATAAAAATGACCAAATCCTCAACTTGCTATCCTATGATATTTTCCGAACAAACTTATTAGTAAAATAAGTACTTGTTTTTAGAATAAGCCGACTAAGCTCTTTTTTATAGATTTGGCAAACGACACCATAAGCTTATTTAGGTGAAAAGGACGGTCTGACAATTTGCCAAGTTTTCAAAGGTATTTAACAAAATGTAGAGGAATCCAAGCAGCCAACGGTCAGAGGGTGCTTTAGTTGTCACTTTAAGCCCAAGAGGAGCACTCATATCTATTAGCATAAAGATTAGAGAATTAAAATAGCATATTATGTCATGCTCATTAAAAAACCTAAGAATATTGCATTGGTATACACGATAAAAAATCTTATCCCCTACATGAGCATAGAGCATTTCAGATCATTTGAATTGAGAGCAAGTTGCAAGCTACAGTATAAAACATACTACTTTTAGAGCTCCACATTATGATAAAAATACTTAATGAATCAAGGATTTTATGAATGCAATGAGCTCTCAAATTTTCTATATGGTCCATGCAAATATAGAGTAAACTATCATGCTTCTTTAGGCTAATTGGTGGATACAAATTCAGGAACAATATAAGAAGAACATGCTCAAATATTATCCTCTGGAAATGGTCCAAAGTAGGATTAGGGAGCAAGTGGTTATAAACATGTGGAGGTTGTGTGGCTAACTGTGAATGGCGGACGTGGAACAATTGGGAGTTCTGGACTTCTGGGGTTCTTTGGAAAAAAGGATGAGTGTTAGGGTGTAATGGAACTGCTTGCCAATTTTAGTTCAAATTTTTTTTATGGCTGTTAGCTTCCAGGGAGCTAGAGATAGGTTCGCTCTTTGTAATTATTTTGGTAATATGATGTTGGCAGCTGGGAGAAGTTTCAATACTACATCTAACAATATTGTTGAAGTCCTTGCTTTAGTGTAAAAGGGAAGAAGAGTCTAGACCAAGCTTCATGCATGGATAGTGCTTTTGAATTTGCTGGTGACATTATTCTTTAGTCAAGGACAGTGTCAGCAATCTTAAAAGATTCGATAAATGGAATGCAAAGCGAGCTCCGAAAAGGCCAATGAGGCAGTTGATTTTTAGCAAAGTCGGTAGCGGTCAAAGAACGGATTAGTATGGGGAGCGTGATTATAACCAAGAAGGACTGTTCCCTCTATACACTGATAACGAAGATTCCTGGTTAGGAAGGGTGTTCTCTGGTTGCAGGTGTTTAGGTTCATCAATAGAACTTATCTCCTGTTTTAGGTCTCTTTTTATGGATAATTATCCGATTACTACCACTCTAGGACTTTATTTAATGTTTCTTACTTTATTTATATAATTCCCTTTTTAAGTGATATGATATAAATGAGTATCTTCTTAAAATAGAACTTTTTGATAGCTTAGAAATGCTTCTTGAAATATAAATCCTATATAATTTAGTTAACTTACACTGTTTCTATGCTTTCCTTTTACTTTTCCTCCACACTATCTTTATTTGCATCTCTAATATTATTATTGACACGCATGCTGGAGGGGGCATTGATAAGTGTTGGTCATTTCCTACCTCCATCTGCTTTGAGTGCGGGCCGGCGGGCACTTAACTATCTGTAGTTCGTTCTTTTCAATTGTAATTGAAATCAATACTGTTGTCTTAGCCTATTTAACAAGCGCTGCTGACTTGGAGAGTGGTCTGCTAGTTTTTGTTTGGAACGAATGTTGGCACCGTGCTTTTAGCCTGATTGGATTTATACATTAACCTCAGCATCTCTTACTCTGGTTTATGTTTAAGTGGAAATATCTATGCCTTTCAATGTTTCAAATTTTTTAGAGTTGGTCAATCTAGAATTGAGTTGTTTTTTCTTTTTTCCTTTCTACTCTTGAGGTTGAATATTGTTTCTCTTTCGGTTAAAGAATTTTCCCAATATACTTGTGCCTCATACATTCCCACTTGGGAGAATGTGGTATCACAAGAACATTTGTTTATCTTAAGCAAGATATCATATGGAATCTCAACTTACACATATTGTACAGTATGTTGGTATTCGGAATGTAAAGTCTCTTGTTTTATCTCTTGTATATTGGCAGTAGGATGATCAGTTTCTGAATTTGTTCTGCAGAAAATGGGGAATATCGATGATGCTGTTCCGTTCTTTGGAAAAGGGTTTAACAAAATTTATCCTCTTATTATGGTTATTTACACACTGCTGGTTGCGAGCAATTTCTTTGGTCGAGTAATCGATTATTTTGGGAGCTGGAAAAGGTTCAAATTCCAAAGCGAGGAAGTTGATATGGATGGATTTGATCCATCTGGATTAATTATTTTGCAGAGAGGCAAGTTTGGAACCTTTATCCGTCATCATGACATCATTTTTTAACTTTCACATCTCAGAATATAATTTATCGGCTTATCTCTTATCTTTGTTTCACGCAATATTAGAACTTTCAGCCACCCAAGTAAGTTCATAGCCCTTCTGAATGACCCATCCCTTGAAGGTCCTATACAGTTGTTACGGCCACTGGGAAGATTCTTGCAAGCCTCTCATGGTATCCAAATAGATTTGTAACTAAATCTCATGGACTTTTTTTAATATTTGCAGAGAGGTCTTGGCTTGAACAAGGGCGTAAAGTGGGTGAGCAAGTAATACCCCTGGCAAGAAATTTCAACAACACGAATGTTGATGTCGAATCTGGCAGTGTACCCCTGGTTTGTCTTCTTCTACCCTTGAATGAATTATGTATTAGCATTGAATAATTCTCTTATTGAGGTAATTACAACAGTAGTCTTGTGGAGTGAAAAACCTGTGGAATTTGAAGCCTGTTGGATCCATGACGGGATAGGCTAATGTGCAAGCTGTCTGTTGAAATACCCCATTATCCTGAAAACATGTCCAAAACCCAAAACCTAGAGGGTTTTGGGACCGGTTTCGGCTGAAACCAATCCCAAACGGTCGAAACTCAAAACCCTGGATCCATCCCATTTAGTGGTTTCCTTCACATTGGGACCATACTTTGTAGCTTTACATGTTTTCCCCTTGCTAGGAACTAAACACATTAATGCCATTCAGGAGAAGGGAATAGTGGAGATGAAAGTAGCTACCACTCTATCCAAGGAAGGGAATGGGATTCATTCAAAAACTCCGAAAGAGGAGAGCCGGAAATACGGTAGCAGCCGGGAAACCATCGCCAGCAAGTACGCGGCAATGAGAGAGCAGCAAGGCAGGCAATCATCCAGCCCACGATCCAAAGAGAAGGGCAGGCCGGCAGTTTCGGTCTCTTTGCTCGATGCGGGCAGCTCCCAGGAGCAGTCTAGTGACACGATGGCAGGTTCATCCACGGGGATAGCCTCGACATGGGCATCGATGAAGACCGGTTTCCAGAGTTTCAAGGCCAACATAGGTGCGAAGAAATTCCTACCGCTGCGTCAGGTTCAGGAGACCGGGTTCCACGTCCGTGCCTCCTCTTCCGAGTCCCTCGATGAGATATTTCACAGATTGAAGCAACGCCCGGGGAGAGACCATCGAGGGGGCAACGATTACGATAATGAGGATGACGACATGGACATGATAAGCTCAGCGCCAACTAGATAGCACAGGGCAATACATACATCGGGGCAGCCGAAGGGTTTTGCTTATGTGCGGGGGGAGCCAAGAAGTGTACAGGTTTTCCACCAATATTTTTTCACACTGGATATCTTGTAGATTCAAAGAGGAGATTCTGATAGCACACTGAAATTCTTACGAGTGTATCGAAGTATGAAGAGGTAGCAGGGTAGAGGAGGAGGATCAAATCTTTCACTATTTTAACACTTTATTTTGCATATAGCCTCTTGGAAACTCGGCTAATGGTATATTAACCTCTGGAAACTTCATATTTACATACCGATCCCTAAAAGTTACTTTACTTGAGCAAATCACCACCTCAGGTTTACTTGTCTCTATTTGGCGGGGAAATTGCAGGTATATTCATGGTTTGACGGGTACTTTCATACGTTGGTTTTACTGGGACGGTTTTACACATGTTTTGGACCGGAGAATCATAGGGCAAATGAAGAGCTGACGAGGTTGGATTAACTCTGATATTGAGGGTAAAATGGTCATTTTAGACCTCAGGATAGAGAGACCATGGCTAAAGTCCATCTGTAACAATGGATGAAAGGTAAACTTTGATATGAAATTAGATTAACCAAAAATTCTAAGATATTCAAAGTAAAATGCATTACAATGGGATGGAAGTCATTTTGTATTAGGGATCATATGCCCGGCTATTCTACTACTACAGATGGATTACAAATGTGATTCTGTAAGTTGGAAATATGACTCTATAGTCCATACATATGTTTGGCCATTTAAGAAAGGGGTAAATAGGCATTTTCTACGCCTGGCTATTTTGAGATACTTACAAAAATATCATAAAAATTCAATTTTGACACTGTTTGATCCTATTTGGTGGTCAATATAGAAAGAGGTCCGGCGTCGTATTTGTTTAGTTTTTTTTGGTGCGATCCGGTATTAACAATGCATTCCTCCGTGTTAGTTATCTTGACGCCTACATAGACTGTATGTTGACTAGTGCATGCCTGTGCCTGTTGGCACTGCAGCGGGCCACCTTCGCCGGCAACATATCTGAACGTCTTCGGCAACAAAACACTTTTGACGACAACACCGATATTCATAGGGACGACCATTTCCTCCCCTATAATTGATCAATCACATCTGTTTCTACTTGAACGGATTCCTCAAGATCGACCCGATGGTTTGGAACGGTCAAAATTTCATCAGGCGCGTTTATAGCCGTTGATGCGAACAACGATCACGGGATGAACGGTCAAGTTTAGTGCAGTTTAAATAGGTCGGAATTTTAATGTTTAGTGTAGTTTACATGGGTCGGGAAAATAGAGGTCGTGCGTTGAATTTTGAACGAATGGTTAGATCTATTCAGTTCATTTTTGTCCAATCAGCTTGTCATAGTCAGCTTTTGTTTTGTCTAGTCAGCACAAAACCGCTGTGCTATGTTATATGGATATTTTGGGGTTGGTCTCAAAAGACGTGCGGATGAATACTGTGGGTGTTGGATAATTCCAATTTGTATTGGTCGACGGAGGCTAGGAAGGGCCTGGATATGATGTCCACCTTTTTACGGGCCTCGAGGATGCAGGGCATGGGAAATAATGCATCTCCAATGGAAGCTTTCAGGCTATGGACGGATGGGTCGTCCTATTCTGCCTCGGAGGTGACAAGTGGTGCTTGGGTGATGACTTCTAGTGGTGGGAAACTGCGAGCGGCTGCCTCTTTTCGCTCTCGGGTTACGGGCGATTTGGGTATAGACCCGAACCAACCCAACCCACACTAAGATTAAGTTAGTTCATAGATTGGTAGTTGGTCTAAAAATATAATAACCATCGGCTATTTACTTGCAAGCTGGAGGTCCACATTAGGCTTTAGGGTTTAGTTAGGGGTGCAACTTGGGTCGGGTAAACCCAAGAACCGAACCAACCCGAACTAAATGGGTCGGGTTGGTTCGGTTCCGATATATTTTGACCTGACTAAATCGGGTCGGTTATGGATTAGGGCTCGGGTAAACCCGAACCAACCCGACTCGGATCCTTATACTAGAAGTGCAACTCGGCCATTAGTTTAAACTAGGGTTGCAACTCGGCCATTAGTTTAAACTAGGCCATTAGCTTACCTCGGACCCATTGCACCTCATGGTTCAACTAGGCCATTAGTTTAAATCAGACCCATTGCACCCCATGGTTCAACTCAGTCATTAGTTTAAATCAGACCCATTGAACCCTATAGTTTCAATATGACCCGAGTTGCATCCCTAGTTTAAATCAGACTCGAGAACCGACCCGAACCAACCCGATTTGGTTCGGGTCGGGTTTATATAGAATTCGGATTGGGTCAGGATAGAAAATAGTAGAATCGATAGCTTTCGGATCGGTTCCGGTTTGGCTCAAACTTGAACCAATCCAACCCGAGTTATACCCCTAGGTTGAGTTCTCTTGCTAGTTGGTTCAATGTTGCTGACAACTAATGTTTATTATCTGTTTTACCTAACCGAGTTGCACCGGTCCGTACCAAATGTCAAACAAAAGAGTAAATTCCATTTTGGTCGCTTGCCCATGCGGGCAGTTCTCAAGAGCAATCATCCACTGTTCTGATACTTTCGTCGGCATCGGTGAAGGCCACTTTTCAGATGTGATCAATATTTGGCATCAAACGGCGGCTCCTACATCGATGTGAACCGTTGGATGAATGTCACTAGTAAGATTTAGCCATTGAAAAGTCCCAACAGAATGTCAGAAATGACATTCGGGCGGGCCCGGTGAAATGAATATCCCTAGTGATATTTTGTCAGAACTTCGATATTGTTGACGAATAGTCCCACATCGGTGAGGGAGGCACCTATCACCCGCTTAATATACCCTCTGTAGACCTCCCCTTACAACCCGGGTTTTGAGGTGCGAGGGTATCTAACATGGTATCAGAGCTGCCCCATCTTCTGCTCCCGCTCCGGGTGCTCTCCACCGATCGTGCCTTGCCACGCATGCTCTGCGTGGGAGGATCCTTGCCACGCGTGCTCCGCGTGAGGGGGAGTGTTGACGAATAGTCCCATATCGGTGAGGGAGGCACCTATCACCCGCTTAATATACCCCCTGTAGACCTCCCCTTACAACCCGGGTTTTGAGGTGCGAGGGTATCTAACAGATATTCTGTCAGAACTTCGACAACTAAATCTCACTAATGAAATTCATCCAACGATTCACATCAAAGCATGAGCTGCACGCTCCAACCTCCGTTGGTGCAAAGTATTGCTCAATAGGGAAATGATCAATAAGATGTCCTTTCACAGTCGTTCGATGGCATACAACCCGACAGGTGAATGACACTCAGCCTGAATCGATGTTTGTGATGCATCACCTTATGTACGAGACACCTTATGGAATCACAACTCTAGGTGATCACCATCATCATGTGATCGATGGTGATGCGGAAAGCCAACTAAGTGTACAAAAATTTTCCCAACATTTTTTTTTAGAACTCCGGATCTCCTGCAGGTTCGAAGAAATACTAAAATTTTTATAAGCATACTGATGAACTATGAACAACCAGTAGAGGTGGATCAGGATTTGGATTTTAAACAATTGTGCTTACATCTGTCTTGTCCCCTTGTTTTGTTTTGTTTTTTGTTTTTTTTTTTTCAATAATTGTTTTGTTTTGTTTGATTTTTACTTAGAAATCACTCTTTTGTCTGGGTGGGTGGATGGCTGTGTGTGAGGGGGGGGTTTTACTGCTGCTAGTTTATTAATTAAAATATAGATGTTCAAGCAAGAAAGAAGAAAAAATGAGTACAAAAATCGACAGAGACCCAAGTATCTTACTATCCAAGCAGCTGCAAACCATCTCCTCAAGGATTCCACTACACGCCTCACGATCTCCAAAGAAGGCGAGGACGCATGCTGGTAAACTCTTTTGTTCCTCTCTAGCCAGATGTTCCAAGAGCAAGTCGTGGCAATCATGTCCTAGATCTTCCTCTTATATGATGGAATTCTGCTCCACAAGGACCACAAGGATAAAATGGATGTTGGATGCCCTCTAATCTACATCAAGTGCTTGAAATGGTCCAAAATTGGACGAGCAAAGGGGTAAGACAAGAGCAGGTAATTGATATTCTCCGAAGACAAGTCACACAGAGAGCATCTGGTGCTTGTTATTCCACGATGATTCCTTTTAGCAAGATTCTCCTTCTTAAAGTTCTTTCTATGTAACGTAATAGTCGTATAAATATTAACCTTTGATAGAACTTTGGATTTCCAAATGTGCTTAGCCGACGGGCGACCATTGCCTCCCTTATTCAAGAAATTGTAGAAGAGAAACACTATTGCAATCCACACAAGTACCAAAGGCTGAAAAGTCCAGACTAGGTAGAATCTCATCTTACACTAAGACCTCTACTCTCTTCCTAGAGATGTAGCTTAGTCTCTTGTGTTAAAGCACATCAGAATTCTCTGCTAAATAATAACGATACGAACCAGATCGAAAATCATCTTCTTACACCAGAATGAGACCCTAGTCCAACACCGACTAATAGTTGCAAACCGCCACCATACTCATCGACTTATCATTACCGAGGAAAAGCCTATCCTCCGACCTGGGTCTTCTTTTGCTCTTGAGCCCATGTAAAGCGTGAGACACATGAACAAAAGCTCATGAGTCGACCTACAAAAAATTTGACGGTATATCTACGGTATTGGACTCACAACAGACTAATGTCTGCTACAGAAATCTCGGTTTGAATGACTTCATTCTAGAACCACCAAAACCAAGATTCTCATATCCCTTCTTTCTTCCATTCAGTCGTTTTTTCTCAACGACGCACAGGGTGATAAGCCGATTGAGGTCCCATTAGGTCTCCTAGGCATTATAATTCACCTCAAAATATCAAAAGTCTTTGGGAGGAAGATCACTACAATGAAAAACGGAAGCTTCTTCTCAAGCTGAAGATCCTACTCTCTGATGCTTATGGCTAGCTTTGAGAGCTAGAGAGTATGCTCACGAACACTGCCATTGCTATCATGATTCAGATTCATGATCTGAAGCATATTGACGTACAACAAGGACTTCTTGGTCCCTATGAATTGTCTCTTCAACAATGCAACCAACTCTGCTGCATCTCAGTTCTGGCAATGCCACCTCGAAGCTCCTCATTAATGGTGGCCCTGATCATCATTAAAGAGAAACAATTCATTTTCTCCAACTTAGCAAAGTGGGTCTATCGAGCCTCAGTAGAAGCATCTATAAGCTCTGCCACCTTTGGCTCTATAAGCACAAAGTCACAATTCATACATCCAAGTAAAATCTCAACATTCATCTTCCAAGATGAATCATCAGAGCCATTCAGGGGATCAATAACAGCTAGATTCCCCGAAATAGCTATCATATTCTTCTCTGAAGAGAGGATTACAAATCAGTGATAGTTTCAACACTAATCACAATATATATGTTGACATGAATTAGGGGTTATAATTCAATACAACCGAAGAGGACTTCATGTGCTAAGTTCTCTTCTAGGACAACTCCCTCACACCATCAAGACTCAGCTTTGGCCAGATCCCTTGATGTGCTTTGGTTTCCCAAGTCACGTATAGAAACGTGCACAAACCTATTCAGTTGTAATAGGGTTGAGTCGGACACTATCCAACACCTTTGGGTAGAAGAGTTATCCTATTTTTCCCAATCACAGACTACTATTCTGCTCATTCTACTACACTCAGTAGTCTGAAACACATTTGGGCAGAATCAAACCCTAGTACAATATGATGCCTAGTGACCCTAGTGGAAGCCCTCCAATCCGACTACCCACAGTCTCCATGAGTCGCCTACCTTTGGGCAAATCTGACTCATTTCAAAAGTGAGCCTTAGACGGTCACTTGGTTTTCTCTAAACCCCATGGAAGACCTAATATGTACAACCAATGCCAATTTCTATCCCTATAAGGTTCAATGGTAGTCATCAATTGTTTATTACATTTAATATGCATGTGCCTACTTGTAGGAAAGCATGAAACCTTTAATATCATCAAGGTACATTTATAATTGCAGCATGACTATCTTACACATGTGATATAATCAATAATTTGAAATTGGCACAAGATGACATATTAGAACATTAAAATATTGCTATTTGAGTCATATATATAGCAAGTTGCAAAACAGTCCGAATCTGTAAAATCTGACCATATCGATGTATTCGGAACGACTCAATTAGTCAAGATCCATATATGGATCGATCAGATCGGACCCCAAATGGGCCTAGGATCACAGGACCAAAACCAATGATCCAAATTAAACAAAGATATAATAAACAACATCAGGACTGACTGAGCCAGGATCTAGGCTCAGGTTGGGCCTGGGCCTGTCTGAACTAGGATCTGGGCCTATATCTCGGGCTTGGCCTGTGGCTCGTATTTGGCCCAGAATAAAATCGGGTTGGGTACAGGATCAGTCGGGTCAGTACAGTGCTGTCGGGTTATGAAGTGCCAAACCGGGTCGGGTCTGGTTGTTAAAACTGGGTCTGCCTAAAAAACAGGCTTATACCCATACATGGCGGGTCGGGTTTGAGTGTTGTCGGATTTACACCCAACAAAACCCAAAACCCAAACTCATACCTCCTGTACATCTTTCCCGATTAAATAGGGTGAAACCCTAACTGACTGATGTACGCCGCCGCCTCCACTCAGCGCACCGGCTGCCACAACTCCCCCACGAGTAGACGCAGCCGGCCGTCACCCTCCAAGCGCGTCTGCCGCCGCTACTACGTGCCGGAGCCCGCCGCCACTGCTGCTGCGCGCCAGAGCCCGCCGCCACTGCTGCTGTGTGTCGGAGCCCATCGCCGCTCACACGCGCCGCCTGCAGATGTCGCACGTGCCATCCGAGCCTGTGTGAAGGCCGGAGCCCATTCTGCTGCTCTCCTATCTCCGACGGCTAGCCGACCTTGTATGATTGGTCGCTCGGGATCCAAATCCAAAGACCGGTGAGGGAAGGGGTTAGGCTCTGATCTCCAACGGGTTCGATTCTTGCACTTTAGCCGGCCGAAAACTATCGGCCATGGCCGGCTGTGCTCAGATCTCTTCGTGATAGAATTCCCTAAGGTTGGCAGGTTGTAACCAATCGAAAGAAATTCATATGTGATTCTCCGACGAGAATCAATCTCGTCGGATTCAAAAAAGAGAAACCAATCGTCATCCAAATTCGACGAACAAGGCCTAAACCTCGCTCTGATACCAATTGTTGGGGTTTTCTGCACAAGAACAACCCCATTCGATAGACCGAGTGTTCTAGCTCGTGTGTCCTTAGCGTGGATTTTCTGTATTAACATTAATAAAGATACCTTTGGTTATTGCTTTAATTAGAATACTACTATGGTATACGTTAATACACATATAATAAAGGACCCTAGGGAACACAGTAGGCCACTGAGGCGCATGGTGGATCCATGCTTGGGAGACCCAGTGGACCAGTTATGTGTAGACTTAGAACTAGTTCACAGCTTAGGTGATGCTGGTCGCTTCACCGAGAACAAGCTGTAGGCAGGTAGAGGATGTGGTGAAGTCTTCACCACGGGAACACGGGATTCCCATTTACCTGACCAAGCACGATGATCGTGTTGAACAGTAACCAATACGGTGCATAGTTCAATGATTCAGACACTGGTGCATAAACCGTCTTACTACTATAGATAATCTGTCCTTAACCCTGAGGGACCATGTACACTGGGCCAACCAGTTGTGTGGTGCTTTGATGTGCCAATGTGTACGGACCTTCCATAGTCCAATACCACGATATTTGGGCTACCTGGCTGGCGCTTGAGTGACATGTAATCCCTACAGGTTATCCGACGTCCAGTGTTCGATGGGTGCATTTTGATGAGTCAATATGTCCACACAGTTAACCCAGGCCTGGTGGTTGTCAGTATGACTGACGATGTTCTGGGTGCTAGGCATAGCACCGGAAAGGTGTGTGGTATTATAGATGACAAGTCATCAATTCCTAGTCAGATGATCGATCGGGATCTGACGGTGCTCCCCACCGCCCGAGTCGTATCATGGCACCAGTAATAGGAGGGACTAAGGATTATCGGAGTATAGTAGAGAACAGGGTTACGAGGGAGTAACATAACTTTAGGATCACTAGAGTTTAACTCGCGTCGCACTCTGGGTGGCTACGCGGGTTAATCGGATTAGGACTTATTAACGAAACTTTTGGTGTGTCACCGGAGTAGATAATCAGGGATCCGGTTGGAGCTAGAGATCCCAAACCCTGAAGGTTCCACCCTGTCGTTGCGTATAGGAATTGTCCCCGACCTGGTTGGATACGTTGGATGTGAAGTAGCGCGATGGAGCGCAAGCCCGGAGCCTAAGAACCTAATTTACATGTGTTATAGGCCGTAGGGGTATTTTGGTAAATACTGAAATATGGCTCAGAACATATTGAATATGGATCTTAGAATAAGCGGAATAATTCCAGGAGCTCACAGGTGCTGACGGAACTCGATTCCGAGTAGCGCACCTCACTCAATCTCTCTCGCAATGTTTCACTTTTCGTGAAGGGTGTTTTCGTCCAGGCTTCACGATAGACACCTGAAACCCTAAAAACCGCCCCCCCTCTTATCCTTATCTACTAGGGGCTGGCCCTAGCTTCCTTGAAGCAATAGGGGACCGGCCCTATAAGAGAAATAGGGAGAGGGAGGGGCCGGCCTAAGTGCTCCCCCTCTCCTAAACCCAAACGTCTCTCCCTTTCTCCCTCTCTAAGGTTTCGGCCAAGGAAGAAAGAGGAAGAAGAAGGAAGAAGAAGGAGGAAGGAAGGAGAAGGAAGAAGAGAGAAAGAGAAGGAGGAGATCTCGCGACTAGCCATCGTCTTCGCAACGAATTCCTCCGTCGGCTCGTAATCCTTGCACTCAGAGACAAGATTTCGATGATTCGTCAATTCACAAAGGACAAGGTGCTATCCAACAGCTTCCCTTGATATTCACGTGCGGTTCATCATCGTTCCGTTCTCTCCGGATCATAGATTCAAAAGGTATGATGATTCTAAACACCTGACTAGATGCATGCATGTCTTCCGTAGATCGTAGTATGCATCTAGGGTGTCCGCACAAATGCTAAGATCATAGATTTGCATGTAGATTGTTTTGTAGAATTAATTGTAATGAAACATACACCGTATGATCTTCGGATCTATCTTTTGCTTCCGCTGTGACTCTGATAAGCGGATCCAATTCCAACACCGAGATCGTCGTCTTGGATGAAGAACATACCTTTGTGTGAAGATGAGAGAGATTGTTTGTAATACCGGATGGAGATCTTCCACACGCTGCCGTCTCCCGTGGATTCGATGGGTCCTCCTGAATCCCTCTGGATTCACAACGGCAACTCTTATGACGTGCGTATAGGGACTTCACCTCTGCACATCTATTTATAATAGATGTGTCCAACCGGTAGACGCAACCCATCAGGGCATCCACCGGTTATTGGGTGCACATGAGAATAAGGCTAGGTTCACCGCCAACCCTGTCAAGCCTCTTGGTTGAGTCGCCTGGTCTGACCAGGACCGCAACAACCAACCCGGTCCACCTAGTTCAGTAACTCTCCCGTAAAGGACCATCAAAAAACCAACAAACAATACTTGGCATCAACGGCAGCTCCTACATCGATGTGAACCGTTGGATGAATGTCACTACTAAGATTTAGCCATTGAAAAGCCCCGATAGAATGTCAGAAGTGACATTCGGGCGGGCCCCGGTGAAATGAATATCGGTAGTGATATTCTGTCATAACTCCGACAACTAAATCTCACTAATGAAATTCATCCAACGATTCACATCAAAGCATGAGCCGCACGCTCCAACCCCTGTTGGTGTGAAGTATTGTTCAATAGGGAACCGACCCAATAAGATGTCCCTTCACAGTCGTTCGATGACAGATAACCCGACAGATGAATGACACTCAGCCTGAATTGATGTCTGTGACGCATCATCTTATGTACGAGACGCCTTATGAAATGACAACTCTAGGTGATAACCATTGCATGAGGCCATACTATTATTGTGGAAGCCGAAGTGTCATGTGGTCGATCGTGGTGCGGAAAGCCAACTAAGTGTACAAAAATTTTCCCAACATTTTTTTTAATTTTAAACTCCGGATCTCCTGCAGGTTCGAAGAGGAGATTCGAAGAAATACTAAAATTTTTTTTAGCATACTGATGAACTATGAACAACCAGTAAGGTAGAGATGGATCAGGATTTGGATTTTAAACAATTGTGCTTACATCTATCTCGTCCCCTTGTTTTGTTTTTTCTTACAAGAGCAAGCCGTGGCAATCATGTATATCTTCCTCTTATCTGATGGAATTCTGCTCCACAAGGACCATAAGGATAAAATGGATGTCGGATGCGCTCTAATTAGGGGTGGCAATGGGTCGGGTTTGGGTCGGGTTGGGACATAGGTATAAGGGCAAAACACCTAACCTGAACCCAACCCGTTTAATAAACGGGTCAAAAATTTAAACCCAAACCCGACCTGCCTAATAAACGGGTTGACTCGACCCGACTTGTTTAACCCGTTTACTAAACAAGTCGGGTCGGGTTGGGTCAACAGAATCCATGTAAACCTGTCGTGTTGGGTTAGATGGGTCGGATTGGGCCGGGTTGGTTCAGGTTGGGTCGGCTCGGGTTGGCTCGGGTTGGGTTGACACGACCCATTTGGTAAACGGGTCAATCGGGTTATATGTACAAATCCGAATCTGACCCATTAAATAAACGGGTCAATCGGGTCGACATGTTTATGACCCGAACCCGTTTAGGCCAAACCCAAACCCGCTAACTTCGGGTCGGGTCAAGGATTGCCACCCCTACCTCTAATCAACATCAAGTGCTTGAAATGGTCCCAAATTGGACGAGCAAAGGGGCAAGACAAGAGCAGGTAATTGCTATTCTCCGAAGACAAGTCACACAGAGAGCATCTTGTGCTTGTTATTTCCACGATGATTCTTTTTAACAAGATTCTCCTTCTTGAAGTTCTTTCTATGTAACGTAATAGTCATATAAATATTAACCTTTGATAGAACTTTGGATTTCCAAATGTGCTTAGCCGACGGGCGACTATTGCCTCCCTTATTCAAGAAATTGTAGAAGAGAAACGCTATTGAGCCTGAAGGTTTTCCCGATTTTGCCAGCCCGATTGACATGGCGGTGTGCAATTGGTGGCTGAAACCCACTAGCGGCATTTAAGTCTTTTACACCACCAGTTACGCGCTGCCACGTCAATGGGGCTTAGCGGAATCGGAAAAACCTTGGGGCTGAATAGCATTGCTCATTGTAGAAAGGGTTCATTGTAAACTTACCATTTTTGGTAAATCTCCAAAATGATGTGCCCGAATCTATTTGAAATATTGAAGGACAATAGAATAGTTTTCCGGTTTGCTCACTAGATTTCTCATAATCTTGCAATAAATGTTGGCCTCCAAGTAGTACTTGGACCACCCACCGAAGCTTGTGAACTTATAGTAGCATTTTTTTTTTCGTTACCAAATCATAAAGTTCTGGAAATACATAAGGGTGTTACCGATCCATATATCATTCCAAAACTTGATTCTTTTTCCATCTCCAAAAAAGAACTTATTTCTACATTTAGAAGCATCTTGAATTTTGATGATGTCTTTCCAAAATGAGGATATCTTTCGTTAAATTTTGCTCCTCACCTTGATACGTGAGAATCTCCGGAAGTATCTAGCCTTAATAATATTGCTCCAACCACTTATCTTCATAAGAGCTTTGAAATTTCCATTGCCATTTACCCAAAGAAGCGATGTTAAAAGTGTGCATATTGATCACCCCAAACTTTAGGTGAATAAACCTTTTGCAGGGCCAATAGATTATAAGATCCTGAGTTATCGTCTGCACCTCTCCACAAATATCTTATTTTAATTCACTACACCAATACTGTTAAAAAATGACAGACAATGATCGTCGTTTTTCAATATGTCATTTTTTAATGTCCATTGTTTTTTACCCCTAAAAAAATATGTATTGATCGTCATTTTTTAAAAGACGAACATTGCCCGTTGTTTATTTATGTAGTTTATTCCTCAAATTACTATAGTGATTTAGCAATCTTATTGATTATCCATGACGACAATTAGGGTTGGCAATGGGTCGGGCCGTGTCGTGTCAAGAACCCCTAAACCCGGACCCAATCTGTTTAACTAATCATGTGTAAACCCTAAACCTATATTTGAATTGTTTATAAACGGGGTAGACCAGTGAAGACCCACTTAGACCCATTTAAATATCTATTATTTGGTTTTTTATATATATATTTTATATCTTGCTGCAACTCTCCATCCATGGATATACTGATCACAGCCGTCCGTTGAATCCAGCGCAGACTAGTGAATCACATTGAACCAGAACGATATGTTAATTGGCTAAGTGACATTGTGATAGGATGCCGGGTAGACCCGACCCGACACATTAAATTTTAAACGGGTCTTAAACTGGTCAAACATGTAGGAGAGAAAACCCGGAGCCAACCCGTTTACTAATCAGGTTAGTCGTGTCGACCCGTTTACGACCCGAACACGTTTAAACCAAACCCAGACCCGCTAATTTCAAGTTAAGTTTGCCGGGTCCAAAATTGCCAACCCTAACGAATAGTGATAATAGTCTCTTTTCTATCTTTCTGGATGATTGTTTGCCAATCGTCTCTTGATAATTCCTCGTCACTAAGAGGCAGCACCAAGTATTTAACAGGTAGATCCGTTGATATGCAATTTAGACTGGATGCCAACTTATGTCCCTTCCTTCGATCACCCCCACTTTAAAAGAGGAAACTCTTATTAAAATTGATTTGCAACCCCTAACAAAATTCAAAGGAGTAGAATATACTCTTTAAAGTAACAAGTTGAACCAAATCCACTTTCACATAAGAGTGTGGGGTGATCTCCAAAATTAACATTATTAACCCTCCATGAATCATCTCCTATACTCTTCAGAAGGTTAAGAGATATGACCCTTTTAATGATAGCGTCGAAGATATCTACCACCAAAAGAAAAATAAATGGTGATAGAGGACACCCCTGCATAACTTCCTAGCCCATCTTGAGATGGCTCCCTTTGTCATTGTCCAGAAGACATGAAAGATTGGCAAAGAGAGAATATCCCAGATCATGCTCACCCAATTCGATGGAAACCCTCTAGTGATTAGAGAGTGAAGAAAGAATTTCCGTTTACTTGATCGAAATCCATCCTCTCTCCCAAACTCTAGGAGATGGAAGATGATCTCCTGAGCTGAAGCTACACTATTCATGATATTCCTCCATTTCATGAAGGCTATTTTACGTATTGTGAATAAGATTTTTCATCACCTTACCCAACTGATTAGATAGTAGCTTGTGACTATCTTATAAATGCAGTTGGACAGACTAATAGGTCTAAAGTTGTCAATATAAAGAATAAGCATCTTCGATTTTTGGCAGAAATATGATCCAAGAGAAGTTTAGATGATGGAGGGAAACTTTCGGCTCGAAGAAGTCCTTTGCAAGAGAGAAAAGGCCGGTCTGTATTGATCATAGTCCAGTACCTTCGGAAGAAGAAGACTAGAAACCCATATGGCTCGGGAGCATCGTCTCCATTCATCTCGAACACAACCCCTTCAAGCTCCTCTAGGGTAAGGGGCTGATTGATAGCAGAAGTATCCTCAATTTTCACGAAGGGAAGATTAAACTAAAGTTCTTCCTCGTCTCGTCCCTTTTAGCGAGTCAATGAAGCCAATTGAAAAAAAAAAAATGGACATGCAACATACGAAGTTGGTGCTCTATATGCTTCTAAATCCTACCCTACTGATATCCACATCCAAATTGGATTATTATTTAAATACTTCGGGTTAAATAACACTTTATCGGTAACTATATTGTGTGCTTAAGTATCCGTATCAAGTTTCTAGCAAAAAAACAAAAAACATCCGTATCAAATGTGTAAGAGCAACATGCATAATTGTTGACGAGCAGGGACAAAACAACCCTAGGTAACTACTTTTACTGGTTGGTCTGATATATTTGGAAATCGCGCAACCGTGTCCATTTCGATCTACAAGTGGAGCTCCCTACGATTACATGGTGCAACGCTATCACGGAGGCGGGTGCGGTCTCTCAGGCTCTCTCCTCGAGGGACCAGGTTACCTCCCCCGACGCCGGTGGGTGCTTCTCTGCGCTTTGTTCAATGAGTTCCACCAGACCCTGGATGTCTTAAACTCAACTTTGACGGGGTCTTACACTCCTGGGTCCGGAGGAGCTGGTTTTGTACTTCGGGACCATCGTGGCGCCATGTGGGTCGCCGAGAGCAAGCAGTTCCATTGCGCGTCGATGCTTGATGCTGAGACTCGTGCTTTGTGGATGGGGTTACGATTGTGTTTCCTTGCATTGGCCGACTACCCCTTTGGTGGTGGAAGGCGACTCAACGGTCGTGCTTCATCGTTTAGATTGGGTGGTGGAACTTCTGATGGATGATTGTCGATGCCTTATGGCTCGGTGGAATGTCATTCGGGTGTCCCACATTTATCGGAAAAGGAATGGTGCGGCTGATTGGCTTGCGCGTGCGGTTTTTTGGCAGGATGATGATTTTTGGTTAAGGGATGTTCCTATCCTGTTTCGGAATTTAATCCTCCCTGATACTGGTTAGTATTGTTTTGTCAGGAGTTGGGGCCTTTTGGCTCTTTCCTCTGTCTTGGTCTATTTAGTGTAATTTCGTTAAAAAAAAAAAAAAAAAAAAAGGCGTAATCGAATATTTGGTGATCGGATCTCCTCCAGTCTGTCGGCCCCGGTTCGTGGGCCCTGCACGCATCACAGCCGTATGAAGTCTGATGGAGTACGATTCACTTATGGTCACCTGCCATCGTGCGGCTGTGATGAGCGCAGGAACACCGACCGGAGCCGACCGACTGGAGAGGACCTGAACTGTAATATTTGCACCCTATTAGGTGACGACTGGCATACCACACTCTCTGTTCCTTCTCCTCAACCTCCGACTCGTCCCTTCCCGCCCAAAACCCACCTCCGACGATGCCCGTCCCTGGAAATCCCGCCGAGCACATCCACGCATTCGCTCGCTTCCTCATCCGCCACCACTCGCCGGACCTCCGCTCCATCCTCCTCTCCCCCGATCCCATCCTCCACTACCCTCTCCTCGTCAAGTAACCATCCCCGCCATTCGCGCGCGCTCTCTCTCTCTCTCTCTCTCTCTCTCTCTCTCATTCCTTGTTTGTCTTCTCAGTTTTGCAGAGCTGATGGAATACGATCCTCCCCTCGCCCACCTCCTCTTCTCCCACCCTTCCGATCTCCTTCCCCTCTTCGACGAAGCCGCCGGCTTCGCCCAGGTGATCCCTTTCTCATCCCGTCTCTCTCTGACCTACATTTCCCATTTCCCTATCTTCCCACTTCATCTCTAATCTCAAATTCTAGGGCGTCGTTCTTGACGGATCCAAGGATCTGGGGGATAGTGCGAGCCGCAAGGGGTTCCTGCGCGTGCGGATCAACATCAGCGGCTCCCCTCTGGAATGCCCCGGTGAGATCCCTTGCTTCCCCCTTCGCTCGTGCTCGCGATGAGCCGCTGATGAATGAGTTGGGCCTTGGGATTCCTGCGTGCAGAGACATTTCCGAGCATCGGGAGGGTAAGAGTGAAGCACCGGGGGGTCCTTCTCTCCCTCAAGGGGACCGTTATCAGGTCGGGTTCCATCAAGATGATTGAAGGGGAGCGCGAGTATGAGTGCCGGAAGTGCAAGCAAAGGCAAGCACGTATACTCTCTCTAAGTTTTATGTTTTCTTGGCAAGGAACCAAAAATCGAGATATTTTGCAGAATTTAGAAAAATATTTCATTTTTCCGGGGTACCGAAACAAAACAAGGTATACATAATTGCACTGAAATTTTCTTCCTTTGTACACCTGTCCCAAAATCCTTGCAGTGTTTTTTTTTTTTCAAAATAACAAAAAAAAAAACTATTTAAATAGCATGCTAGATTCTTTATTTTCAAAAGTGGCAATCCTACACACTCTGACATCTAACATGGCAGGTCAGCGTCGGAAAGAACTTTCTCACGTTGGCTGTGTTTTCGTCAATGGGATCTCGATGAACAATGTATCCGGGATGCATGGTTCATTAATGCATGCTCTGTAAAGGGTATCTTGGTCCAATAAGGGCACTATAAGGCTTTGCTTGAAAATCCAAAAAAACTAGCAATGATGGGTGATGAAGAATAGGGGAACCTAGATCTGAAGGCGATGAGCACGATCCAAATGTGATTGGCTGATGATGTGATGCGATACTTGATGGACGAGGAGACGACCATCAAAATATAGTTCCAACTTGGAGAATTTGCAAATGATGAAAAATTATCAACAGGTTGTACCTGAAACAACAATCACATGTACTCACATTTGGTAGGATACACCGATTATAGAGTATTTTAATACTTTTAACAGAATCATCACTATCTCCTTATGATGTGAAGTTTGACGAAGATGATAAGGTATTTGTTTTTTCTCAAGTCCCTTTTGGAGTCTTATGAGAACGTAGGGACGTGTTGTCTGTAGAAAAGAATCTCTCCTGATGCACGTTGTTATGACAACTCTCCTATCAAATGAAATTCGGAGAAAACTACATCATAAAGTTGAGATTGAATGTTTTGTGGTACAAGTTTAGGAAATAGGAATCAAAGGGAACATGATGAGGGCAAGGAGTTTTAGTAAAGTCCAAGGGTAAGGTTCAGTGATAGCAGTCAGCATCAGTGATTTAAAAAACGCGCCCCAGATGTGCCTCTGGGTGAGGCGACAGCAAAAAGCCCCGGACGGTCGAGGTTCGGGTGAGGCAGTGGCTAAAAACCCTAACTCGAGACCAAAACCCTAAATTTTGGGCCCCCCCGCAACAGAAACGCCGACAGATGGCAAGATGAGGAGGAGAAGAAGAGGAGAAAGAAAGGAGAAAAAACCTGCTACCATCGCTGCCTCTGTCGCCCTCAAGATCCGTCATCGGCGTCTTAGTCTCCATCTAGAACCGTCGTCGCCATCTCCGTCACCCTCGAGAGTCGTCTCCGTCGCCCTTTCTCTCGATCACAGGCTGTCGAAACCCTAACCCCCTCGTCTGCTCCCTCTCTCTCTCTCTCTCACTCTCTTTCTCGATCGGGTGTCGGGCTGGGTTTTGAGTCGGGGTTTATAACTTATAACTTAAGTTATAAGTTATAAAAGGGTAAATTACACTTTACCCCCTGAAGTTTTGCTAAAAAACACTTAACCCCCCTATAGTGAAAAAACTACATATTGCTCCCCTTCAATTCAGTTTTGATTAGAGAAAAATTACCAAATGAGGAAATCAAGTAATTGACAAAGGGGTATTGTGCTAACATTTCAAACTTTAGGGAGAGATTTGGAACAAAATAAACTACAGAGGGGTTAAATATTTTTGAGCTAAACTTCAAGGGGGCAAAGTGTAATTTACCGTATATAAAATATATATGTTTTTTTAAAAAATAAAAAATTGTGGGCTTACGCCCCACGCCCTGGGGCTTACGCCCCGCCCCATTGCTGGTAAAATGCCCCGTCTTACGCCCATGCCTCTGAAACATTGGTCAGCAGTGCAAGGAGTATGGCCACATAAAGGGTGCACGTATACAAAAAAGAACAATACTGATATCTCTGATGCAATGGTGCTGGTCAAGGGGTTGACTATCTGATGGTGAATATGTTTGACAATCTCCACTGGTGTTGCCACTCTTTTAAAGAGTGGATTTTGGATTCATCTTGTTTTTATCATATTTCTGTAAGAGAGATTGATCTGATTCCTTCAAGGCCAAAAAGGAAGATACTATTATATAGGGCAATAATTCTGTCAAGCAACCATTTACCCAAAAGCGTAAGCTATTAGAGAAGGGGCCAACAATGCATATCAAGCTAACACCCTATACAGTTAAAAGCATGCCTAGGTGCTAGGCCCACTTGGGCCGCCTCGCTTGGGCATGGTAGGTGCCTGGGCTAGGCACCGCTCAACCGCGAGGCGCGCCTAGGTGTATTTAGATGTAAATGGTTATGATATTTAAATAACATTAATTTTTTTATATACTTATATTATGTTTTGTTGTTACTTTTGGTTACATTCGAAGAAGTGAAATTGTCTTTTACAGAAAAATGGAATGATCTTGTCTTCATTCAATATAATAAGATGTTGGAGCGCAGATATAAAGAAAGGATGGCAAGTGGAAAAAATATCATTACGGACCCAATCATTTTGAGAGATGTGGATGTAAATGCTGATTGGATTGTTTCAACTGAAGAACTTGCAGAATTTGTTCGTGAAGGAGATGACCTTACTTGGCAACAAGTTGGAGAAGTAATGTGAGTTAATGATGCAGTAGGGCGTACATGGAGAAGAAAGCAAAGATCTGAACACATCTTACATTTTTCCTTTTTAATGATGATGAAGACATTGAATAGGAAGAAGAATTTGATGCTAATGGTGAGGAGCTTCCTATGGGCGGAGAAAGGCGGATGACCTAATGATATAAATGTTTTGGCCGGAGATGATGAGGATGTTGATGTTAGGGAGTGATGTGATTGGATTTATTACTTTATGACTTATTAAAATAATCACTTTATCAGTTATCATGAATTTAGAAGTGTTTGTCTTTAAAATATGAGTCACTTGATGAGTTGAGTTGTTAAAACCCCTACAAAACCACATAAAACCCTTGTATGTGTCAAAATCCCTAAAAAAGCAGGAAACCCCCCTAGACGTGCCTAGGCGCGCATAGGCGATCCTTAGGTGCTAGGCTCACCTGGAGTGCCTAGGTGCACCTAGCGCCTTTGACTGCATAGGTAACACCCCCCTTATGTGCGGCCCTTATCCCATACATGGAGAATTAAACAGATGAGGCAATGTTTGAATGCACAAGATTTTAACCAGGACGTCCCAGAAATCAGAGCTATGATACCATTTTAAGCAATCATTTCACCCAAAAGCTTAATCTGTTAGGGAATGAGCCAACAATGTGTATCAAGCTAACAAATTCATCATGCAAAAACGCTGGTGTGAGGACAATGAGAATTAAGATCTTTGATGGGGTAATTTGTACTCTGAGTGTGGTGCAATATGTACCCGAAGATATGCAATAATTTGATCTCTCAGTGTTCTGGATTACCGGGGTTGTGATTATTTATCAAGGGATGGTCATGAATGTGACATTAGGCATCATGCTTTCGTCGGAGAGAGAGAGAGAGAGAGATAGAGAGAGAGAGAGAGAGAGAGAGAGAGAGAGAGAGAGAGAGAGAGAGAGAGAGAGAGAGAGAGAGAGAGAGAGAGAGAGAGATGCATATATCTTTACTGATTGTTTGAGACCACCTTTAGGTGTTCTTATGGCCACTGCAGCAGTGTGGAGACATTTTGTTCGAGATGGTCCAGTTGTATACATGCATTATATCAGAGTTGCTTTCGGTGTGGCGTCAACATATGTATACTGAAGGGTCCCCAAAAGTGCATTGCCAGAGCGGATTTGAGAAAGACTCTAGTTCACATCTTGTGTAAAGCTGAGCTAGCTGAATCATAGGTAGATAAATTATTTTGAGAGATGAAGGGCCATCTTAGATGATGGCTTATGGCTAGCACTTCTTTCTTCAAGTTAGCTGTAATTGTGGCGTATAAAACTCTACTACGTGATGGAGGAATTGGAGAACCAGAAATGTGGGCCCTAAAAAAGGGATTGATCTATCTTTATGTAAAGGTTGAAATGTGGTATGGATAGATTGTCGAGCACAATATGCCAAGGCCCAATGTGCGAGAGAGAAAAAGGGAGCTCTGAATTCTATATGAAAATAAGTTTTCACAGTGAGTTGCACTGCCTCATGCGCATGTTCCATACATCATGCGCACGATGTGATTCAAATCATGCACACAAACTGTTTTTTGAACCAACCCAAGTTTTCATCGAGAGCATAGTGTTTTTCACCGTGCAGATTGCCATGCGCACGACTTGGTCACTTTGTGCGCACGATCTTGTGCACGATAGAATCAATCATTTCAAACGGAGATTTGAAGTTTTTCGTGCACATGGCCATGCACACAATGTGGTCACTTCGTATGCACAACCATGCACACGATGTCGGACTGCTGACGGGTTCTTTGCTTTGGGTATTTTGTATGATTTTAATCCGGGCCAGTAACTTATGACCCTAGGATCATTTTATGGTTTCAAAACAGTACAAAAGGTCTAAGTTCTCTTGGATTTCTTGTCTCTCTTGCCATTCTTGCTAACAATATGTTGAGAGCCTTCTTTTGTCCTCTTGAAGAAAAAAAAATCTAGTTTCTTGATCTCCAATCAGTTGTGATTTGATTTGCTGATTGCTCCACGAATCAAGTCCTGACATCATCTCCTATTGCATTTAGTGATCAATCCATGGAAGCAACCTTTGCAACGAATTGAGAGAGTTCTTTGATTAGTCCTTTTTCTCCATCTTTTCTTTGCCCCAAGTGTATCCAGGAGCCAATCATTGGAACGGGCGTTGCAATGCCGCTTGGGTCTCTTGTGGGCGGATGAGATCCCACGCTCGTTGCGGTAAGGTGTCTCCGGCCATTGCGGTCGTGCGAGGATCAAGGCGAAGCACAAGGATCTTGCGTGGATTCGCGAGGGGGGCAACTACCTTGGTCAAGGAAAGAGGGTGCCAAAGAGAAGACACTATGATTTCTAAAATGACAACTTCTTTGTATCTTTACAAGCTCAAGTATATTTTGTATTATTTCTTTTAAATTTCATAATATCCTGTTTTGCTAAATGTCTCTGTTGCTAAATAGTTTCCAATGCTTTGTAAGGGTTATAATATCCCAACTAATACATCCTATATGGACATCACTTTTTTAACAAGAGTTCGAAGAATCAATTTATGGTTTTCTATGAAAGTGAAAAACGTCTTTATCTTAGATTTTCCGTAGATTCCTTTCCCCTTTATCTTTGGTCCATGTAGTGTCACATAGTTGGTCATTGTTCATGTTCTTCCAAATCTTGTTTCGAGGGGAAGCTTCATCAAGCTTTTATAGATCTCGATCCAAGCGTCATGCTCCCTGTTGCTCCAACTATTTGCTAAGTGGTGGACTATATTTCATGGAATGAATAAAACACATTTGTTAGTAGTTGGAAGTGGAGGAGGAGGATATTGGGTGGGGGGGTGGGGGAGGGGGGTGTTGAATATGGAACATGAGCAAGTGAGAAGGTTGAAGTTAAGACGAAAAAATGGCATCCAATTTATAAGACTGGAGCCACTAAGTATGACTTTTGAAGGGTTTTAAATTTTTAATAGTAACTTTGATACTCAACATGAGTCAATAATCGTGCAGAAAGTGTCTGATTTTCTTCTCATACATGCCATTATTTTCAGAGAATTTAGTGTGGAAGTCAATTTATGTAAGACTTTTAGTGTCTTTCAAAGGATAACAAGTTGCATATTTCATCGTGTTAATAAACAGAACACACTTACCGGATTTTTGAACTGTAGGACAATTTTATGGAGGCTCCATGACATGAACTTCATCCGTTGCTTTCAACGGTAGATCTAAAGCTAATGATATGGAATAATTGTCTATAAGTTATAATAATGATATGATTAATATGTAGACCGTCAGAACATGAATTGTAGTTTTACCGCAAGAGGGAAATTGGTTTTGACAATTTATGTAGTTTGTAATTTGTTTCGGTACATATTGACTGTGGGAACAAATACCGCAAACTGCTTAAATGACAAGTTATATAAGACGATGTTTTATAAAATCAAATTATCCTTTGTTGACACTACACTGGAGATATTTTAGAGCTGGAGCATCCCAATAGAAAAGATAAGGACCTTAAACCCCTTGACCACTCCTTATCATCTTCGTCCTCTCTGCGTCCTGAAAATACTATAAGGGAATATTTGGCAAGGCTGAAACTCAAACTCTCCTCTTCTCTTTATCTCACTCTCTCTTCACCTTATTTTCTTTGTCTTTCCATAAAGTTCCTTTTTATCTAGAAATAAATTTTTATTTAAGAGGTTTAACTTTCGTACCTGAGTGGGTAATTAGGCAATGAAAAGGCCAAGAAGTTCTTTATATAGGTTCTTTCGTATAGGCGTATCACTGATTTGAGCACCCTTATGGCCTGGTAGACTTAAGAGACTTAAGACATCAGAGCTACATAGGTCTCTTGTAATCTTGGTTAGATGGTTGATGGTTCTTTCTTTATGTTTATGTTGGCTAGTATGGTTGCACTTCTGGAGTAAACTATGTGAATGTATTTTGCCATTTCTGGCCCTATGAGGTGCTGAACATGCATTTTTGTCCCCATAAAATTTAATGGTTAGGTAACTACGTGCAAAAATAACATCTTTAAAGCCATGTACTGCTTCCCAACAATGCAAAAAACAATTAATAACTTAAGTGAGTACTAATTCCCAATGCTTCTGATTCTTGTGTATTTCGATAGATGGTATTGATAAACCTGCTATGGTGCCTAAATGTAGGCTATGAAGCACGGATACTTCTAGGCCCCTTGAATATCACATACCATATCCGTATCAGATGCGATATACATCGGATATGTCAATATATACATCCGATATGTTTTAGACATAACCTAAATAAAAAAGAATGTATACACTTGGATACATGGGCATATGCCATAGATATGGTATGAATGAAGCGGGATGCGGTGAAATGGGACATGATTGCGGGTTGCGAGTTGGACACTGTTTCAGCATACAGTTCGAGCGTAGCTTTTTTTTTTGAGTGAATAGATCCCGGGTGCCCTCTTACTGCAAGAGCAGTCCTGAGTCGTATCCAAAGTGCTTTCGAGAAGGGACAATGTAGCAGCATGTGATTTATACCCTTTCTAGTTCCTCCGCAGAGGACACAGCTAACCTCAGAGATTTCCGGGTGGTGTCGACATTGAAGCTACTGGACAAATTGTACCAACCTGATTGATGAATCAATAAAAGGAGTTAACCGTGAAACCCCCTGAGGTATTCAATTTCCAAAGAGAGGAGTCTTTAGAGGACGAGATAGAGAAGTGCTCAAGGAGGCGATGAAGTTCCTGTAATTGGTTATGAAGCGCTTGGGAAATTGTTCTCCGTAATTTGATGGACCAAGAAGTGCTCCCCGAGGAAACCAACGCTTGAGATCTGACCGTAGCGTTCTGATCCCAGGCTATGAGGAAGAGGTTGTAAAATAAGGTGGCCAGTGTGATATCTCCAACCCATTGATCAGTCCAAAACTTAATAGATCTACCATCCCCCAAAATAAGTTTGATATCGCATCTGTTAGGTGCGACAACTCTTTGAATGCCCTTCCAAAGGAACAAAATTTTACCTGATTTCCTACTACGAGTTTGAAGAGGAGAGAACCTCTTAAAATATCTATCTTTAATAACTCGTGACCAGATATCATCATGGCTGTGCTGAATACACCACCACCATTTGCCCAACAGGGCTTTGTTGAAGTCTCACAAACTAAGGACTCCGAGGCCTCCTTGGTCTCTGGAGATAATTACTTATTTACCCCAAACCAAAAACCCGACATATATACCCGAAATCCTACCCGAATCCTCAATTCCTTCTCTTGATTTGATCTCTCGCTCTATCTCTTCCTCCCACACCAAGGTCCTCTCCCCTCCGGGAGCTCAAGGGCTCGATGTTGCTGGACCCTCCCATGACGTATAGATTCCCTTCCTCAACTACCTTTCTTGACTCTATTCTCTCGCTATGTGGCTCTCCCTCCCTCACCATAATCTTCTCCCATCCGGGCCGTTCGAGAGCTAGGGCTCATTGTTGCTCGCCGTTCGAGTGCGATTCACCAGTCAGGGTGGCCTGACGGAGGGGAAGGGGGACCAGTGCCGGAGGGGGCAAGTGCGATTCAGCTTTGGGAGTGCCTGCCGGAGGGGCTGAGTGCAATTCACCGGTCGGGGTGTCCTGACGGAGGGAAAGGGGGGCCGAAGCCAGAGGGGGCGAGTGCGATTTAGATGGTTGAGGTGGCCTGACAGAGGGGAAGGGGACCGGAGCCCGAGAGGGAGGAGTATGATTCACCTTCAAGGTGGCATGCTGGTGGTCGGGAGATCGCTGGCCGATGGTCGGGAGAAGGATTTGCTTTTTTTCACGTGTTCTTTGTCACGTCGAGAGAAGGCAACGCCTTTTTTCACACGCCCTCTGTGCGCGTCGGGGAGAAGGCAACTGATCTCTGGTTACTGTTGAGGTCTTTTGGGTTTACTGGATATAGCTGTCTACAGTGATCTAGGGAATCAATGGTTGAGATCGGGCCATGTGGCTGGGAGCCCAAATGAAAATTGGCTACCAACCCATACCCTGTTTCCTCTCTCTCTCTCTCTCTCTAAATAAATAAATATATATATATATATATATATATATATATGGAGGGCTGTTAGGATGTGGTGTGCAGTGCATGTGGCGTGACACTGCAGCTGTCTGATGCACCGCTGCGTGCGGCATTTTATCATTTCTCTCTCTCTCTCTCTCTCTCTCTCTCTCTCTCTCTCTCTCTATATATATATATATATATATATATATATATATATATATATATATATATATATATAACCTGCAGTATTGTATCCTATTTTTTTAAGACTTGTCATATCGATGTCTTCGTATCATATGCATATCCATGCTTCATAAGATGCAGGGTGTTTGTCACGTTGCCTCCGAGAAATTGAATATCAGCGATGCGGTGGACCTCGAATTGCATGTCAAATAGTTGGGAAAAACTAGACTTTGTGCCAAGAATACATTTTTTTGTTTTGGGCAATGAGGGGGGGGGGGGGGGGGGGGATTTTGTGTTAGCAAGTTGCACTAGAGGATAATTCTTCTATGAAGCAAATAGCAACTAGAATGTTCCGGTGTAACAAATTGTTTCCCACTGGGTGCGTCATTCTCCTAGAGATTTTACTCCTGTTGGAGATCCAGATACATTGGTGATGGTGGGTTGAACTTCTGTTGCAGGCGAAATTCAAATTTGTGTAAGTTCCAGAATGTTAGCCAATGCCATATTGCATGCCTGTTCCAGCTGAAGTCTGTGATTCTTAGCTGTTTACACAGGACATACAAATTCACCTTAATCTTCTACCATAGGTCATAGGTTTTGTTTTTTTCCAACTGTGGGTTGATTCCCTTGGGGTCTGCCCTCGGTACTGCAGACTCTTAAGTGGTGTTGAAGACTTGTGGCATCAAGCTTATCCATGGCTCAAAGAATTGACTGAGCAACGAAGAAAGGGACATAGCTGTAAAGCAGCCTATTGGAGGCCAGGATACTTTGCCGTTGAGAATCCCGATAGGAAAAGAAAGAAGTATGAGCTTCTTGATTCTGATGTCTAAAATGAAAAAAGTAAAAGCAACCCATTTCAGAAAGAGAGGGTAGGGTTACTAGATTAATGAAATCTTATGAGATTTACTTGGACGTTGAAGGATTGTTCGATGGTCTATAGTGAACTAAATGATTGTTGGCTCATCTTGTGTCCTTACTCTTGGGTTTGCCTATGAAATCTGTTTCTGATAGTCATGAGTTTAATTGTTTATTCCGTCGAATGCCCAATACCTTTTCTTAGAGCTTGTTCAATCAGATCTTATTGTCCAAGCATGTATTACCACATTGGAAAATGGAAATAGATTACTGCCAATCAAGTTGGACATGCATCTATGTTTTTTTCTCCTATGGGCACCTTCATAGCTTGATATTTATTGCTATCTGATATGATCCACATATGTTTAATGTGTATGAATGAAATGGCTGATACTGGCATCTATTCAATTATCTTTGAGCATTAACTAATTATCATTTTTCCTTAATATTATTTAGGTTCAAAGTCCACCCAGAATTGGAAACTGGAAACACTATAAGACTTCCAACCTCTTGCCCATCAAGGGTATAGTCCTTCAATACAACTTGCTATATATATTTTGTTTTGCTAGCCAATTCTTTTACTGGCTTACTGTTCTGTTTTGGGGTAATTCATTTATGTGCTGGTGCATTTTACGCAGTATGTTGACACATCCTTAGATTGGTGATTGGAGATGTCTGCCATTTAACAATTCATCTTGCCACACATTTTACAGGGGCCTAATGTAAACCTTTTTTTATGTGTCAGGGATTTAAAGCTTGTGAAGGGACAAATTTCCAATTTGTAGTAGACAGTATAGTATGCCACGATTACCAGGAGATCAAAATCCAAGAGAGCACACATGTTTTGGGTGTTGGATGTATACCTCGTTCGATTCCTATTATATTAATGGATGACCTTGTTGATGTTGTCAAAGCTGGAGGTATTAGATCTTGAGAAGTTCTGTTTTGTGCTATTTTAAGTTCGATGCCCTTTCATTTCATAGGCAATCGTAACATTTTATAAGTTTGTGTCATTTTTGACAGTTGATGTTTTATGACACGACTTGATTGTCTAGTCCAGAACTGAAATTACCCCTTCCACGGGTGGATCTCTCTTTAGAGGGACCGGGGGAGGTAATGACCGGAGCACGACGGTCTCTTTAAAGTAAACCACCTCTTACGATCGTTCTGGTCGGAAGGCACTATGATAGATTAAAAATTAAGCTTTGCTAAGTTCTCTCCTCACTGCAGAATATTCATTTTGCATGCATGGTGATTAGATGTCAGGTGCTTCTCTCTCTCGTAAACTCTAATCAGAATAGGGCTTGCATACAAAAGTTAAATTATAGCACACAACATATATTTTTACAAGGAAAACATTCGTGGAAAAAATCTCGCTGACTTCATGCCGAATGGTGAAAGCAATCCACTAAGCTTCAAAGATCCAATTATGGTCATGGATATAAGAATACACGGGCCCTACTAGTACACCCTCGACACTTCGCTGTCTTCTGTCTTGCTCCTTCTAGCTTTTCGCAAGCTTCCTGCCCGACTACCTACACGCTGCTCCAGCACATGTGGCCCTAGTTGCTCACCTGAGTCACCACTTAGATTCCCTTGATTCACTCAAGCTAAGACACCAATGTTTGCCCTTGCAAGGCTCGAACGTGCCCAAAGGTGAATCGCATCCCACTGTGGGTGGTAGCATCCTTTAAGGGACTACTTCGTCTAGGTAACCCGCCCAACAGATCCCAAAGGAATTATACCGGTAAATCCCGACGCCCTACTAATGAGAATTAGGGTTCTTCTCACATTTTTCACTCAATTGAGACCCGATCCTTTTTTGTTTTGCACGGAAGAACCCAACACATAAGATTTACAAGGGTAAGAGAAAGAAAACCACACAAACCCAAGAAACCTAAAGCAAAGGATATTTGAATAAGTCCACAAGGTAAAACAACGCTTCAAATATAAAGGATTGACGAACACATGGTGGAAAACAACCTACGATCTAATAGAGATCTTACCTTGGTGGTAAGGCTCAAAGGGAGGAAGTTGGGGAGAAAGATTTCCAATAGGCTCTCCAAAATCCAAGCAAAATCGTCTTTACCTCTGGTTTTTTACACTAACTAATGAGAGGGAAGGGGTATATATAGGATAAATCAATCCCATGCTGAAATCAGACTTTGGATCAAGTTCTAATGGCCCAAAACCAAGTCAAACTTGGTAGACCAGCTCTTGGGTACTAGTTGTCTGAACGACCATTTGGACTGACTTGATCATAGTTCCAACTACTCTTCGGACTGGAGACCCAACAATCCCCGGGTTAGAGCTAGTTGTCCGAACAATGGTTCAGATCCTTGTACCCAAAGTCCCAAGTGGTCCGGACCTATAGTGAACAATTAGACCTCTTGTCATAGGAGTCCGAACGATTGTTCTTACGCCAGAATACTAGGAGTCTGAATAATGGTTTTGATGCCTAGTATGTACTTTCAAGTTCCAACACAAACAAATTTGAAGTGTTGGAATCTCACGACTTAGAGTTCGACGAAACCTAATCCGATTTTCGAGAATGAAAAGACACTATTACTCTAAAATGGAAGTCATTGTGAAATCACATCGAAATCCTCGAAGATCATGAATAAGATAACCAACTGTGTGTCATCACGTGCGTGCCACGTGGAGGCAGTTATAGTTATAGTTATAGTAATAGTAGGAAAGGTAGCTTGTCAAGCTGGCCTATATATTCAAAATTATAGCTGTCTTTTAACCGGCTGTTCCTATTCACGACGAGTGTCCATCCACGGTCATCATCCTATTATGGCACTTGGGATCCTTCAGGTAGCGGACCCTTCATTTCATAAAACGAGACTCGGATCGAGGAGCAAAAGCCCTTCCTTCATTTGCGTAGTTTCGGTAGCTGCAAGGCATCACTCAACTCTTGAGCCTCATTCATTCAAAAAATCCATAAAAAGTCTTCTTACCCCTTCTGGCCCTAAGTCTGTTTACGAATGTAAACTAGAAACTACAATTTCAATAAAACTTCGGGCAGCACTTACCGAAGCCTGCGGTTGAGGAGGCGAGCCTTTCATGGCTGCCCCCCGATCAGTTCACCTTGCAGCGAGTGAGGTAGTCGAACGAGTAAAGCGAAGACCATTATGTATATGCAATTGAGACAGCCTACTCTACCCCTGCAAACCCATTCATCGTACAACTCCCTTAGGTGAGCATCTAAGGCCATGTGATGGATTGCCGAGTCTTCCGATGAACTTGAACCGTGTTACCACTTGCGGGGTCTCTACTTGTTTATCTTAATTTGTGTGTCAAACCAATCTGTGAGAGATTGCATGTAGGTCCTTTTATTGTTGAATCAGCAGTTCAAGATCTTCAGCCGATTCAGCAGTCGATCACACGACCTTTGTTGCTCACCTGAGAGTTGTGCGTGCGTGGGCTTGCAAGAATATATAGGATTTCTCGATTGAATCATTTTGCGTGCATTTGCATCATTTACATGATTCACACTTTTCAAGAATTCAAGAATTTCGACACGTCTTTAAATGTTTTCCATTTCTCGACTATAGTGCTCTAGAATAAAACACTTTTTCATTCTCGAAAAATGAAATTGATTTTGTCGTAGTCCCAGTCGAGAGGATCCGACATAGAGAATTTTCCAAGTGTTGGAAGTCCACACTAGGCATTCGAACAGCTGTTCGGACCCTAAGTGTTCTAGGTCTGAACTACTGTTCGGACTCCTAGGCTTATGGTTGGACGGTTCTTATGTGTTCGGACTGTTAGGGACGTTTTGACACTGGGCATCCGAACAACCGTTCGAACTGTCCTCAGTGTGTCCAAGGGTGTATGAGTCTGCCGTCTGAACAAATGTTCGAATCAGACGTTAGCCGTTTGAATAGCTGTTCGGATTGCTAGTAAGCAATTTGGTTTTGTATAAATACCGCCCCTTCCTCGATTGGTTTTGTGTGGAAAATTACAGTAGAATTGTTTTCGAGTGGAAAAGCTTTTAAATTTTCGTCTCCTTTATACCTCCCCTCAAGTCGACACTTAAGGTAAGATTTCTTATTGCTTGAGGGTATTTCCACCATGAGTATACTAGCTAACTTTATGCTAGATTTGTTTATTTCCCATTTAAGAAGTTGATAAGAATCATAAGATTTATCTCTTTATCGCTTTAAGTGATTTGGTTGGTTTTTTCTCTTTCTTACTCTTGCAAATCCTATGGTTGGGTTCTTTTGTGCGAAACGAAAGAGGGTCAGGTCTTGCTTGTGTGACACGACAAAAGGAACCATAATTCCTTTTAGTAAGGAGTCGGGGTGTACCGACGTAATTCTTCGTCGGACGGGTTACTCCGGCGAAGTAGTCCCTTAAATGGTGCTACCACCTACAATGGGGTGCGATTTACCTTTGGCCACGTTCGGGTCCTGTAGGGATGAGCGTTGGTGTCTTCGCGTAAGTAAATCACAGAAGTCCGAGCGGTGTCTCAGGTGAGCAATGAGGGCCACGGTGTTGGAGCATCGTGTAGGCGGCCGGGCAGGGAGCTCGTGAAGGCTGAAAGGAACATGACAAAAGGCAGCGTGGAGAGGAGGGATCTATTGGTGTAGTTTCCGAACAGGTCCCGTGCGATCTTGGTTCTAAGGCTGTAACCAGACCTTTGAAGTTTAGTGGATTACTTTCACCATCCGCCGCGAAGTCGCCAAGGTTTTTTCCCGTGAATGGTTTCTTCGTAAAAACTTCTGTTCGTGCTATAATTTATATTCTACATACAAACCTTGTATGCTTATGCCTTAGCACTTAACAAAAACCCCTAAACTGATTATTACTTTGCAAGTGAGGGAGAGAAAGAACCACCTGACATTATTCCATATGGCATGAAAACAATCTAATCCGATAGCAAGTTAATAACATAAGAGAACTAACTTTTAATATACCGTGTGCACTGCATAGTGCCATTCTACAAAGGCGATCTAGATGTTTTATCCGGTGAACTGTTGTGCAACGTGACGCACACCGGGTGATCAGGCATTTTCAAACTGCTGACTCAACAATAAAGGGGTTACATGTAATTTCTCACAGATTGGTTTGAGCTTATAAATGAAGCCGACAGAGATGACACCCTAAAAGCGGTAACAATCTCCCCCTTTGAATTAATCTAAGTCAAAACCATACATTTCTCTACTCTCAAGAAGGAAGACAAAACTCATCCCTTTAATATAAATGAAGTATTACTTTCTTTACAAGAGGTGAGACAATTACATTTCCTCACAACAACTCACTCCCTAGAGTAAAGCACAAGATCTTCAATTGGTTTATTCGTCTAGCTACCTTGCTGTTTCTTGCACACTTAGCAAACGAGTCATATATCAAGTCTTCAATGCAATCATTATTAATAAGCATAAATATATATTGTAGAAGTCAATCAGAATTACAAGTATGGTGTAGAAACACAACAGTCTACATAACCATATCGAAATGGACGATCACTTTGCTCGTCATCATTACCTTTCTAGAATGCTCGTTTTCCACCTATTTCCTCTACATGTCACTTTTGCAATGATCGACACATCTACCAAGGTGGTTTGTCTTAGCTCCCTTTTATCCGCTATCAAGGTTCCTCTTCACACACCTACACCTATTGTGCCAAATGGAGTCCTATTCAAATAGTCAGTGATTTGGTTTTTCATTAGCATATTAACCATATCAAGATCGACTACCACTTCGCTCGTCATCATTACCTTTCTGGAATGCTCTTTTTCTGCCAATTTCCTTATCACTAGTAGACTTCTTTGCGAAGTCTCATACTATATAGCTGACAAAATTTTCGATGTATGATTTAACATGGATTTGAGGAGTGAGCATGTTGGAGTCATGCAATTTGCATAGGGAAAAATACAGTTACCTCCCCTGAGGTATGGGGTTATTACACTCCCCCTCACCCCCGCCCCCGACGTTTCAAAAAATACACGAACCCCCTCCACCTCTGACGTTAGACATATTAATTGAAACCTCGCTTGTATTAGACGACAATGAGATGACATAAACATCGAGGGTTATTTTGACCATTTAACCCTTGATACTTATTATTGTTTACCCTATTACCTTGATTTTTATCAACTCTTCTATACGAGAGTACTTCACTAGTTGTCTCGTCACCTCGTACTCCAATGATACCTCCTCCTTATCTTCCTCCAACGACATATCCTCCACCGGCACCTACTCCTCCTCTTCCTCCACCGGCACCTCCTCCTCCTCCTCCAACCACACCTCCTCTACTGGCACCTCCACCTCTTCCGACACTTCCTTCTCCTCCTTGTCCACCGGAACATCCTCCTCCACCGACACGTCCTCCTCCTCAAACGACCCTTTCTCAAAGACACCTCCTCTCAACGACACTTCCTCCTCGTCCTCCAGGGGAGGTTATAGTAATAGGGGTAAAGGGGGTCTTAAAGAATGTTTCGTAGTGTGACGTTAGCAAATTCACTGTGTTGGCTGATGACTGGTTAACGAAAGGGAGGTTTCAGTTAATATGTCAGGGGCGATCCGTGTATTTTTTGAAACATCAAGGGGCATCTGTGTAATAACCCCAAAATCAAGGGGAGCTAAGTACATTTTTCCCGTTTACATATCATTGTTGATGAAGACCTGATCAGCACCTTCAGTTCGTATCCGTTTGGGACTTGTTAGACGTTATTTCAGTTTTGGCCATTTTTCCCTGTTTTTTGGCCTTATTTCAGCATTTAGTTTATTTCTGTTCTTGCCCAGTTCATGGGGGATGTCCATGATCTCATCCGAGGGCTTTTCGGATTGAATCCGGGTCTTCTCGGGTGAGTTGCAGCATTATATTAATAAAATTATGGGTGCGTGTGTTTGCGGGGTACCGACGGACGAGATTAGATCTCGAAACCGACGGTTAGATGGCGAAATAACACCATTTTGATGACGTGGCAAGTTATGGGCTTCAAGTAGGTTTAATTGGGCTTATCTTAAGCCCAATAAGGCTTCTAATGTGATTACCGCCCCTCCCCTTCTTTCTTTCCCGTGAACCGAACGCCCCCCCCCCTCCTTGTCCGCGCCGAAGAAGCCCCCGGCCCCACCTTCCGTCCTCTCTCTTCTCTCTCTCTTCTCTCCCTTGTTTCTCTCCCTTTTCATTGCCTTTCTTAGCCCTTTGAATCCCCACCATCTGCCCTTATTCCCCTTTGATCCTAGCCATCAAAATAGAAACCCTAACTCTACAAGAAGATGAAGAAAGAAAAGAAGAAATGAGATTTTGATAGTTGCTGAAATTCGTGCCTCTTCGTGAGTGCTTCCGGGCGAGACTCGTGTCCCCGATCCTCGCCGATTCCACGACTTCGCCTCGTGAAAGCTTTGGGCTTCGTTTTCCGAAGGTTCCGGCTTCTCCCGACGTCCGGCCTTGCTCCGTGTGCAGGATCGTCGGCGCATCATTGCAATCGACCCACGGCGGGAAACCCCAGGCAGTATCTTTCCTTTTCCTTTATTTTCCCATCGCATCCGCTTCGTTTTCATTAGTTTCCATTGCCTCCGCTCCGCATCGCAGCCGTCATCATCCTTTTCATCGCTAGTTGAAGCCATAACTTTGCCTATTTATTAGATTCGCCATATATCGTCTGTCGGTAACCCTAGCAAGCATTCGTAACCTATTTTAGTGAAAATCTGTTGCATGCCTATTGTCCAATTTACATATCTATTGCTGCGATTGACCCTATTATGTGCTGAAATCAGTTTTTTTGTGATAGTATTGCGCCCTTTAATTGTTTTAAGTCTTAACCCTGCTTTATGTTGATTGCATCAACTTTAGAACTGCATAAGATAACTTCTGGTTGCTGTCCTTTTGATCTATACGTCGCTATATTGATAAATAAAACCTAGTCATTGACCGAAGAAAACCCTAAAAGGGTTCAGGATTGTAGTGTGCCTTATTGGTGCCTGCATCAATTGTACTTGTATTAAGTGACATATATTCTTTACATTGTTTGGCACACTTGTTCGTATATATTGGCAAATGCCCTTATGAACAGAGTTTTTCCCATCTCTTTTACTAAACTGAATAGTGCTAAACACTCTCCAAGAAATGATATCTGTAAACAAGGTTCAAAATTTCCATTTCAACCAATATTTCGACACTCTGGATATGAAAATATTTCATGAAATACTTCAACTATGTGAAAATATTGTAGTTTTATAGAAATGGATGAAACATTGATTTTTAATGAAATTTTTCGGTGAAACTCTAGGTAGTCATAAATCAAGCATAGATACACACTTTAAATCCCTTAAATTACATTTCTACACTCTCTTAGGGTGTAGAACTCTAGCTTGTATCTCTATGTATGTTATGCAGATGCATAACAGTCTAACATTGAAAAGATGGAAATATTGTTTTATCAAAAATAAACCTTAATCATATATAGTTGTTGATCTGTAAAATATCAACAACGTATCCAAAATTCAAGTGATTCCATCAACATTAAGATCTCAATTTTTTTTGGATTTTTCAACCCCCTAAATTTTCAAAAGGCAAATCCGATAAGTATAGTAATGGATCCCCGAAACCAATTGATGCGAAACAAATGCGGGTGGGCAGGAAATCAGTAGTTTAATTGTCCTAGCAATGTTTCGCTACGAATTAAAAGTCTCAGGTAGGAAGTTTATTCAAACCATCAGCAGGGAATAATGGGTTTTAACAGAAACTACTTGCATCAGGCGATTCGATTTCAGTTCTAAGAATTACAATAAATAATGCTTAAATTAAACGGCACGAGTCCGTCCCGCAATATCAAATACTAATGAACTTTACAGGCAGGTGGACACTCAACCTCACAACAGGGGCAGCAGTTGGCAATGATAATATACCAGAGATCCGATAGGTGAAACACGATGATACCTGATTGAGTAGGGAAACCCTTACTGATGATGTGCTGATGGTGGCACAGGCACAGACTCCTCCACGCTCTCTCCTTCCGAGAATTGACAGTCGAGGAAGGGAGAGTTGATGTCGAGGCACCCGTCGTCGTCTTCGATCATCCCATGATCCCCATCAGGCCCGGCCCTGCACGCATGACGAGGGCGCCGGAGGTGCGATACCGAACGGGGTGTGAGGGAATCAGGTGAGAGATGGTCATGGGGTGTTCGGGTGGGCTACAGGGAGGGAAGGGGAGGTGGTGGGGTGAGGCCGGTCGGGTAGGGGTGGAGGGAAAGGCTCGGGGTGGTGGCCGGCTGAGGGAGGGAGGAAGGAGGGGGGGGGGAATCGGGGTGGCAGCAAGGGCAGGGGGCAGGGATCGGGTTGGGCGGCAGGACCGGGAGGAGGAGGAGGAGGGGGGGTCGGGGTTGGGCCGGTCCGGCAGTGCCAAGGGGGGTGGGTATCGGGGTGGCAGCAAGGGCAGGAGGGGGAGGGATCGGTCGGGTAGGGGATGAGTGGAGGGGAGGGGGTTCGGGATGGGGGGCCGGGGTTGGACGGGTGGGTAGCAGCAGCAGCAGGAGGGGAGAGGAGGGGGGTCGGGTGGGGAAGACTGGGGTCGGGTAGGCAGTCGGAGGAGGGGAGAGGAGGGAGGGGTTTCGGTGCCTGGGTGGGCCGGCCGGGTGCAGGGGAGAAGAGGTGGTCGCGGGAGGAGAGAGAGAGGGAGAGGATGGGGTAGGGGTTGGGCTAGGGTTTCACACGCCTAGTACCCACCTAGGGTTTCACACGCCTAGGGTTTGGGATTGGGGTTTCACACACCTCACCCTGTTGTCACTCAACACAATAGTGGAGAAACAAAATTTTTATTTCATTATTCAGTGCCATTATATGTTCCATGGGCAGGCCTATATAAAGGCCTGCGATAACAAACGAAAACCCCGGAAAGTCGAGGTGGGACTAAATAACACAATGCAGAAAATAAAAAAAACAAATGCAAACATCCATGATGGTGCAGGCTGTCTGATCAGAGCCATAGGCTCAGGTGGCGCCTCCTGCGCTCGTACACGCGCCATGGGCTCTGCTCGATGTCCCCATCATTCTCCCGGGGTGGGAGAGAACTCGACTCCGTCGAGTAAGGCTCGGTGCGGCTCTCGTACAGCTCCAGCAGGTCTGGGTCCATCTGCTGGGGTCCCTGATGCTCAATCCACGCGTCCTCAGAATGGGGCTTTCCTTTCCAGCAAACCAGGTACCGCCGGATTCCACTGTCGTCTACCGGAGACAATCTCGTCATCCAGAATATTATCAATGCCTTGTGCTGTATATGGTGGGGATATTTCTGGGAGTGGGGGTAGGGGGGGCACTCAGGGGCAGGGTCCAGGGTAGGCTCAACTATCAGTGGATTTTCAGGGTTAAAATATGGGCCATTATAAGCCACTAGATCTTTAATATTGAAGGTGGGACTGATGCCAAAACCCTCGGGTAGTACAATAAAATAAGCATTATTATTTATATCTTTTAGAACCCGAAAAGGACCCGCACTGCACGTATGTAGTTCCTTAACGGCTCCTGAAGGAAGCCGTTCCAGACGAATCCGGACCATCACATAATCTCCCATACTGAAAGTCTGAACTCGCTTCCGGGCATCGGCCCTTAATTTATAGCTCGCATTGCTCTGTTCAATTTTTTTACTGATTTCCTTATGTAGTTCATGCACATGAGATGCAAAAGCAGATGCCGACTCGGAAATTCTATGATGCTCAAATATGGGAATAAAATCGACTGGTTGCCTAGGTTTGAACCCATGCACGACTTCATGAGGACTCATACCTGTGGACCTACATGCAAACTCGGTTACTGACAGTTTCGGATCCCAAGTCTTAACGTGTTCACCCATCAAGGTATGGACAAGGTTTTCCGGACTCCTATTGACAACTTCAGTCTGGGCATTGGTCTGGGAATGGAAGGTAGTGGAGACCTGGAGCCTAGTGCCCAGCTTGTGCCATGGGATTTTCCAACAAAAACTGGTGGTCTTGACATCCTTGTTGGGCATGATTTCAGGCAATCCGTGTAACTTTATGACGCCATCGGACGTCTTGGAACAAGGGAGGAAATGGGTCACCTCAGAAAATCGGTCTACGAAGATTAGGACCGAATCATGCTCCTTGAAAATCTTTTTAGTTAGAGTTGATTGTTGTTCGGCCTGCCTACTCTTAGGTTGGCAGGGACCCAGTTTGACCTTCTTGTCCTTGGGTTGAGACAGGGCGCACCTAACAACTGACATGGAGGGAGATGACATTGGTTTAAGGGAAGTCAAGATGGCTTCGTCATCATCATCAAAGTCTCCATCTTCTTCTTCAGCTTGATAGACGAATTCTGCCTCTTTAGCCTCTATCACTTCAATGAGATTGCCATTAATGATGTTGACTTTGACATGGCTTGCACAGTTTGCGGCCACATGTCCGTAGCCTTGGCATTTACAACACATGGTGAGGGGACTAACTTTGGAGAAGTCTTTCTCAGAGACCTTGTCATGGTTGTCTCTCTCAATGCTTCTACTGGTGGAGTCGGCTCTTGATTGGGATTCGTTGGGGTAGGGCCGACTTAGGTAGCTATCCGAGAAAGGCCGAGGGACTTTGCTTCGGGAATCTTGCTCCCGATGGAAATGGTTGGACCTAATGCTATCGAGGTTCTGAACTAAGGCATAGGCTCTTTCCAACTCTGTAACATCTCGGGCAAGGAGCTCACTTCTCAGGTCTTCTCTCAAACCTGATCGAAAACGTGCCAGGACCTGGGCAGGGGTTTCTGTTCTGAGGACATTGCAGCGAGTTAGGAACTCGTCGAATTTGGTGACATAGTCCCTGGCTGATTTGTTGCCTTGGGTGAATTGGTGCCACTGGTCCAATAGGTGGGCTCGATATGATGGGGGCACATACCTGCCTTTAAGCTCATTCTTCATGGCGACCCAAGTATCAATGGGGTCCTGAGTTTTGGCGGCTCTCAAGGCTTCTAAATTAGTCCAGTATTGGCTGGCGGGTCCACTAAGCTTCATGGCAGCGAATTGCACTTTTCGCGGTTCAGTTAAAGGGTACCAGGCAAAGTATCGGTCCATGGACTGGAGCCAGTCCAAAAAGAATTGGGGATCATGCCTGCCATCGAAAGAGGGCACCTCTAACCTGATGCTCCGGAGATATCGTTCATCCGGGTCTTGATTGTTCTGCCAAGGTGGCCGAAAATCTTGAGGGTCCAGGGGTGGGGGAGCTTGAAGTGGAGCTTGGTCCAAACGGTCAAAACGGGCATTGGTGCCACGCTGACAAGCGGTGAGGTTCTGGTTCATAGTTGCTATTCCTTGGGCTAACTTGGCAAGTGCCATGGTTAAGACCTCGGGATCCATATTGTCCGACTCACTCGACTCTCCTAATAGATAACTCTACGGGTTGGTATGCAAAGACAAACTCACAATATGATGCATGCTGATTTTTTTATTTTTATTTTGTTAAACATGGCAATCAAATGTAATAACTAAAAGAAAATTTTCCTAGATGCAAATATGCAACACAACTGACAGTTCCTACCTACAACCATGCTCTGATACCAAAATGATGCGAAACAAATGCGGGTGGGCAGGAAATCAGTAGTTTAATTGTCCTAGCAATGTTTCGCTACGAATTAAAAGTCTCAGGTAGGAAGTTTATTCAAACCATCAGCAGGGAATAATGGGTTTTAACAGAAACTACTTGCATCAGGCGATTCGATTTCAGTTCTAAGAATTACAATAAATAATGCTTAAATTAAACGGCACGAGTCCGTCCCGCAATATCAAATACTAATGAACTTTACAGGCAGGTGGACACTCAACCTCACAACAGGGGCAGCAGTTGGCAATGATAATATACCAGAGATCCGATAGGTGAAACACGATGATACCTGATTGAGTAGGGAAACCCTTACTGATGATGTGCTGATGGTGGCACAGGCACAGACTCCTCCACGCTCTCTCCTTCCGAGAATTGACAGTCGAGGAAGGGAGAGTTGATGTCGAGGCACCCGTCGTCGTCTTCGATCATCCCATGATCCCCATCAGGCCCGGCCCTGCACGCATGACGAGGGCGCCGGAGGTGCGATACCGAACGGGGTGTGAGGGAATCAGGTGAGAGATGGTCATGGGGTGTTCGGGTGGGCTACAGGGAGGGAAGGGGAGGTGGTGGGGTGAGGCCGGTCGGGTAGGGGTGGAGGGAAAGGCTCGGGGTGGTGGCCGGCTGAGGGAGGGAGGAAGGAGGGGGGGGGGGAATCGGGGTGGCAGCAAGGGCAGGGGGCAGGGATCGGGTTGGGCGGCAGGACCGGGAGGAGGAGGAGGAGGGGGGGTCGGGGTTGGGCCGGTCCGGCAGTGCCAAGGGGGGTGGGTATCGGGGTGGCAGCAAGGGCAGGAGGGGGAGGGATCGGTCGGGTAGGGGATGAGTGGAGGGGAGGGGGTTCGGGATGGGGGGCCGGGGTTGGACGGGTGGGTAGCAGCAGCAGCAGGAGGGGAGAGGAGGGGGGTCGGGTGGGGAAGACTGGGGTCGGGTAGGCAGTCGGAGGAGGGGAGAGGAGGGAGGGGTTTCGGTGCCTGGGTGGGCCGGCCGGGTGCAGGGGAGAAGAGGTGGTCGCGGGAGGAGAGAGAGAGGGAGAGGATGGGGTAGGGGTTGGGCTAGGGTTTCACACGCCTAGTACCCACCTAGGGTTTCACACGCCTAGGGTTTGGGATTGGGGTTTCACACACCTCACCCTGTTGTCACTCAACACAATAGTGGAGAAACAAAATTTTTATTTCATTATTCAGTGCCATTACATGTTCCATGGGCAGGCCTATATAAAGGCCTGCGATAACAAACGAAAACCCCGGAAAGTCGAGGTGGGACTAAATAACACAATGCAGAAAATAAAAAAAACAAATGCAAACATCCATGATGGTGCAGGCTGTCTGATCAGAGCCATAGGCTCAGGTGGCGCCTCCTGCGCTCGTACACGCGCCATGGGCTCTGCTCGATGTCCCCATCACCAATGTAAGAATACAAAATCTTGATAGATCTGATGTTCTGACACCATCGTGTTATTAATTAAACAACTAGAAACAAATTAATAGAAAGAAATCTAAGATTTACCAGTTCGAATTTTTAAGAAAAAGAATATCTCGATCCGAACTAACGATTTGATGTATTTTTGGTTAATATGATCTCCCCAAAATGGTATTAGATGAAGGATCTAACACCCCAAAACCAAATTCTGAAGAAAAATCGTGTGAAAGTAGTCGAACAAAGGAAGTTTAGGGGTTCTGATAATTTCCTGGAATTTCTGCAAACTTCCTGAAAATTTTGGAATATCTCGAGAATATTTCAAGAAATTTCGTATTATTTCGCGATATATCCTGTAGTTTCTAAGCTAACCAAGTTGAGGGTGGTATTTCATTTTGGTAATTGAGAAAAACAAAATATTTTACGAAATATTGGGAATTTTTTAATCTTTGTCTGTAAATATACGATATAGATTGATACAAGGTGCCAAGGTGGTAGTATTTACGTCTACCTTGTGAAGTCCCTAAAAATATGATACTAATCCAATGCATAGTACGATAAGTGTTGACTCTTTATGCCATGGTGAGTATATGGCGGTGATTCCAAGATGACACCAAAAATAAAACCTAATGATGACTTGATTAGATGATGATTGATCCATTCAATGTCATGTTTGACTACATACTGAAATTTCTTTTATCTGTCGGTTGCTTTTATGCTTATTCATATTTCTTTTCTTCATTATACATCCTCCAAAGGATCTGAATTGGAAGTTAAATGTGAAAAAGTTGGAATATGAGACTGAAGCTCAATGCTCTCTTTTTACAATTGGTGATATAACTATCAAATAATGATATGTTCATCCGTGTCAACCTTTCAGTTTGGACTTCTTTTGGTAGGTACCTATGGTATTATGCAATTATGGTTTTCTACTCCAATTTTGTGTATTTTTGCTTATGTTGTTTAGGATATATTCATAAATTTTCTTGCATGCACTTGAATTCTCACTTCCATAAGTTTCAATGCTTCCCACATGCTTCAGATGATGTCATAGTTACAGGAGTCTTATCGGCAAAATGGTCCTCGGATTTAAAGGATGTGCGCTGCGACCTTGATCCTATTTTAGTTGCTAATAATGTGAGGTAATTGGTGATATCTTTGTTATTGATATGTAAAAAAAAAGACAATCTTGATTTAAATTTTGGTTGTTGGATTTAACAATCTAACTTTATTTTTGTGTACTTTCTTTCTTCAGCGATCATTTGCACTTTATGACTCAGCTATTTATTTTTTGTACGCATCGTATTCTATATTTTATACAGCCACAGTTTATTATTCACATGCTTATGCATCATTTCATGCCATCTGGTGTATCTAGTTTCTAGGCTCATGCTTGCTTCACATATTTACATGTCCTTGTTTAAGTCTATTAAGCAGCCAGGCTATGTACCTTTGAGCAAATATGATGTGTTCTCCAAGACAGTCATAACAAGGCAACACTACTATATGATCCTCGTTGGGGTATTCCCTCAATAACTTGGCATTAAGTCAAGATAAAAATGTTGTTGAAGACATCCATGATACTCTTGCAATTGGAATGACTTGAAGCTTGTAGAAGGAAGAGTTGGTAGATACAATGGGCTGTATTACGTAAGTTCTCATGTACTCGTACTTAGTCTTTGGTTTCTAATGATCCACCGATTGATGGGCTTTGTTGGTGTATAATCAAATTGGCAAGTTTGCTGAGCCATGGTCTGTAACTTAGATATGGTTATGCATATTCTGGGACATGGCTTGATGGTTAATGTGATCAAATGAAGTATAAGTCACTCATATTTGAAAATGATTTAGAAGAAGAAACATACTTTTGGACCAAATTTTGGCCCAATTGTTTGTAAATCCAGGGTTAAGTGACATGATCTATGCCTAGGGTTTGTCGTTTGGAGTCTTTTTACACCACCGTATTATCAATTAAACAACTAGAATGAATTAATTGACAGAAATTTTAAAAATGTATTGTTTTTGATTTTTTTTGGAGTTGAACGCTTCGATCTGATCGAACAAATGATTCGATGGGTTTTTCATTCATTTGATCTCCCCAAATTGGTGTTAGATGGTAGATGTCAGTATGTAACACACAAAAATAATTTTCTGAGAAAAATTATGTTCTAAAAGTCTAACATGTTGCTTAGAGGATTTAGGGTTTTGGGGTTTAAAAGTTTACAGTAAAAAACTTATGAAAATTTTGGAATATCTCTGATCCCCACATTTTTTTTTGAGGGCCAGAAAATATGAAATATTTCACAAAATTTCGAGAAATTTTGGAAAATTTTGAACCTTGGCCAAGATTTATATGTCATCTACATTTAGGAAGTATTACCTGAACAAAATCCAAAGACTGGTTAGTAGCAATCCGTTAGGCTCACTTATAGTGGAACCTTTTACCAGTCTATAAATCATGTTGCATCAGTCAAATGATTAAGAAGCCCTTTACAGCTGAATTACATAGATCCATATAACCATTGGAGTTAGTAAATACCAAGGAGTAGGTTTTGAGTATCTAATCATGTTTACAGATGATTGCTCGAGGTTTGGTTATGTGTACCTCACATACTGAAAGTTTAAAGCCTTTGAAATTCAAAGAGTATTGGACGGAAACTGATAAGCAATTAAATAGACATATAAAGGCCCTTCGATATGATAAAGGTGGAGAATACGTCTTCAGTAACTTCAAGTACTATTTGATGGAGAACGATATTTAATCTCAATTGACTGCATCGGGAACTCCCCAGTTTAACGGTGTTGTGGAAAGAAGAAATAGTATTCTTATCGACATGGTCAGGTCTATGATATGTTACTCTACCTGTATCTTTTTAGAGTTATGCCATAATGACAACATAATGTATCCTGAATAAGTTCATTCCAAATTGACCCCTAGATATTGATGGAGTTGTGGCAGGGATATCAACCAAGTTTAAAACACATCCGTACATGGGGTTGTCCCTCTACATGTACGCATGGGTTGACCTGATAAGCTGGAATCTAGCTCATACGCTTGCGTAATGGAGGTTTCCCTGCTTGTACTCGAGGTTTACTTGGTTCTAGGATCCAAGGGAGAGGAGTGTTCGTGAGCACGAATGTTCTCTTCGTTGAAGATGTTTATATGATGGGTCACAAATCTCATAGTACAGTTGTCCTGCATGAAATGACGACACATCGATAGGCTCAGAGTTGGATATGCCCCAATATTTTGTTATAGTGGGAGGATTATTAAGTCATATACTGAAAGAGTCTAATGAGGCTATAATATATTTGGAGGACATGATACAAATTTCAGAAACTTATGAAAACTATGTTTAACGAAGACTCGAGATATTGACATAACGCTATGGTATCAAAGTGGAGGTTGTGTATTGCATCTAAGTCTGGGAGCTTGTTGCATTGCTTGTGACTATTACGCCCATAGGGTGTAAGTGGGATGATACGTGAAAGAGGGGATAGAATGGTCATGTCGAAACCTATATAACGAGACTAGCAACAAAGGGGTTCACTTAGAAAGAGGGTATTGACTATGTGAAAACCTTTTTGCATGTAGCCTGCTAAAACCCATTTGGATACACGTAATCATTGTTGCTCATGTTCTCTATTAAATATGGTAAATGGATGTCAAGATTGTATTTCTGAACGTGCATCTTGACGAGGACATCTATATGATGCAATGCGACAGTTTAGTTTCTATTGGCCAAGAGCACATGTTGTGCAAGTCCATTTATGAACTAAAGTAGGCATCCATAGCTAGAACATTTGGTCTGATCATGCAATCAAGTCTTTTGGTTTTGATTCGAACGTGAATGAATCGTGTGTTAAAGAGGTGAACAAACGATGGAGGTATTCTTAGTCATGTACTTCGATGATATCTTACTAATTGGAAATGACATGGGAGCATTATCGACGATAAATTGACATGAAAGACCTGGGAGAAGACAATTATATTTTTAGGATCAAGCTTATGCATGATCACTATCCGGTTTAAAAATCGATGAACTGCCACTAGACGCGTCAACCTTCTATATCCGGCGATGGAGTGGATCTAGCAGCGACGACCTGCAAGATAGCAAAGAGGGGTCAGAGACGGTCGGCTCTCTCTGGAGCACGGACCCTCCGATGCCTAAGTGATGCAGACGAGCCTACTACGTGCAGATTTGCTACAGCTGATGGCGTATTTTCATCCGCGCCGGAGATCCAGGAAACCGATCGTCGATCCGTCTGCACCAATGGAAAGCCCATTCGGAGATCTACAACTTTGGTCTTTATTTTATTTCGATCCGACCAACGGATCTTTAGTTATTTCTGTTTTTATTTCTGGTTTGGGTAGGTGCGAGCCATGTTCGCATCCGGTTCGAGCCACAGATGCCGAACTGACTCATTTATGTGTTTACTTTTTAGTCGTAGGATCTTAAGTTAGGATAGATCTCAATGGATGAGATTCGAAGGAGAATCAAAAACCCAAAAACCCTAACCTAAGCCCTACCCGACCGGCCCTCTCTCTCTCTCCCGCGGACACCCCCGATCCCCTCTCTCTCATCCGCGCGTCTCTCTCTCTCTCTCTACCCGACCGGCCTCTCTCTCTCTTTCTTTCCTTTTTTGTTCCCTTGTTTGTTTCCCCTATAAGTTCTAAAACCCTAATTGAGAAAAGGGAGAATAATATGAATTGAAACCCTAGAACGGAGAAGCGTTGCGCTTGTTCGGTGTATCCCTTCCGAAGAATTCCTCTTTGCTTCCAGTCTTTTCTTCCTTCCGCAAGCTTCTACCCCGTCGCCTCACCATTCGTCTACGGCTTCGCGGAAGATCGACGCGGAGTTTCTTCGTCTTCAAAGATCAATCGTCTCGGCTTCTTCACCCCTTCTTCTGGACCACGTCTCCCCTTCCACGCCTTTCATCTGCATCAACGGAGTTCCCGTCAGCCGCCGGCATTGACCAAAGCACGATTTGGATTATCCTCTGATCTTTTCATGTGATATTTTTCTTTCCCGCAACCGGCCTTATTGCTGATTTCATATTAGGGTTCCTAATATTTGGTTTTTCCCGTGAATCTCATCCATTAGGATTTATTCGTTTAGATCTTTACTTGTTCTTGAAACATTGGCTTATTATCTGAGATTGTGTTCTTCATTATTGCTGGAATTCAGTTATTATAATCTGAAATTAATTCTCATATTGTCAGTTTTACTATTTCGTTGAATTAAATCTGATTGGGAATGAATGGATGATGAATCGTGTTTATAGGCTTTGCTGAAATCTGATTGTAATAGGCTGAAATCTGATTTTTAATGTGTTAAATTCTGCACTTGGATTTATTTAAGCATACGCATCCCATCAAGTTGGTATCAGAGCGCACTAGTCGTCGCGTCCTTACGCAACGGCCGGTCCTCTCGCATCATTCGCATCATCGCATGTTTGCTGAATTTTTTTTTTATTTTCCTTCTTTCATTTTAGTTAGTGCCTTGCATTAATTAGTAACACGCGTCGCGTGATCGCATACATTTTAGGACCATCCCTTTCTCTCTTGAGTGAATCGATAGCATCTACTAGACAATCCATAATGGCTGGATCTTCTCCACCCCGTACTTGGCAAGATGCCTTCATGAGGCAACAAGAGCACATGGATAGGCTTCAGACCCAGATAGAAACCTTGACCCTAGCCTTCACTAATTCCCAAAATCAACCCCGACCCCATCGAGAACCCAGGACTAGAGCGTCGCCAGGGCATAGCGAACTAGATCTAGAGTCCGGAGGTGACAGCATCAGTTCCTCTGACGGGACTGATAGGCGAAGTAGAACTCATAGGAGATCGAAATCCCATTGGGGCTGGGATCAGGGCATCAAGATAGAAATTCTTGAGTTTGAGGGCAGGATGGATCCCGAAGAGTTTCTAGAGTGGGCCGAGCGAATCGACCAATACTTTGAGTGGAAGGAAATCCCCCGCGACAAACAAGTCAAGTTTGTCAGCCTTAAACTGAAAGGTCATGCACTGATTTGGTGGAAACAGCTGCAGACCACTAGGGGTAGGAAAGGAAAAGAAAAGATTTCCACGTGGACACATATGCGAGGAAAAATGCAACAGAAGTTCCTCCCTTCTGATTTCAAGCAGAATGTGTTCCAGAAATTCCAAAACCTGCGACAAGAGCACAAATCTGTAGATGATTACACTAATGAATTCTACAAGCTCCAAGCTCGTAATGCTCTGCATGAAGATGAAGAGCAGAGCGTCGCTAGGTACGTCAACGGTCTCAAACCTTCAACTCAAGAGGTGGTGTCCCTTCACGACTTGTATCAGGCTAAGAAACACTGACACTGGTACGGGGACACGGGTACGACACGACACGGGTTCGCCGACACGACAAATCCTAAAAAATGAGGACACAGGTACGGCGGGGACACGGCAAAATAAATGAATATTTTTAAATTTATATTTTATGTATGTTTGCAATTCATATATATTTCAATAACCGAAAAAGGCTCATAGAAAACAACTAAAATAAAAATTTAATACATATTGAATCGCTATCGTTAGTTACATCCAGCCCGATCGGTAAATCGCAGACATCTCTAAATGGTATGGAAAATAACGGTTGTGTTTCAGTTTTGACTTCAACCTATCTGAAACCTCAGAAGATAAGATAAGTTAAAGTCAAACCTGAATCGTAACCGTCCATCATAACCATCATGACAAGTGAATCACACTCAGGCCCAAATGGCATGCAAAAGAATGGCTGCAATTCAGTTTTGGCTTCAACCTATCTGATTCTCTGAGGTTATAATCTCAGAGGATCAAATAGGTTGAAACCAAAATTGAATCACCACAGCTTGTAACCCGACTCTATATCGAACAGTCCATCAACCCGCAGTGTCCCGAGTGTCGAGGAGTGCCCGACGAGTGTCCGAGGAGTGTCCGGCGAGTGTCCGAGGAGTGTCCGACCGTGTCTAGCTCCCAGAAGCACGTAGGACACGGCACATGCGTGTCCGGTGCGTGTCTGGCGAGTGTCTGACGAGTGTCGTTGTCCGACACGTGTCCGACACGGGTACGGGAGGCCTGGGGAAGTGTCCATGCTTCCTAGGTATCAGGTTAGTGATGCGCACCGTCGGGCTAAGAAAGTCGAGTCTCACCACTCCCGATCTGCGTCCCGACGGTATGACAACACTAGGGCACCATCCGGATCTGTGAGTAGATCACACCCTGGACCTTCACCCGTAGCTGGCACAATTCCTGCACCCAATGAGAAGGGTAAAGGAGTTTTAGGACCCAACCCGAGCCAAATTAAGTGTTTCAAATGCAACCAGCCGGGTCACAAGTCAGCCGATTGTCCTCGCCGTCAATTCAATCCACAGACAAACCTGGCGGATAATGAAGAGGATAGCCCTGAGTCTGAGGGCGAGCACTTCAATGAGTTAGTCTTGGAGGGAGATAATGTGACTGCACCACTGTTGGTTATTCACCAGTCGCCATCACCCCAAGCACCTAAAGCGTTGTTACCCACGAGCTCTGTGGAGGACCCCCAAAGCCACACTGCAAGAATCAGAGGTTCAAGCTGTTCCGAACAGTCTGTAATGTCAATGGCATGGACCTTTGTCTCTTGATCGATGGAGGTTGCACCACCAATCTGATCAACGAAGCGATCGTCAGGAGCAAGCAATGGAAAGTCAAACCTTTAGCTCACCCGTACAAAACATCTTGGCTGGATAACACCACGAGCAAGTTGGTGACGCATTGTTGTTTGGCAAAGTTGTCAATTGGGCTGCAATATCACGACGAGATTTGGTGTGATGTCCTTCCTTTAGAAGTGGCTGATGTTATCTTAGGGCGTCCATGGCAGTTCGACCGAGATGTCCAACATCACGGAAGAGCCAACACCTATACCTTCCATAAGGACGGCATCAATGTCACCCTATGGCCCACATGTTTTAGGAGGCACCGATCCCACGCACCTCAAGCCCTTCTGAGTCAGAGTCCGTCCGTACCACCATTCGCTGAAAGGTTACTTGGGTGTTCATCTGATTTACTAAAATTTGATAAGGGATTAGACAACATTTTGCATTCCCTCGCATGCACATCGCATTTAGAGTCTGTAGGCATTCATGACACTCGCATTCATCATTTGCCTGACATCCATACAATCATAGACCAATCATATGTGCATCCATGTCATCCAAGTGTTGAGTTTAACTTTAAAGACGATTTTGGCATGTTTGATCATTTTTCGATGCAATATACTTATGAATCATGCTTTCAACTTTCAGCCAACCCATCATCTTTAATTTTTCGAAATCATAACAAGTGACATGATGAGTTCTTTAGTTTCTTATTTTATTCACTGCATCCCGACAATGATTGCAGCATATATCTTCATCGTCTTCTAGAATCCACTTGTTTTGCACCGTGCGCAGGCCAATTTGAGCAACACATAATGCACCCGCAACCCATGGCCTTTCAAATACACCATTGCCTATCGCGCAAGTCGATGACCCGCAGCACATTATGCTCCCGCGGCCTTTCTTTTTACATTTCATTTGAATTTCATGTCAACCCAAACTCCTATTATCACATGAAATTATCTGAGTATTTTGACGATCTTATCGTGCCGCGGAGGATGTTGGTTTTGGCTTTCAGGTCTTCGCTTGGCGTCGAGGGGCAGGGGATACGAGATGGAGTTGTTGCGTACTTGAGGCGGATTACTTGGCCACCGGATCCGGGAGAGCAGTCAGAGCAGATTCAGCGGTCGCAGTTGCTACTAGGAGAGCCCCCGCCGGATCCAGGACCTTGCTCGACAGGAGTCGAGTTCTTTTGAGTCCGGGGGACTTGATGCAGACGAGCCTACTACGTGCAGATTTGCTACAGCTGATGGCGTATTTTCATCCGCGCCGGAGATCCAGGAAGCCGAACGTCGATCCGTCTGCACCAATGGAAAGCCCATTCGGAGATCTACAACTTTGGTATTTATTTTATTTCGATCCGACCAACGGATCTTTAGTTATTTCTGTTTTTATTTCTGGTTTGGGTAGGTGCGAGCCATGTTCGCATCCGGTTCGAGCCACAGATGCCGAACTGACTCATTTCTGTGTTTACTTTTTAGCTGTAGGATCTTAAGTTAGGATAGATCTCAATGGATGAGATTCGAAGGAGAATCAAAAACCCAAAAACCCTAAGCTAAGCCCTACCCGACCGGCCCTCTCTCTCTCTCCCGCGGACACCCCCGATCCCCTCTCTCTCATCCGCGCGTCTCTCTCTCTCTCTCTACCCGACCGGCCTCTCTCTCTCTTTCTTGCCTTTTTTGTTCCCTTGTTTGTTTCCCCTATAAGTTCTAAAACCCTAATTGAGAAAAGGGAGAATAATATGAATTGAAACTCTAGAACGGAGAAGCGTTGCGCTTGTTCGGTGTATCCCTTCCGAAGAATTCCTCTTTGCTTCCAGTCTTTTCTTCCTTCCGCAAGCTTCTACCCCGTCACCTCACCATTCGTCTACGGCTTCGCGGAAGATCGACGCGGAGTTTCTTCGTCTTCAAAGATCAATCGTCTCGGCTTCTTCACCCCTTCTTTTGGACCACGTCTCCCCTTCCGCGCCTTTCATCTGCATCAACGGAGTTCCCGTCAGCCGCCGGCATTGACCAAAGCACGGTTTGGATTATCCTCTGATCTTTTCATGTGATATTTTTCTTTCCCGCAACCGGCCTTATTGCTGATTTCATATTAGGGTTCCTAATATTTGGTTTTTCCCGTGAATCTCATCCATTAGGATTTATTCGTTTAGATCTTTACTTGTTCTTGAAACATTGGCTTATTATCTGAGATTGTGTTCTTCATTATTGCTGGAATTCAGTTATTATAATCTGAAATTAATTCTCATCTTGTCAGTTTTACTATTTCGTTGAATTAAATCTGATTGGGAATGAATGGATGATGAATCGTGTTTATAGGCTTTGCTGAAATCTGATTGTAATAGGCTGAAATCTGATTTTTAATGTGTTAAATTCTGCACTTGGATTTATTTAAGCATACGCATCCCATCACTAAGTCAATGGTTGTTCAAAGGACGAGAAGGGCGAGCTAGTAATAGGGGAGGGCTAGAGTAGTAGGGGACTCATAATGTTCTAACTCTTTCCACAGAGCCCTTGGCTGACTTTTATAGGAGCTCAACGAATGGAAGTGTCAACACGTGTCCGACTGCGTGGCAGCTAGGTGGCGGTGACCGATTAGAGTAAATGGCCACTACTTCTCCCAAACAAACTGGACAATATTTAGGAATTAGCTGTAGGGAACGTTGCGCCGCGGAGGTGACAGGTTCCCACGGAATCTCTAGGTCGTCGCCAGATTTATATAGAGGCAGAGAGTGACCGCGTGCTGCTGCCGACACCCGACATGCCTCGCCTGACATCCGATTCCTTGCCTAGCATCGGATTTGTGTTATGCGACAATCGTTGTCCCATTACCTGTTGCGGGGTTCATCCTTTTCAGGGAGATGCATAGTGTGAGCTCCATGCCCTCTTTGGGCGAACTCCGTGACGGTTTTGACCGAGCATGAGTCATTGGATGGGCTTGGCTTGTGGTGGTGTCTATCATATGCTTGATTGAGGTGGAGCGGTGATCTCAGAGCGAAGCTCGTGGTGGTGTCTATCATGAGCTTGGTCAAGGAGGACCGATGAGCTTCGAGCGAGATGGACCGACGAGCTCCGGCTGAGGTGGTCCGACAAGCTTGGAGTGAGGCTCGTTGTGGTGTCCACTATGAGTTTGAGTTTGGCAGAGGTGGACTGGTGAGCTTTAGCTATGTATAATGTATATATTGGGTCGGGTTCTATGTACAGTCGGGTCGGGTTGGTTGTATATTGATGTACATATATATTGGGCTTTAGTTCCTCAATAGATATCATTTCATTCTCTCCAAACCCTAGTCGTCATCTCCTAACATGGTATCAGTGCTCTAGGGTTCTCTCGTGCACCGACGGCGACGATGACGGCGACGGCTACACCTCTCGGCTCCAATCTCCCTCTGGCAGCCCCGATCTCCCCTTCCTTCCCTCCTCTGGCACCGCAGCACCCCCCCGCGCCCCCCTCCGGCCCCGCAGCACCCACCTTTGAGCCCCAATCTACCCTTCCCTCCCTCCTTCGGCCTAGCAGCACCCCCCCCGGTGCCCTCCTCCGGCCCCGCAGCAACCCCCGCACCCTTCTCTGCCTCCCGCGCCCCCCCTGCGCTCCTCTACCTCCCTCCTCACCCTGCAGACGCACCCACCCCACCCGCGCCCTCCTCTCCTCCCGAACCCCCCCTCTCTCCTCCCTTACCTCCCGCGCCCCTCTTCTCGCAGCCCCTTCCCGAACCCTCCCTTCCCCGATCTTCACCTGATCCATCGTCTTTATGGCGTCTCATACCGTGTTGTCCGTCGTTGCGATATCCCCACCGCTCAAGGCGGTGTGGGCATCGAAATTAGCCCACGGGTCGAACCCGATTTTTACACAAAAAAATAAGCCCGCACCCGACGGCCTTCGGGTCAAACCCGATTTTTACAAAAAAAATGGGCCCGCACACAACGGCCCGCATGCGAAACTGGGCCCGCACACAACGGCCCGCATGCGAAACTTGGGCCCGCACACAACGGCCCGCATGCGAAACTTAGGCCCGCACACAACGGCCCGCATGCGAAACTGGGCCCGCACACAACGGCCCGCATGCGAAACTTGGGCCCGCACACAACGGCCCGCATGCGAAACTTGGGCCCGCACACAACGGCCCGCATGCGAAACTTGGGCCCGCACACAACGGCCCGCATGTGAAACTCGGCCCGCGTGCAAGCTCAACTCGCGCACCATGGCCCAACTTAAAGCAGACGGGTCCCACCGGACCCGCGACTCGAACACAAAGAGGGGGGCCCACCGGCCCCCCCCTCCTTGAAAACCGTGCCCCCTCCTCATGGAGAGGTGGGGCCGGCCCTAAAAGAAAGGGAAAAAGAGAAAGAAAAGAAAAGAAAAAGAAAAGAAAAAGAAAAGAAAGGAAAAAAGAAATCAAAACCGCCTCGATGCGGGGGGAGGTGGCGTGGACGTCTACGTAGCCGTAGATCCGCGACGATCCCTCGATCCAACGGACAAGATGACGTTGCGTCGCCATCCGATCCAAAAGTGCAACAAGAATAACAACTCGATCTTTAAAGATCGAGTCACATCTAGCCCATAACCACTCCAACTAAAAAGGAGGAAATCGGGTTTGTTTCCCCAAATAAGGGAACAATATCTCGATGGTTATGAGGGGAGATATTGGAGGAAACAAAAAGATTTCAGCAATATCTCCCCCAACCGCCCCCCTTTGCCTATAAATAGAAGGGGTCGGGGAAGGCATCAAGGGTCGAAAGCTGAAGAGGAAAAGGCTCTGCAAAGACGAGCTCCAACGCTTGAAGACCGAAGGCTTCACGAGGCACGGCAAGCATATCCTACGGGAGTCCTTGGCCCTTCAAGTCCTCATCAACGTGAAGACCTTGCACTCGGAGATCAGAGCTTCGACTCCTCGCACGAAGAAGAAAGCTTGGAGAAGAAGACCCGGAGCCGTCATCACCCGATTGCTCCAACGATCTTCATCAGCTCCGAAGACGCCATAAGCAAAGGCCGGAGAAGAAGATCGAAGCCGACAACACCCGTCGTCTTCAACAAAGGCATCAACTCCTTGCACGTAGAAGAAAGCCGGGAGAAGAAAGCCTGAAGCCGGTGCTACCCCTGCCGCCTTCGTCAACCAAAAGCCGACGCTACAACCGTCGTGCCGAAGCCGGTGCTACCCCCGCCGTCTTCATCAACAAAAGTCGACGCTACAACCGTCGCACGAAGATCGGTGCTACCCCCACCGAAAAGCCAAGCCGACGCCACAACCGTCGAGGAAGTCGGAAGAAGAAAGAAGCCTTGAAGAAGGAACGCCAGTCGTTCGAGAAGAAGATCGAGTCAAAGCTAAAGTCAAAGCCGACGCAAGAAGCCAAAGCAAACGCCCCGGTAAAGCCCGCGCTAAAGCAACGCACGTGCCAAAGCCAAGCAACTACGACGGTCACGAGCAAAGCACCGCACGTTCTAGCCGACACGACGCGAAGTCCGGAAGAACTAAAGCATCGCAAGCCTCTACCCGCCTACGTTCAAGCGCAAGCGCCAAAGCAAAGCAAACGCCAGAGCCACGCCAAAGCTACGCCAAAGCCGAAAGCTAAAGCCAAAGCTGACGCCAAAAACACGATCGACGCCGCGAACCGACGATCAAGGACGTCGAGGTCAAGCAAGGATCGAGGAAGACACGAAGACCGAGGAACGAAGCCCAAGGCCTCCCTAGCCGAGAAAGCGCGAAGCACGGACGGGACAAAATCAACGGCAGAAACTCCTTAGCCTCTCAAAAACCCTCACCCTGTAAAGACCTCTGTCCTGGGCAACCCCTTCAGAGCTCTCGCACGAATACCACGTGGAGACGCGGATCAAAGGGACCCTCCAGAGGATCTCTCCCACAATCTCCTGATCAAAGAAAAATTTGTAATCTCGTGTGATCCGCAATAAAGACGACCCGAATCTTTTTCCGCGCCCACAGGCGGTCACTTTTCAGTTGTCCTCGGCCAGCGACTGGCCTGATTGGTCGCTCACTGTTGAGGCCGCGCTCTCCAGTCGTGATCTTTGGGGTCACATTACCGGTGACGACCCGCCTCCTGATGCCTCCTCCGGTTCCTCCTCGGTCATTAGTAGTGCCGCTACTAGCGTTATGTCTTCTGCTGTTGCTGCCGCTACGGCTGCTACCACGACCGCCCTCACGTGGCATCGCCGCGACCAGGCCATCCGGGCCTATCTCCTAGGCTCCGTTGCTTGTCTGCTCCTTGCTCCCATCGGCCGCCTTCCTACAACGCGCACGATGTGGGAGTATCTCCGGGACCGGTTTCTCCTGCGCAGCGGTGCACGTCGGCTTCAGCTTATATGTGACTCGCAGTCCGCTCGTTAGGGAGAGTGCACGATTCAGGATTTCTTCAGCCTGATGAGTGCCTACTGGCATATGCTGGACTCTATGATCCCCGAGCGGTTTGCTTGCCCCTGCTCCAGGGATTTCTAGCGATACCTTGACGAGGGCCACCTGTACCAGTTCCTTGCGATGCTCCGGTCAGACTTTGCTCTCATCGCTGCTCAGCTCCTGCACCATGAGCCACTACCTCGGCTAGAGGATGCTCTACTCTCTTTGGCCGATGAGGAGATTCGTCTTCAGACTCAGGGTCCTCGTCCTCCTCTATCTGTCTCTGGATCCGATAGCACCGTGGCAGCCAGCTTCTCCGACGAGCCTGTATTCTGTAATTACTGCAAGGAGCCCAGTCACATGAAGCGCGAATGTCCTATACGTCCTCCACGCAACTCCGGCTGGGGTCCGGATTAGAGAGCACCACGCTGGGCTTCAGCTTCTCGTAACGATCAGGGCGGAGGTCGAGGTGGACGGAGCCGTGGACGTGGTCAGTCTTCCTTCCGCCACTTTGGTGGCACTGCTGCTACTATAGAGATTCCGGCGTCCCCCGCTGCTACCACTGCACCTTCTCAGCCTGAGCCGGACCGTCTTCAGCGTCTCGAGGAGCTTCTTCTTCGCCACCTAGTCTCCGCCAGCTCCTCGCCTGCTCATGGCCTGTCTACCACCTCTGGTACTGCTGCCCCTTGGATTTTCAATTCGGGTGCTTCCTGTCATCTCACCTATGACTCCACTGTACTCACAGACTGTGCTTCTGCTCCTGCTCACATGAAGGTCCGCACTGCTTATGGGAATCTTGTACCTATTCCGCAGTATGGATCTATCACTCCTACCTCAGACTCTACTGGTCGCCTGACCTTACCCCATGTCCATCATGCTCCTTTTACTAATATTAATCTGATCTTTATCAGTTCTCTTTGTGATTCTGGACTAACTGTCACCGTTATCTCCTCTACTTGTGTTGTGCAGGATTTGCGAACGGGACGGAGGATTGGGCTGGGCCTTAGAACGGGAGGACTTTACCAGCTAGACCATCTCCATGTTTCTCCTGTTTCTGTTGAGTTAGTCATGTCATTCACCTCTGATGCCGACTTGTGGCATAGAAGGCTTGGTCATTTGTCTAGTGATCGACTCAAAATCGTTTTTAGTTCAGGCACTTTGGGTCGTGTGTCCTTTCCCCTCTCTGTCTGTACGGGTTGCAGATTGGCAAAGCATATGGCTATACCATTTTCGGCCAGTGCTTCCCGATTTGTTACCCCTTTTGATTTAGTGCATTCTGACATTTGGGGTCCTGCTTCGGTTGCCTCTTTTTTCTTGTTTTCTATATTATGTGAGTTTTATTGACGACTATTCCAGATGCACCTGGGTCTATCTCGTACGTCGTCGCTCTGAGATTCCCTACATCTACCAGACCTTCACCGCCATGATCCTTATCCAGTTTGGTTGACATATCGAAATCTTCAGGTCTGACTGTGCACAAGAGTATCTTTCCTCTGAGATGCGTGAGATCCTTCAGACTCACGACACTATTCCTCAACAATCATGCCCCCACACCTATGAACAAAACGGAGTAGCCGAGCACAAGCATCACCATGTCATTGAGACAACGCGCGCTCTACTTCTGTCTGCTTCTATTCCACATTCCTACTGGGCCGAGGCTATTTTGACCACTGTTCACCTTATCAATATCACTCCATCTTCCACCCTCTCTAGGGTCACCCCGTACGAGAGACTTTACTCCACACCTCCTGACTACTCCTGCTTTCGCACCTTTGGGCGTACATGCTTTGTTCTCCTCCCTCCACATGAGCGCACCAAACTCTCTGCTCGATCGGTTATGTGTGTTCAATTGGGGCTCAGTCAGAAGCACAAGGGCTATTGGTGCTACGATCCCTTGGCTCGCCGGATCCGTGTTTTTCGTCACGTCTCGTTTGTCGAGGATGTCCCGTACTTTTCCACCAAGTCCCGAGATCTTTCTTCACCATCTACGTCACCCTCCACGTCTCCACCACCTCTCACCATCCCCCATCTCCCTCCGTATCCTGCTCCCACACCATTGGCTGTGCCTTCCCCAGTTGAGTCCCCACCACCCTCACCACCTCCGCCTTTCCCTCCACTGTCTCCCTCGCTATTTCCACCACCACCACCACCACCTGTCACGCATGTCTACGTTCGTCGCTCTGCAGTTCCTCCCCCATAGTCGGTTCACATCGGTACTCCCTCGCTTGCTGCTGCTGCTCCCTCTTCTCCGTTCGTAGATCCTGATCCTGTTCGGCTCTACCTTGCGCGTGAACATCACCCTCATGACAGATATGCCTATTCTCCTGACAGGTTTGACTACTCTGCGTTTACCTCTGACTCTTCTGACTCCTCTGGCTATGCTGTTATTGCCTCCTACTCTCTGTCTTACCAGGCTTTTCTTACTGCCCTTCACACCCATCGGGAGCCCCAGTTGTACCGTGAGGCAGCTCTACACCCACAGTGGCGGCAGGCAATGTCATTAGAGCTTGAGGCTTTTCAGTGAACCTAGATGTGGGATCTGGTTCCTTGTCCCTCCGGCGTGGTGCCTGTCAGCTGCAAGTGGATCTTCAAGGTCAAGACTCGACCTGACGGTTTCATTGAGCGGCACAAGGCCCGTCTTGTTGCTCGTGTCTTCTCCCAGGAGTATGGGATTGATTAAGAGGAGACGTTCGCTCCAGTTGCTCGGATGACTACTGTGCACACCCTTTTAGCTGTGGCAGCTGCTCGAGGGTGGCTTCTCCATCAGATGGACGTGATCAATGCGTTCCTTCACGGTGACCTCTTTGAGGAGGTCTACATGGCTCCTCCATCGAGCGTTCCTGTTCCTCCAGGGCATGTTTGCCGTCTGCGCCGGGCTATCTATGGGCTGAAACAGACACCTCGGGCTTGGTTTGAGCTATTCCGCAGTGCAGTTCTGGCAACTGGGTTTGTTGAGAGACACTCTGACTATGATCTGTTCACCCGCTCCTCCAGTTAGGGTATTGCTGTGCTGCTTCTGTATGTGGATGATATGATCATCACCGGGGATGACAATGCCACCATAGCGTCACCTCCAGAGTCAGTTTGAGATGAAGGATCCGGGCCCTCTCCGATACTTTCTTGGCCTTGAGATTGCTCGGTCAGCTCATGGGTTGTTGATCTCCCAGCAGTACATCTCTGACATTTTTTGCTGAGGCTGCTCTCACTGACTCTCGTACTGCTGACACGCCCTACTTGTCCAAATTTTTTTCACAGCTTTTCCTCTCTGTTTTTGTCGAATTTTATCTAGTATTCTATTTTTCCTGCATTTTTGACAGTTGTTTTGGCAACCCTTTGTATCTGCACTGATTTGGTTATTTGTCTCTCTTGTTGCTGGGTGGTTTTGGCTTGGGTTCTTTGGTTGTAGGATATAAGGCCTCATGCCCTTGTAAACCTCTGTTTGTTATGATTTATAAATAACCTCAGGTGCATTGCTTGCACCCTTCTCAATTTCTATTCTGAACTCACCTCACAACTTAATAAATGGATACAGCTACGATTGGCAATATCCACTGTTGTTACCTTTACCGTTTGTATGCTCCATCCTTATACTACTTAAAGGTCTTCGATGTATTCTTTAGTTCTTTATTTTTCACCAATTGTTCCATTTCACATCTTAATTGTTATCTTGGTCTAAGATCCTTCAAAGCTATTAATTAGTCTGTCTATTTCTCTAGTTTTTTGTCCATGGCCTTCCTTTACCTTATTGCCTTGTGACATTGTTCTGCCAATCCTTATTGCTTTTTAAGCAATCCTTTTCTTTACATCTGTTTGTTACAAAAAGAAAGAGATTTATCCTTACCATCTAAATGCTAACTATTATGGTACTATCTTAAGAGATTCAATGATTCAATTGTTTCTGGTGGTTTCATTTCGAGGGCATATAGTGGATCTTCCTGAACATTTCATTCTTTTATTCAGGAGAACCAATGAGTTGAAGTCAGAAATTGACATTCCGGATGATGTTGTCAAGAAATTTGAACATTTCTGGTCGGACTTCAAGGGTACTGCCTTGAAAGGTACTATTTTATGTGTCCATATTTCAATCATGCTAATATTGTGCTAGAACTGTTTTGAAGGTCTATGTAGGACACAAGTATCTAACAATAACCTAAGGTTCACATGAACCTCCACTTTAGGTAGGTAAGTTTTTTATTTTATTGGGGACTGTCAGCATCAGCCTTCAGACTAATGATGCGTGTTCCTTAGTTTGTACATTCCTTTTTGTTAGACCAGTCATTATTATCTGTTGAGAAAGTATTGCTAGTTTAAATAAAAAATTATGAGTTCAAAACAATTGCATTCTCTCTCCAAAATAGTGAAAAGTTTGATATGATCCGACTTGGGCCCAAGCCCGTTGGCCCACCCGAAGGCCCATCCTAATCTGCCATAGATGGATAAGGCAGGATATCTATTATGATATCTTTTAATATCTTTTTTTTTTATTTGAGATCTTTATTTTAGGCAAGTTGTTAGGATACTTGTTGGCTTTTAAATTTGTTGCCATTTTTATCTTTTCTTTTAGCCTATTTAAAGGCCCCCATTGTAACCATTGAAGACAGATTATGATGAATGAAAATTGATGGCGGATGCCTTCGTTGACTCATGGATTTGAGTCCCCACCTCGTATCCTGATGGATTTCAGGTCCCCTCTCATCTAATCTTCTAGTCTTTTCTTCTCTGTCACGGTTCTTACCCCCTCCGCCACTTCCTCTCGGTGATTCCATATCACTAGTTATCTCTTTACAAAGAAAATACAAAAAAAGGATTACACCGCCTTCATCAACCGCTCTTGGACGACGCGCGCCTGCATCAAGTTGGTATCAGAGCTTCGGCTTCGTGGCGTTTTCGCACCACGAACGATCTTCACTTCGATCGTCGTTTTCCATCGACATCGTCGCCGTTCCATTGTCACCATCCTCGCCGATTCGTCGTCACCGTCTTCTGGTACGTCGCCCTACAATCCCAACAAAAAAAAAAGAAGAAGAAGAGAGATCAGATCTGGAGAAAAAAAAAAATAGAGAAGAGAGAGCATACCTCCACCACCGCGAACCTCTCCCGTGCCGCCCGCCCGTCCACCGCAAGCCGCCGTTCCTCCCGCTCCACCCGCTAAACCGCCACCCCTATTCTGTGCTCCCGCGCACCCCGCAGCCAAAAAAAAAAAAAAATCAGATCTGCCATCAGATCTGTGACAGCAGCAGAAAAGGAAAAGAAGAATAGAAGGAAAGAAAGCAGAAAAGGAAAGAAAAAGAATAGAAGGAAAGAAAGAAGAAAAGGGAAGAAGAAGAAAAAGGAAAGAAGAGAGAAAGGAAAGGAAACGTACCAGCTGCTGCCCCTTTTGATCCCAGCTGCAGCCGCCCTTTTGCTCCAAGCTGCAACCACCGGCCTCTTCCTTCCTTCCCTATCTGCCAACAAAACCAAGAAGAACCAAAGCCCTAAATTTTTTTACCCTTTAGCCCTTTCCTTTTTCCCAATTCACTCCTCCACCACAACCCTTAGATCCCCATCCAACAGTCCTCAAATCCCCAACCTTTATAGTTGCTATTTTGCACTTAAGTGCTGAACCCGAGTTGAATTCGGATCCAACCTGTTTACAAAAATACAGACCCGATAAGGCCCTACAACTTCAAAACGCCATATCTCTCTCATTTTTCATCCGATTTGGACGTTCTTGGTACCGAATCGAAGCCCTTTCCGAGCTCTACGCATCTATACCATCCATAGAAATTTTCAGTGAACCAGTAATTACAGATTTCCAGATTTACCCCTGGACCACATTTCCACCATTGTGACATGGATGCCAAGATGCAAGGGTTGATTTGTTGTCATCAAGGTAACAACTCCGTCTATGAGTACACTTCAGTATTTTATCGGCGCATGATCCGCTATGGTTTTTCAGAGACAGATTTCTTGGCAGTGGTACTGTACGTTAGAGGACTCCGCTCCGACATAAAGGGCCAGTTTTCACCTAGATCTTGGAGCGATCTGGACGAAGCCTATGAGATAGCTTGTGAGATTGAATGGGAGTTACAGCAAATGGACTCACCCTTAGCGGCCTCCACAGATGAGTCTCCACCTCCAGCACTTTCAGTAGAGCCTCCACCACCGACAGAGCTTCCTCCAGTTGTATCTTTGGTGGATCCATCACCTCCAGTACCACACTTCCCCTTCCAGAGGATCTTCTGCCGCTTGCCATGCTACCACCTACTGCGGATTCTTTCGAGATGGTCTCTCTAGCCGAGCTTCAGCAGATTGGTTTTCTTGGGCTAGACCGACTATTGGCGCCGATAGTGTTTGTTCAGCTCTACCTCCGTTCAGGCGAGCCGATGTTCGAGCTATCGCAGCGGTCTGAGATTACGATCCGACTCTGTCGTCTACCCCAGCACTACTTTGACATATGTTTTCCGATCGACGGCAGTGATACCTTCTCATGGGACCCCGGTGGTGACTTCGGTATAGTGAGACATCATTTGTTGGGCCTCCACCATCAGCTCCTGACGACAGATACCACATCGGTGAAAACCTCGACGATTGCGCTTTACCGTATGAACTCGAGGGCGAGTTCTTCGCAGCGGAAGCGAATGATATGATCCGACTTGGGCCCAAGCCCGTTGGCCCACCCGAAGGCCCATCCTAACCTGCCATGGATGGATAAGGCAGGATATCTATTATGATATCTTTTAATATCTTTTTTTTTATTTGAGATCTTTATTTTAGGCAAGTTGTTAGGATACTTATTGGCTTTTAAATTTGTTGCCATTTTTATCTTTTCTTTTAGCCTATTTAAAGGCCCCCATTGTAACCATTGAAGACAGATTATGATGAATGAAAATTGATGGCGGATGCCTTCGTTGATTCATGGATTTGAGTCCCCACCTCGTATCCTGATGGATTTCAGGTCCCCTCTCATCTAAGCTTCTAGTCGCTTCTTCTCTGTCACGGTTCTTACCCCCTCTGCCACTTCCTCTCGGTGATTCCATATCACTAGTTATCTCTTTACAAAGAAAATACAAAAAAAGGATTACACTGCCTTCATCAACCGTTCTTGGACGACGCGCGCCTGCATCAAAGTTGGACTTCTCTATTTTATTTTTCAAAAACTATTTATTCTGTTTCACAACTTGATCCCATGGTATCACACTATCACTTTCTAAGAAGAATCGTTTTAGTAGATTGGTTTTTCGTATATTTCATCAACTTATTTACTAAACGGTTTTCAGGTAGAAATGCCATTCTGCAAGGAATTTGCCCTCAAGTTTATGGGCTATTCACAGTAAAGCTTGCAGGTATGCTTAGTGAATTTCATATTTTAAATGATACGTATTATGACTATCTTCATAAATTTTGAATCACTTCTTTAACTTTCAGTTGCATTGACGCTGATTGGAGGTGTCCAACATGTTGATGCATCTGGGTCAAAGGTTCGTGGAGAATCTCATCTTCTTCTTGTCGGTGATCCAGGTATTTACTGTGGAATATGCTAGTTTTAGAATCCATGTTCCGATATAGATCATGCTCCAACCTTAGTATTACTTGCAGTTGAATGACCTCACCACAAAATGCTTTGTTTGAAGAATCTACTTGGTCCCTTAAATATGCAACTGTTAGAATTATATATTTACATCAGGTTTGTTAATGTTTCCACTCTGAAGTCAACTAAAGTTTAGTTGCTGCAACTGAAAAGGGAAACCAACCTTTAAATGGTCAGCACTTATAAATTGTATTTGAAGTTGAGGTGTGACCAGTAAGCCCCTTTGTCATTTGAATTGAAGAAGGCAAGGAGAATCCCTAGGGTCTTATCCATAGAGTTCCTTCGCTAGACGTCTTCTTCAATGCCTTGTGGCGACAGTGGAAGGGAGAACTAGGTTGTGGTACAAATAAAACTATTATTTTGAAAAATGGCTGCTTAAACCACTTTGGGCCCCTCCTTGGCCTAGGCAGCCCTCTGCCTAGTGTAGGAGCCGTCTAGGTAGGAGCCATAACCGTTTGGACTGTCTTAGCTCCGGGAATAGTAAAGTTGGCTATAAATTTACTTTCTCGTGGGTTTTCTTCCATTTTCATTTCATTTCCTCTTCTTCTGTTCATCCTCTTATCAGCAACAATTCCACAAAAACGATGGTGGTTATAGGTATCCTCTCTCAATTGAACATGGGAGAGTAGGAAGGAGATGAAAAAAAGAGAAGGAAAAAAGGACGAAAAGACAAGAAAAAAAAAAGGAAACTGGAAAATGATGAATGAAAATAAAGAAAAATCACTTGATGTAAATCTGTAGTCTATGTATCAGGAATGTATGACTGGTCAAGAACCAACTCACAACCATAAAAATGATTCCCAATTCCTCTACTTTATTATCTTCATTTTTTTTTGTATTTTATAAAATTTGCAATTATGTTAATTCTTAAAGTTGTCATATTTTTCCTTCTAGGCATTTACAGCTTGTCACCTAAGTTCCAGTTGTTCCCTTGGTTCATCCATCAAGAGGCTAAGCCTTTAAACAATCACCTAATACACCTCAATCTCCTTCCGAACTGTCCCTTTCCACCTCCCTAGTCTATCTTTTCCTCTTCTGCAACAACTGCCACTCTACCACCTCCTTTTTTTATCTCCTCTTAAATTACTGAGTATTCTTTTTGGCACCCACTCTCGCCATCGGTCGTCTACATTTCAGTTATAAGGCTACGTTTGGCTAAGAGTTTGTGGACCACTCACTGTCGTGACAGTTTCGGTGGCCCGCTTCCACCATTTTTGGCGGCCCGAAACTAACTAAAAATCAACGATAGAGGGAACATTCTGCAAAAAGGTGTCAAGCCCTCACAAGAAATGATGCATATACCCTTGAAGAAGCTTTCTATTTCTATGAGTTTTCTGAATCGCACCTCCAATCCACAGGGTTCATCAAGCGACTTTTCTCCCCTCTGTGTCGTTGCCTCTCTTGCCGCTACTTGACAAAAAGCTTAGCCAAAAACAACTTAAAGAACAATGACAACGGTGTTATGAAATTGTAACGACCTGTGCAATTAGAAAGGGTGTGGCGGCAATCCTCTGACTTTAACAACTGTAATGAGTCACAACAACATTGGAGCCAACAACAATGAGGCCTTGATTAATTGTTTCAGGTGATCAACAAAATGGTTCTCCAGGCACTGGTGAGGATGCAAAGGGCCACGAATGAGGAAGGCAGATATGACTAATATGGTGTATTTCTTCAAAGGATCTATGGCAATGGTGGATACCACTACCACTGCAACAATGTTTGCAATCAAGGAAAACAATAATAGTGGTTGTGAAGCAAACTATGAACACCATGAACAATACCAACAAGAAAGTGGAGGCATCATTACCAACAAGAAAGAGAGGATAATCGTAGATCACAGCACTTCCGCAACTAGTAATGATGGATAGAAAATGCAGGCTAGAAAACAAGGTCGGCCAGGGAACACAACCAATGGAAGTCTCAAATAGAAATGACCAAAACTCTATCAATTGGAAAGAATAGGCAAAAACAAGTGGAGAGATGGCTCTTATATATGATAGCTTGAGGACGAATGCGGAAAGGTGAGCCCAACTTCTCAATTTAGAGTATCCAATATGTAAAAAACAAGACACAAGTCACACAACACTATTAGGTTTGATAGCACAAAGGAATGTATATGCCTATACAATAGAACATTTTATCCACACTCATATAGTCATATAGTCTACAACATGTACAACATAACCCATCACACATATCTCTACCAATTAGAATGCATAAATTAACTTGAGAGGTCCTTTGAGTATTCATAAATAAAAGATGCATTTATTGATTGGTGCAGAAGTTCAATAGTTATGAAATGCAAAGACTTAGCTTAGGAAATGGAAAAACTTATGAAACTTTGAGGATACATGAGGGTGCAAATACGTCAAAAGGGAGGCTAAGGAACTAGGAAACTAAGTTGGATTTATTGTTTTTATAAACTTAAAGAGGGTGAGAATACTATCACAAACTAGGGAGAGGAAGAGTAAGGTCTTACTCTTGTTAGATGCATAATTAGCCTTGGTAGGATATGCATGAAAGTCAATGAGATTATGGGGTGACATGGAAGATACTTTCACAGTTTATTGCATGAGGAAATTGCTAAAGACATGGGACTATGGGTATCTAGAAATGTGGCATATCCTGAGTGAACTTAACAAGTGGGTTAGTAGTAGTGAGAAAGAACGGAAAAAATATCCGAGAACCTAACAGTTGGGTTAATAGAATAGAAGTAGTCTTCTTTAGAAAGAATGAAAAAAAAATAATGCTTTATAATTGGCTAATTATATGAAAGACCAAGGTTCTAAAAAGCGCTAAGCGCTAGTCGGGCGGTGGGGGGCCGCCTAGGCGTTTTGACTATTTTTAATTATTTTAATTATTATTTTGATATTATATATAATATACGTTTTAAAATTACTATAAATTCAAGATTATCTCAACCATTATTTTAAAGAACAAATATCATTTACATAACCATAAATTCAAGATTAACTATAACAAAAACAAGTATGATATTATGAGATAATATGCATGATTTTAGTAAAATCCAAACCATAAATTCAAGATTACCAACAACAAAAGGAAGCAACCAACAACAAAAGGAAGCATGATATTACGATAAAGTATCCAAGATTCTAGTACAATCCAAAAAAAAAGTCACAAAATGTCAAAATACAACATCATTTCCCCTATAGGCTACAGTACTAGACTCCTAGTACTCTTCATCTTCATATCCCTCCAAGACTCTATCTTCATTAGACTTAAACTTCACCTCTTCATCACACTCTTCGTCTGTCTCCTCATTCGATACAAAATTTTCTTCATGAAGTTCTCTAACTTCACGGGATGAAGAGCTACCACTAACGTTTCTAGAACTTCTCCTAGGTATTAGAACACTATCCGCTCCCACTGCTTCTCTAACTATTCACCAATCCCGAACCGGCGTCGACCTCTTCATCATTTTCTTCATCATCACCACCATCAACAATTCATCCTTGAGCCTTACTAGCTTTAGTCGCAAGTAATACATTTACTCCTCGCTCCACCATTTTTTTCTTATTGACGAACTTGGCATTGAATTGGATATGGACTAGGTTAAAAAAAAGAAAGCCCAGCCCACCTGGACTGCCAAGATCCGCCTGGACACCCGCCTGGGAACCCGCTTAGGCGGCTGCCTAGCCCCACCTAGGGGCCTAGGCCGCTTTTCTGGACCGCCTAGGGGCTAGTGGGGGGCCTTCTAGCGCCTAGGCCTCTTTTTAGAACATTGTGAAAGACTTTCAGAAACTTATTCAATAAATTCCTGAAATCTAATAGAATGCCTAATGATTGTGGAGAAGAACAATGATATTCAATGGAGCTATGGAAAATGGTAGTTTACTAAGTATTAGATTCTTACGAGAACTTTGAAAAAGCAAAATGCATAAATGCCAGAAAGATCAATAATTACGGCGATTGATACAAAAATTTAGAACAAAGTGAAGCATCAACTGTTTTAAATAAATAAATAAATAAATAAGGGCTTGGACGTCTAGGATTTGAGGATGAGGTTTAATGGGGGATTTGAATAGACGTTTTAAGAGGGGCTAAATTACAAAAAGAACTATAAATAAAAGCATATGAGATTTTTTAGCTAAACGGAGGGTTAAGTTTTGGGATTTACCACCCAATAATCCCGTGTGTGTGGGGGGGGGGGGGGGGAGGGGAGGGGGGCTAGCACACACTCTCTCTCTCCCCCAACAACCCCATGTGCGGGGACACACACTTTCTCTCCCTTTCTCTAGTCGCCCCCTCTCTCTCTCTCTCTCTCTCTCTCTCTCTCTCTCTAGGAGGGCCCACCCATCCCCTCTCCTCACTCTTTCTCTCTCTCTCTCTCCAGCAAGAACATTTTTGCTACCTGATAGATTTGCTACACTTGCTTATGGTCAATCATGGTGTACCACGTTGTCCATCCTCTCTCTCTCTCTCCAACGATTTTTGCTACCCGATAGATTTGTTGCTTGCATACGGTCAATTGTGGTGTGCCACGTTGTCCATTAAAATGGGAGTTTGAATCTTCTATTGTTCCAGCAACCTATAGTGGGAATGGTAATTGGCTGATGAATCCCATATGGCACTAATGGCATCATAGCCATCTTGGTTAATTGCGATTCACGGTGGGATCAGGCCTACACGTACCTCCCCCTCTCTCTTTCTTCACTTTCTCTCTCTCTCTCAAGTTTTTGGAAGGTGGCATATCGAGAGGGTTTTTTTGTTAAATGGGAGGGGGAGTTTGGGATTTACCACCCAATAATGTCACGTGGGGGGCCCACATGCACTTTCTCTTCCCTCAGCAACCCCATGGGAGGGAGGGGGGCATACACACATAGTCTCTTCCTTTCTCCAGCTGTCCCCTTTCCCCCCTTCTCTCTCTCTAGCCAGGTCCACTTGCCCCCACTCTCTCTTTCTCCAGCGAGAACATTTGTGCTACCCGATAGATTTGTCACACTTGCTTACGACCAATCGTTGTGTGCAACGTCGTCCATCCCCTCTCCTCTTTCTCTCTAGCGAGAGCATTTTTGCTACCCGATAGATTTACTACACTTGCTTACGACCAATCGTGGTGGGCCGCATCGTCCATCCTCTCTCTCTCTCGCCAGCCGACCCACCCGCCCCCTATTTCTCTTTCTCTCTCTTCAGTGAGAGCATTTTGTTGGCTACCCGATATATTTGTTGCACTTGCTTATGGCCAATCATGGTGTATCACGTCTTCCATTAAAATGGGAGTTTGAATTTTCTACGGTTCCAGCAACTTATAGTAGGGAATAGTAAATAGCCGTTGAGCGCCATGGGGCACAACGACATCGCATTCATCGTGGTTAAGTGCGATTCACTGTGGGATCAGCCTACACACACTCTCCCTCTCTCAAGTCCTCCCTTTCTGTCTCTTTCTAGTTCCCGGCAGGTGTCATATCGACTAAGGAGCTGGGCCTTCTCTCTCTCTCTCTCTCTCTCTCTCTCTCCAGTCGGCCCCTCTCTCTGTTTCTCGAGTTCCGAGGGTTAGGGTCAAGTGTAAGCTAGCTTGAGAGTGACCGTGGTTGCACGATCTCTCTTTCTCTCGGGGGCATTCTACCGGAGGCGGGGTTATGACCGCTGTTGTGCCGACATGCATGGATATGACTAGTATATATATATATATATATATATATATATATATATATATATATATATATATATATATATAGGGGCATGCTATAATACGGCATGCGGTACGTGCGGCACTGCACCGCAGCCGTCTGATGCACGTGTTGCGTGCATGCGATGCACGCAGCGGTGCATCAGACGGCTATTATGCGGTGCCGCACTTACCGCATGCCGCATTATAGCATGCCCTTATATATATATTATATATATAATACATATTATAGCGTGTTCGTTTTATTTACAAGCATACCATTATGACAGATATTTCAGACTGTTCAACTATATCCACAAAGGTTGAGATAAAAATGAGTATGCTGATGTAAGGGTGAGTGCGATTCATTTGGGTAGGGGGGAACGGATGAGATTGGATGGAGTTAAAATAGAGGGGTGGGATTGAGGAGAAGAAGAAATAAATGAATGAAAGACCATATTGTAAACAAATAAAACTCTATAATATTTTATAGGGCCTTTATGTAAAAAATTTAGGACATATTAGGTATTAAATTTATTATTCACGTGTTTTTTCTACCAATGGTTAATTTCCTAGGGCTGCCATCTATGTGTGGTCCCCCCCTTCCCCATAATTGCACAGCCCGTCTCTCTCTTCCCCCGATCTCTCTCTCTCTCTCCCCCCGTCTCTCTCTTCCCCCGATTTCTCTCTCCCCGTCTCTCTTCCTCCATCTCTATCTCTTCGTCTCCTCTCTTTCCCCGATCTCTCTCTTGATCACAACCATATCTCTTTCTCTTCCCCCGATCTCACTCATCACAGCCGTTCGTTTAAGACACCTATGTGTGGTCCCCCCTCCCCCATAATTGCACAACCCCTCTCTCTATTCCCCCAATCTCTTTCTATTCCCCCGATTTCTCTCTCTGTTTATTCCCCCCTTTTTGTCTCTCTTTCTCTTTTTCCCCGATTTCTCTCTCCGTCTCCCTCTCTCTTGATCACAGCTGTCTCCGTCTCTTTCTCTCTCTCTCTCTCTTTCCTCGATCTCTCTCATCACAGCCGTCCGTTTAAGCCGCCGACCCTAGCCATCGCAGACGTCATCTCTTCCCCCGATTTCTCTCTTTCTGTCTCTCTTCCCTCTCTCTCTCTCTCTCTCTCTCTCTTCGTCTCTTCCCTCGATCTCTTTCTCTCTCTCCGTCGCTCTCTCTCTCATTCTCTCTCTTCCCCTGATCTCTCCCTCTCTCGATCACAATCGTCTGTTGAAGCCATCACAGACCCTACCCATTGATTTAAACGGATCTTAAACAGGTCAAACAGGTCTGAGACAAAACCCGGACCCGACCTTTTTACTAAACAGGTTAGTCATATCGAACCGTTAAACCTAGATCCAGACCCACTAATTTCGTGTCGGGTATGTCGTGTCGGGTCCAAAATTGCCATCCCATCTCTGTATCTCTTCCCTCGATCTTTCTCTCTGTCTTCCCTCGATCTCTCTTTTTTCCCCACGATCTCTCTTTCTTTTTTTTGGGGGGGGGGGTAGCTCTCACCGAAGGCACCCGCATCGTGCCAATCGGCACGGGCTTGCACTAGTATATATATATATATATATATATATATATATATATATATATATATATATATATATATATATATATATATGGGCATGCTATAATGCGACATGCGGTAAATGCGGCACCGCACTACAACCGTCTGATGCACCGCTACGTGCATGCGATGCACACAGCGGGTGCATCAGACGGCTGCGGTGTGGTGTCGCACTTACCTCATGCCGCATTATAGCATGCCCATATATATATATATATATATATATATATATATATATATATATATATATATATTGAGAAATCCCTCTCAGTGAATGAGGGGGGGTTCGGCCTAGACCCCTATTAGTGCATTTTTTTTTTTTTGAGAAAACCCTCTCAGTGGATGAGGGGGGGTTCGGCCTAGACCCCTACCAGTCCATTAAAAAGAAGAAAGGAAGAACCTTACAGCCAAGAGAACCAAAAAATCAAAAAAGGTTACAAATAATGTTGTCCAGTTGTTCGAGCTTCTTCCCTTGAAGGACCACTTTCCACTGCAGCAACCTCCGCTTGATAGCAAACCGGACCTGGCCTAGAGACATCTCGGTCTTACGAAAAATCCTGTTGTTGCGTTCTATCCAGATGCTCCAGCAAACAGCCATGACCAGGAAGTCCCAGCTATGCCGAAGGCGATTTTTAATTCTCTTCTTCCTCCAAACCGTCCACATCGAAAAAACAGAACCTGGAGTACCTTTGATCTTCAGACCTCTCTTCAAGTGGTCCCAGATACCCTTAGAAAACGGGCAATGAATAAAGAGGTGGTTAGTATCTTCTTTAGCGTGACCACAAAGCACACACGTCGTGTCTGAAATGTTGGTGTTCCCCCTGTTCTGAAGATTGGCTCTCGTAAGAAGCTTTTTCTTGGTCATTAACCACATGAATATGCGAATCTTCAGAGGCACTCTAGACTTCCAAAGATGATTGGCAATCAGACAGATAACACCCCCCTTGTTGATGAAGCTGTAGAAGGATTTAGAAGAGAACCTGCCTGAGGATGACAAACGCCAGGTCACCTCGTCTTCCTCTTCATTAACAGAAAGCAATTGCAAGAGATTCTCCAATTCCCTCACTTGGAATAAGAGGAAGTCTGGAACATTCCTGCGGAATTTGATGTTCCAGATTGTCCTATTGTCCCGGAGGACACACTGCGATCTGACAGAGCAAGACTTTGACCATGCAAGATCGTAAAGATCCGGGTACCAGTTCTTCAGACAGCCTTCGACTAACCACCTGTCCTCCCAAAAGAGAGTAGATTTCCCGTTGTGGATAACCAAGCTAGTACCACATTTATAAATATGACCGATTCTCTGAATGCCCTTCCAGAACGGAGAGATCTTGCCGGAAGCTCTACTTCTCATCTGTAAAGGCTTGAAGCGCTTGAAATAACGACCCCTGATCACTGCGCTCCAAATGTCTCCTTGATCTCGTTGGAGTCTCCACCACCACTTACCCAAGAGGGCTTTGTTGTGATCAGCAAGGTTGATGACACCCAAGCCCCCTTCTTCTCTAGATTTGCAGACCGCGCCCCAATTAACAAGATGGTAAGCTTTGGAGTTGGGGTCAGCTCCCTTCCAAAGGAAGCGGCTCCGGATAGCGTCAATTTTTCTAATCACCCACTTAGGCATTAAGAAGAAGGAAGAATGATACGAAGGGATAAGGGTCAGAACCGCATTGACCAGAGTCAATCTGCCTCCTAAAGAGAGATGCTTCCCCTGCCAACCCATCAGCCTCGAATCCACACGCTCAATGACTTTGAACCAGTCACTTCTGTGAAGTTTCGCCGAAGACAAAGGAAGGCCGAGATACTTGGTTGGAAGGGAGTCTTGTTTACAATTAAGAATAGCCGAGAGGGAAGTTGCCGAAACAGTATTCTCCCCCAGATAGAAGAGGGAGGTCTTGGAAAAATTAATCTTCAGACCTGAAACGACTTCCAGCGAATAGAGGAGGATTTTCAACAAACTAACCTGTTCCTTCTTCGCTTTGCAGAAGATGATCGTGTCGTCTGCGAAATGCAGGTTAGCCGTCCTCCAGGAATCCTCTCCTATCCCTTCAATGAATCCTCTTGTTTTCACTCTTCTGAGCATAGAGTCGAAAACATCCATGGCAAGGATAAACAGAAAAGGGGAGAGCGGGCAGCCCTGTTTCACCCCTCGACCAGCTTTAAATTGCTTCCCAGCAGCTCCATTCACCAGGCAAGAAAGAGTAGATGTGGAAAGGCAGTTCCAGATCCAATTCAGCCATCTGTCTGAGAAACCTTTCGTTTTCAGTGTGTTGAGAATAAAGCTCCATTTGAGTCTATCAAAAGCTTTTTCGAAGTCTATCTTCAAGATGATGCCTTCTTCTTTCTGCTCTTTCAAGTGGTAAATCAGCTCCTGAGCAGTTGCAACGCTGTCTAAAATGAATCTGCCTTTGATGAAGGCTGATTGGCTTCTGTAGACTAGCTTGTCTAGATTATCGGAAAGACGGTTGGCAAGAATCTTAGCCACTATCTTATACTCGCAGTTCGCCAAACTGATAGGACGGAAGTCGCCAATAGTCTCTGCTCCTGATTTCTTAGGGATTAAAGTCACCCAAGCGTAGTTCAGGCTGTGCAGGGAAATATTATGTGTGAAGAAGTCAAACAGAAGTCTGCAAAGGTCCCTTTTAATGGTCTCCCAGAAGCGCTGGTAGAAGAGCATGGGTAGTCCATCCGGCCCCGAAGCTCCCCCAGCCTTCATCCCAAAAACCGCCTTCTCGAAATCCTCCTCAGTAAAAGGTCTGTCAAGTTCGGCAGAAGTCTCCAGCTTCAGGGTCTCCAGATTACTCCAGTCCAGAGTGGCAGCATCTACTCCATCTCTCTTGAAGTAATTCTGGAAGTGCTCTGAAATCCGACGACTGATCTCGATCTGGGAGGTCCAACATCTGTCTCCCTCTCTGATTGTATGGATAGTGTTCCGTCGCCGACCCGAGTTCGCTACTTTATGGAAGAAGGAAGTGTTGCTGTCACCAAGCCTAATCCATCTGTCTCGCGATCTTTGCTGCCACATAATTTCCTCTTGCACAAGTGTTTTCTGCAAATCTTCCGACCAGTTTGACTTCAGAATCTTCTCTGCATCAGAGATGGAATTCTGCTCTTCTTTCACTTCCAATTCGCCTATTTTCCTAAGCAGCTCCTTCCTGGAAAGCACGTTGCCAAATTTCCTGCGCTCCCAGTCTATGATCTTCAGTTTCACATGCCGGGTTTTCAGGTTCCAGTTTCTGACTGAGTTGGAGTTATCCTCAACTTCCGACCACCAGGAATTGACTAAAGGCGCAAAATCTGAATCCTCGAGCCACATGGCTTCGAACCGGAAGATCTTCTTTTTCTTGGTTTTCTGAAGTTTGGTGTCCAAAAGAATAGGAGAATGATCGGATAAAAAAGCCGTCAGGCCACATTGAGTAACTCCAGGATGGAGAGTCTCGAATTCATCAGAAACAAAGAAACGATCCAGTCTGGCGAAGGTCGGGTTCTCCCGTTTGTTACTCCAGGTGTACTTCCGATTATTCATCGGGAGGTCTAACAGAGAGAGATCATCAATGAGGCTAGCAAAGTCTTCCATATCTGGACGTCTGCCCATAGCTCCGCTTCTCTCAAAGGAAAAACGCGTGAGATTAAAATCTCCTCCTAGGATCCACGGACCGGAAAAACGAACACGGATACCACAAATTTCAAGCCAAAAAGCCTGCCGGAGCTGGTAATCAGTAGGGCCATAGACATTAGACACCACCAAGGAAGACCCTGACTGCTGATGCTTCAGAGCAACCGAGATGCTAAAGACTCCAATGAACGAATCCAGCAAGGTGTAGTCTGGTTCTTTCCAACCAGTGATGATCCCTCCCGCAGATCCTACAGAGTCTAACCAAACCCAATTGTTAATTCTGTCTCCACCCATAGATTTGAGAAAGGAGGGCGAAGGATTAGCACATTTCGATTCTTGCAAGCAAATAATATCTATGTTTTGAGAAGTAATTTGGAGATGAACAGCTTTGCGCTTCTCAATATCACCTAGGCCCCGAATGTTCCAAGAAAGAGTCTTCATCAAGCAGGGAAAAAACTCAGAAAAAACAGAACGAAAGAGCAACAGCAATCAAACAGAGGAGGAGATCCTCTCTTTTTCCATTCCCCGCAAAATATTTACAAACACCTTCGGATCAAAACCTTCTTTGGAGACTGCAACACCACATTCACCAGCCAGTGCCACAACTGTATCAGAATCCAAAAAGGCAAGTAGGGAGTGAAGCTCGTCATCTGTGCTCCTCTCCACCATCTTCTTCAAGTGCGAGCCCAAAAAAGGATTATGCTTCCCTCGCTGGTAAGTCTGCTCGAACGACTTCACCATCTGCCTCTGGCTTCTCCTGACAGAGGTCTTATGGGTGCCACTCGTCGCTCTGTCTTCTGCGGCTGCTGCTGGGGGCTCCGGAGGGACTACTGGTATCTGGCAGTCATCAAGATTGTCAGGTAAGGAGTCTGGAATACAAAGATGAGGGGAAGGGGTCTCTCTAGGAGAAGTGGGGTCATTGCGATCCGAAGTGGCCTTCCAGTTGAAAGGCAAATCATCTGCCTGAGCTCTGATGTTATCAGCTTGGAAATCTGCAGCAACAGGGGTTAGATTAACCACAAAGGGCAATCCGGAAGAGTCCGGATCCCGCCGATCGGTCTTACCGTCATCCCAAATCGCAGAGATTCCGTTACAGTCGACATTGTCACCAAACAACGAGGGGGCTTGAGGAATAGGGTTAGCAACCAAATCAGGAAAACCCCTAACAGGGAGAAGACAGCTTGGGGAGAGCTCACCTTGTGACCTCGCTCTGAGCTCTGCTGTAGCTCTATTCTCTTCAGCTTCCCTGAAGAAGCGGTATCCAGTCGTCTCCGCTTCTGGTTGCTGCCGGATCCGGAGTTCATAGTAACGATTGCCTAAACGGCAGGTGACCAACCCGGGAATTGCCTCTGCCATAGAGGTGCTAATAGTGACTCTAGCTTCCCTAAGGTCATCTGCAGAATCCCAGTCATTCTCGAAGCTAAGGATATCACCGAACTGATTAAGGACACAGCTAAGGGACTCCAGGTTCCAAGCATGGCAGGGTAGGCCTCCAATAAACAGTGTAACGTTCCTGAAGACCCTGGATCCTATGGCTCTGTTGTCTACAGACCAAGGGAAGAACTGAACCGAGAGGTCCCCAAAATCAAAGAGAGAGTGATGGAGGGCATTCGAGAGAGCAGTTTTTGACGGAAATTCGACTAGAAACTCGTTGGAGTCTAGGATTCTCGTCCTCCATTGCCAGTTTGCTCCCCAGGCTTGGGAGAAACGACTGGAGAGTCCGGACGGAGAACCCTCTCCTCGGACAACTCTGCAGATAGCACACCAACGTAGGTTAAACAGAGAATCTAGGACTGTTTGATCGAAATCCATCACCTCGCAGCTAGAAGGGTAGATGGCAGGAGGGGGGGGGGGGGGTGGGTAGGAAGAAGAGCCTCTCACAAACTTCCGATTGGAGGGACAGTTTGCCATCTTGTGGCCTACCCCCTTACAAAGCAAACACACAATTCCGTTCCTACAGTCGGCTTGAACATGCCCTTTCTCCCGGCATCTAAAACAGAAACCACTCTTCGGCTTCTGCGCGGCAACCCCAGCATTTGAAGCAGATTGGTTCCTCATTACCGACGCAGATTTGTTTGAAAAGTCGCGAATCCTCTGGGCCCAGGGATCTAGAGACGGAGTGACGGGGTGGTAGAAATCCGAGGGCTTTTTACCAGATCTGATGACTTCAGCAAACGTAGGGCGAATCCTCCTCCCGGGTCCCTCAGCCTGAGACGCCATACCCCACTGAGATCCGGATCTGTGGGGCCCAAAGCCATGAGGATGATCTCTGGATGGGAAAGGAGGGAAAGGCTGATGGGGGAAGCCAGATCTGACGCGATCTCCCCCATTCCACCCGCTCGCTCTCCAAGAGGGCCTCGAAACCCCTCTCCCATCCCCTCTCCCATCCCATCTACCATCCCATCTCCAAGAGGGCGCCTCCGCTCGCCTCCCGAGAGTCGCCTCCGCTCTCCAAACCCTAGCCATCTTCCTCGAGAGAGTTTTTCTGTGGCGGGAAGTGGATTGTGACACTACCAGTGCATTAAAAACTAGTAAACAGGATACAGAAAGCCCCAAAGGCGCGGCAAGAAAGCAAAACAAAATAAAAAAAGATTACAAATAATGTTGTCTAGTTGCTGCAACTTCTTCCCCTGCAAGGCAACTTTTCACTGAATAAGCCGCATCTTCACCGAGTTCTTGACCACTTCTGAGTCTGCACTCCTCTGTCTGAAAATTCTACTATTACGCTCCATCCAAGATAGCAGATAAGGATGGCTAGGGTTTGGAGAGCGGAGGCGCCCTCTTGGAGAGCGGGCGGGAGATGGGATGGGAGAGGGGATGGGAGAGGAGTTTCGAGGCCCTCTTGGAGAGCGCATGGTTGGAATGGGGGAGATCACGTCAGATCTGGATTCCCCCATCAGCCTTTCCCCTCTTTCCCATCCAGAGATCCTCCTCATGGCTTTGGGCCCCACAGATCTGGATCTCAGTGGGGTATGGCGTCTCAGGAGGAGAGACCCGGGAAGAGGATTCGCCCTACGTTCGCTGAAGTCATCAGATTTGGTAGAAAGCCCTCGGATTTCTACCATCCGGTCACTCCGTCTCTTGATCCCTGGGCCCAGAAGATTCGTGACTTTTCGATCAGATCTGCGTCGGTAATGAAGAATCAATCTGCTTTGAATGTTGGGGTTGCTGCGCAGAAGCCGAAGGGTGGATTCTGTTTTAGATGCCGGGAGAAAGGGCATGTTCAAGCCGACTGTAGAAACGGGATTGTGTGTTTGCTTTGTAAGGGGGTAGGTCACAGAATGGCTAGCTGTCCCTCCAATCGGAAGTTAGTGAGAGGCTCTTCTTCCTACCCACCCCCCCCCCCCCCCCCCCCCCCCCCCCTCCTGCCATCAACCCTTCCAGCTGCGAGGTGATGGATTTCGATCAAACAGTCCTGGACTCTCTGTTTAATCTTCGTTGGTGTGCTATCTGCAGAGTTGTCCGAGGAGAAGGAACTCCGTCCGGCCTCTCCAGTCGTCTCTCCCAAGCCTGGGGAGCTAACTGGCAATGGCGGACGAGAATCCTAGACTCCAACGAATTCCTGGTTGAATTTCCGTCTAAAACTGCTCTCTCGAACGCCCTCCATCAATCTCTTTTTGAATTCGGGGATCTCTCGGTCCAGTTCTTCCCTTGGTCTGTAGACAACAGAGCCATAGGATCCAGAGTTTTCAGGAACGTTAAACTGTTCATAGGAGGCCGACCCTGCCATGCTTGGAACCTGGAGTCCCTTAGCTGTGTTCTTAAACAGTTCGGTGACATCCTTAGCTTCGAGAATGACTGGGACTCTGCTGAAGACCTTAGGGAAGCTAGAGTCACTATTTGCACCTCTATGGCAGAGTCAATTCCCGGGTCAGTCACCTGTCGTTTAGGCAATCGCTACTATGAACTCCGTATCCGGCAGCAACCAGAAGCGAAGACGACTGGAGATCGCTTCTTCAGGGAAGCTGATGAGAATAGAGCTGCAGCAGAGCTCAGAGAGCGGCATCAAGGTGAGCTTTCCCCGACCTGTCTTCTTCCTGTTAGGGGGTTCCCTGATTCGGTTGCTAACCCTGTTCCTCAAGCCCCCTCTTTGTTTGGTGATGTCGACTACAACGGAATCTCTGCGATTTGGGATGACGGTAAGACTGATCGACGTGATCCGGACGCTTTCGGATTGCCCTATGTGGTAAATCTAACCCCTGTTGCTGCAGATTTCCAAGCTGATAACAACAGAGTTCAAACAGAAGATTTGCCCTTTAACTGGGAGGCCACTTCGGATCGCAACGACCCCGCTTCTCCTAGAGAGACCCCTTCTCCTCATCTTTGTATCCCAGACTCACTACCTGACAATCTTGATGACTGCCAGATTCCAGTAGCCCCCCCGGAGCCCCCAGTAGCAGCCGCCGATGATAGAGCGACGAGTGGCACCCTTAAGACCTCTGTCAGGAGAAGCCAGAGGCAGATGGTGAAGTCCTTTGAGCAGACGTACCAGCGTGGAAAGCATAATCCTTTTTTGGGCTCGCACTTGAAGAAGATGGTGGAGAGGAGCACAGATGACGAGCTTCACTCACTACTCTCTTTTTTGGATTCTGATACGGTTGTGGCACTGGCTGGTGAATGTGGGGTAGCAGTCTCCAAAGAAGGTTTTGACCCGACGGTGTTTGTAAATATTTTGCGGGGAATGGAGAAAGAGAGGATCTCCTCTGTTTGATTGCTGTTGCTCTCTTGTTCTGTTTTTTTTTCTGAGTTTTTTCCCTGCTTGATGAAGACTCTTTCTTGGAATATTCGGGGCCTAGGCGACATTGAAAAACGCAAAGCTGTTCATCTCCAAATTACTTCTCAGAACATAGATATTATCTGCCTGCAAGAGTCGAAATGTGCTAATCCTCCACCTTCCTTTCTCAAATCTTTGGGTGGGAACAGAATTAGCAATTGGGTTTGGCTAGACTCTGTAGGATCTGCGGGAGGGATCATAACCGGTTGGAAAGAACCAGAATTCACCTTGCTAGATTCGTTCGTTGGAGTCTTTAGCATCTCGGTCGCTCTGAAGCATCAACAGTCAGGGTCTTCCCTGGTGGTGTCCAATGTCTATGGCCCTACTGACTACCAGCTCCGGCAGGCCTTTTGGGTTGAAATTCGTGATATTCGTGTTCGTTTTCCTGGTCCGTGGATCTTAGGAGGTGATTTTAATCTCACGCGATTTTCCTTTGAGAGGAGCGGAGCTATGGGCAGACGTCCAGATATGGAAGATTTTGCTAACCTCATTGATGATCTCTCTCTGGTGGACCTCCCGATGAACAACCGGAAGTTTACCTGGAGTAACAAACGGGACAACCCTATCTTCGCAAGACTGGATCGATTCTTTGTTTCTGATGATTTCGAGACTCTCCATCCTGGAGTTACCCAATGTGGTCTGACGGCTTTTTTATCCGATCACTCTCCTATTCTTTTGGACACCAAACTTCAGGTAACCAAGAAGAAGAAGATCTTCCGGTTCGAAGCCATGTGGCTTGAAGACTCAGAATTTGCGCCCCTTGTCAATTCCTAGTGGTCGGAAGTTGAGGATAGCTCCAACTCGGTCAGAAACTGGAACCTGAAAACCCGACATGTGAAGATGAAGATCATTGACTGGGTGCGTAGGAAATTTGGTAACGTGCTTTCCAGGAAGAAGGAACTGCTTAGGAAAATTGGCGAATTGGAAGTGAAAGAAGAGCAGAATTCCATCTCAGATGCAGAGAAGGTTCTGAAGTCAAACTGGTCGGAAGATTTGCGGAAAACGCTTGTGCAAGAGGAAATTATGTGGCAGCAAAGATCTCGAGACAGATGGATTAAGCTTGGTGACAGCAACACTTCCTTCTTCCACAAAGTAGCGAACTCGGGTCGGCGACGGAACACTATTCATACAATAAGAGAGGGAGACAGATGTTGGACCTCCCAGATCGAGATCAGTCGTCGGATTTCGGAGCACTTCCAGAATTACTTCAAAAGAGATGGAGTTGATGCTGCCACTCTGGATTGGAGTGCTTTGGAGACCCTGAAGCTAGAGTCTTCTGTCGAACTTGACAGACCTTTCACTGAGGAGGAGTTCGAGAAGGCGGTTTTTGGGATGAAGGCTGAGGGAGCTCCGGGGCTGGATGGACTCCCCATGCTCTTCTATCAGCGCTTCTGGGAGACCATCAGAAGGGACCTTTGCAGAATACTGTTTGACTTCTTCAATCATAATATTTCCCTGCACAGCTTGAATTACACTTGGGTGACTTTGATCCCAAAGAAATCAGGAGCAGAGTCGATTGGCGACTTCCGTCCGATCAGTTTGGCCAACTGCGTGTACAAGATAGTGGCTAAGATTCTTGCCAACCGTCTTGCTGACAATCTAGACAAGCTAGTCTACAGAAGCCAATCAGCCTTCATCAAAGGCAGATTCATTTTAGACAGCGTTGCGACTGCTCAGGAGCTGATTTACCACTTGAAAGAGCAGAAAGAAGAAGGCGTCATCTTGAAGATAGACTTCGAAAAAGCCTTTGATAGACTCAAATGGAGCTTTATTCTCAACACGCTGAAAGCAAAAGGGTTCTCAGACAGATGGCTGAATTGGATCTGGAACTGCCTTTCCTCTTCTACTCTTTCTTGCCTGGTGAATGGAACTGCTGGGAAGCAATTCAAAGCTGGTCGAGGAGTGAAACAAGGCTGCCCACTCTCCCCTTTTCTGTTTATCCTTGCCATGGATGTTTTCGACTCTATGCTCAAAAGAGTGAAGACAAGAGGATTCATTGAAGGGATAGGAGAAGATTCTTGGAGGACAGCTAACCTGCATTTCGCAGATGACACGATCATCTTCTGCAAAGCGAAGAAGGAGCATATTAGTTTGCTGAAGATCCTCCTCTATTCGTTGGAGATCGTTTCAGGTCTGAAGATTAATTTTTCTAAGACCTCTCTCTTCTATCTGGGGGAGAATTCAGCTTCGGTAACTTCCCTCTCGGCTATTCTTAATTGTAAACAAGACTCCCTTCCAACCAAGTATCTCGGCCTTCCTTTGTCTGCGGCGAAACTTCATAGAAGTGACTGGTTCAAAGTCATTGAGCGTGTGAACTCTAGGCTTATGGGTTGGCAGGGGAAGCATCTCTCTTTAGGAGGCAGATTGACTCTGGTTAATGCTGTTCTGACCCTCATCCCTTCGTATCATTCCTCCTTCTTCTTAATGCCAAAGTGGGTGATTAAGAAAATTGACGCCATCCGAAGCCGCTTCCTTTGGAAGGGAGCTGATCCCAACTCTAAAGCCTACCATCTTGTTAATTGGGGCGCGGTCTGCAAGTCCAGAGAAGAAGGGGGCTTGGGAGTCATCAACCTTGCTGATCACAACAAAGCACTGTTGGGTAAGTGGTGGTGGAGACTCCAACGAGATCAAGGAGACATCTGGAGCGCAGTGATCAGGGGTCGTTATTTCAAACGTTTCAAGCCTCTACAGATGAGAAGTAGAGCTTCCGGCAAGATCTCTCCGTTCTGGAAGGGCATCCAGAAAATTGGCCATATTTATAAATGTGGTACTAGTTTGGTTATCCACAACGGGAAATCCACTCTCTTTTGGGAGGACAGGTGGTTAGTCGAAGGCTGTCTGAAGAACTGGTACCCGGATCTGTACGATCTCGCTTGGTCGAAGTCTTGCTCTGTGAGATCGCAGTGTGTCCTTCGGGACAATAGGACAATCTGGTGCATCAAATTCCGCCGGAATATTCCAGACTTCCTCCTTTACCAAGTGAGGGAGTTGGAGAACCTCTTGCAATTGCTTTCCGTTAATGAAGAGGATGATGAGGTGACCTGGCGTGTGTCATCCTCAGGCAGGTTCTCTTCTAAATCCTTCTATAGTTTCATCAACAAGGGGGGTATTATCTGTCCGATTGCCAATCATCTTTGGAAGTCTAGAGTGCCTCTGAAGATCCGCATTTTCATGTGGCTAATGACCAAGAAGAAGCTTCTTACGAGAGCCAATCTTCAAAACAGGGGGAACACCAACATTTCTGACACAACGTGTGTGCTTTGCGGTCAGGCCAAAGAAGATACTAATCACCTCTTTATTCACTGCCCTTTTTCTAAAGGAATTTGGGACCACTTGAAGAGAGGTCTGAAGATCAAAGGCACCCCAGGTTCTGTTTTTTCGATGTGGACAGTTTGGAGGAAGAAGAGAATAAAAAATCGCCTTCGGCACAGCTGGGACTTCCTAGTTATGGCTGTTTGCTGGAGCATCTGGATAGAGCGCAACAACAGGATTTTCCGTAAGGCCAAAATGTCTCTAGCCCAGGTTCGCTTTGCTATCAAGAGGAGATTGCTGCAATGGAAAGTGGTCCTTCAAGGGAAGAAACTCGAACAACTAGACAACATTATCTGTAACCTTTTTTGATTTTTTTGCTCTCTTGGCTGTAAGTTTCTTCCTTTACTCTTTTTAATGGACTGGTAGGGGTCTAGGCCGAACCCCCCCTCATACACTAAGAGGGTTTTCTCAAAAAAAAAAAAAACGCTCCATCCAAATGCTCCAGCACACCGCCATAACCACCATGTCCCAGCTGTGGCGTAGTCTAGGTTTAATATGTTTCTCCCTCCAGACTGTCCACAAAGAGAAGACTGACCCTGGTGCACCTCTGATCTTCAGCCCTTTCCTCAGTGGATCCCAAATCCCTTGAACGAAAGGGCAGTGGAGAAAAATGTGATTAACATCTTCACGGCCATGCCCGCAGAGGACACAAGCTGCGTCTGTAATCCGCTGATTGCCCCGGTGAATGAGGTTGGTTTTGGTCAACAACTTCTTTATCATTAACCACATGAAAATTCGAATCTTAAGCGGTACCTTAGACCTCCACAAGGCACCAGCCACCGGGCAGATCACTCCTCCCTTGTTAATGAAATTGTAGAAAGATTTTGTGGAGAACTTATCTGATGACGCCAGTCGCCATGTAGCCTCATCCTCAGCATCCTCTATCGAAATGAGTTGAAGAAGATCCATCAGCTCCCGCACTTGGAATTGAAGGAAAATCGGGATAGCTCGACGAAATTTCAAATCCCAGGTGGTGATATTATTCGTAACTAAGCATTGAGATCGAACCGACGCCTTCTTGTTCCACGCCAGTTCATAGAGGTCTGGGTACCAGTCTTTTAGCTGACCCTCCACCAGCCATCTATCTTCCCAAAAACTGACAGATTTACCATTCCTCACGCTCAGATTAATCCCACATTTATAAAGATGACTAATATATGGATAATGGGTTCGTATGACATGTCGTAGGGAGTACCCTATGGCATATAGTCATTTCATGACATGTGGCACTTAGAATGTGATGATTTTCAACGAGGATAATCACCTTACCTTAGATAGAACATCCACAAAAAAATCGGCACATTCTAAAACTTCTAGGGGCATCAAATATGCTTTTCAATTTAATGGTTAAAATGGATGGTCGATAAAGCTTCTAGGAGTTTATGACCCTAGAATTTTTAGGATGTATTGATTTTTTGTGCACATTCTATCTAAGACAAGGTGACCATCCTCATAATAAATCAACACATTCTAAAAGTTCTAGTGTCACTAGTCCACCATATGTCATATGTGTCATAGGAATCCAGTTCTCTTTCTCTCTCTCTCTATATATATAGAGAGAGAGAGAGAGAAAGAGAGAGAGAGATGCTATAATGCGGCATGCGGTACGGCGGCACCGCACGTCAACCGTCTGATGCATTGCTGCGTGCATGCGATGCACGCAGCATGTGCATCAGACCGCTGACGTGCGGTGCCGCATTTTAGCATTTCTCTCTCTCTCTCTCTCTCTCTATATATATATATATATATATATATATATATATATATATATATATATATATATATATATATATATATATAGAGAGAGAGAGAGAGAGAGAGAGAGAGAGAGAGGGCTGTTACGTTGAGCTGTGAGCTGCCGGGGGAGAAAATGAGCTGCGGTTGATTTGACCTGCGTAGAAGTTTTAGAATTTGATGAAATTTTGTGAGGATGTTGTCTAGGGTAAGATGATCATCCTCACTAATTTTCATCAAATTCCAAAACTTCTATGGTCATCAAATGGTAGAAGCAAAATCTGCAGATTTAACGGTGACTGCGAACGGCTAATTTTGCATCTACCATTTGATGACCCTAGAAGTTTTGGAATTTGATGAAAATTGGTGAGGATGATCATCTTTCCCTAGACAACACCCTCACCAAATTTCATCAAATTCCAAAACTTCTATGGCGGTCAAAATACCCGCAACTCACTTTCTGAAATGGCAGCTCACAGCTCACTGTAACATTCCTCTCTCTCTCTCTCTCTCTATATATATATATATATATATATATATATATATATATAGAGAGAGAGAGAGAGAGAGAGAGAGAGAGAGAGAGGACTGTTAGGTTGCGCTGTGCGCTGCCGCGAAAAAATGCACTGCGAATTTATGACCGTCTGATTGAATCGGATCAAACGGCAAACCGGTCCGCTCAGAAAACCCGGATCAACCCCGCTGCAGTGCACTGAAATCCCGCTCGATTTCCAGCCGTTCGATCGATTGGAATCGAACGGGTCAATTTTTTTGCTGTTATTGTAGCAGCTACAGTAACATCGAATCAATTTTTGGCCGTTCGATTCCCATCAATCGAACGGATGGAAATCGAACGAGCACACAATTGGTCCTGGAATTTTCCATCCGTTCGATCAATGGGAATCGAACGACCCTAAAAATTTTCGCTGTTACTGTAGCCGCTACAGTAAGAGCGAAATTTTTTTGGCCCGTTCGATTCCAATTGATCGAACTGCTGAAAATCGAGCGGGATTTCAGTGCACTACAGCGGGGTTGATTCGGGTTTTCTGAGCGGATGCCCGGTCTGCCATTTGATCCGATTCAATCGGACGGTCATAAATCCGCAGCACATTTTTTCGCGGCAGCGCACAGCGCAACCTAATAGTCCTCTCTCTCTCTCTCTTTATATATATATATATATGGTATTTTTAGTATCCCCAAAAAATATGTATTTGCGGGAAACAATTTTATTGATCAGATTGTTTTAAGTTTTTCTATTGATTGTTTAAAATAACGTTGATCTTCATAGAGTGGATTGGCCATACATTCACAGAAAAATCGGTTAGAAAGTGCAAAACGGTTTCCAGTAAGCCTATGGAGTAGATAACTTTCCTACTCCATGACAGTGTTCTAAAAAGCTGCCTAGGCGGCCGCCTAGGCGTTAGAAGGCCCCCCACCACTTAGCTTAGTTCTAGGTGGTGCAGAAAAGCGGCCCAAGCCTCTAGGTGGGCTAGACGGCCGCCTAGGTGGTCCTAGGTGGGTCTAGGCGGGGCTAGGCGGTCGCCTAAGCGGGCCTAGGCACTAGAATGTATATAGATTCTATTCTGTTATTGATAATCATAAATTTATGATTGAGAATGTACTAAGAGTATGGATATTATGATATTATCTGAGATAATATTATGCTTGCTTTTGTTCTTGTTAATCTTAAATTTATGGTTATGTAAATGATACATGCTCTTTAAAATAATATTTGGGATAATATTGAATTTATAGTAAGTTAAAAAAAATTATATGTTATATATAATATCAAAATAATTAAAAAAAACAAAAACACCTAGGTGGCCTAGGTGCTAGAAGGTCCCCCACCGCCTGACTAGCACCTAGTGCTTTTTAGAACATTGCTCCATGGAGTAGGCTACCCTTTCCCTATATATATATATATATATATATATATATATATATATATATATAGGGTAGTGATACATTGCGGCCGGCTAACGTGCGGCTTAACATGCGGCCACCCCCTTCGGGGGTATTTTCGGAATTTTTTTTTTTTGGGGATTGATCGCCCACCCTTGGATTGGACACACAAAAAATTTCAGCCCGATCCAAGACTTGTAGGCCATCCAAATGTGTTGATCTTTTATCGATCGTTCATTTTTTTTGCCATTTTGATCAACACATTTGGACGGCCTACAGGTCTTGGATCGGGCTGAAATTTTTTGTGTGTCCAATCCAAGGGTGGGTGATCAATCCCCAAAAAAAAAAAAATCCAAAAATACCCCCGAAGGGGGTGCCGCACGTTAAGCCCGCACGTTACCGGCCGCAATGTATCACTATTATATATATATATATATATATATATATATATATATATATATATATATATATATATATATATATATATATATATGCTAAAATGCGGCGTGCGGTGCGTGCGGCGTCGCACCGCAGCCGTCTGATGCAATGCACGCAGCGGTGCGGCGCTGCATGCACCGCACCCTAGCATCCCTCTCTCTCTCTCTCTCTCTCTCTCTCTCTATATATATATATATATATATATATATATATATATATATATATATATATATATATATATATATATATATATATATATATATATATGCTTGGGTAGGTTTCTTTAAAGAACTAGTGAAGGCATTATTTAGTAGAATTTGAATAATTTAGTTTGCCTTCTATTATATCCAAGTTCCATAGTTATTTATCACAGATATATAAATAGATATATACCAGACATTAGTTATCTATGGAAATTCAGTGACATCACTGACATCTGATTTTAATATTACAATTAACTGTTTCTGAAAGTCGATTTTATTGGAGCTGTGTATAAAATCTCAGGTACCGGTAAGTCTCAGTTTTTGAAGTTTGCTGCTAAATTAAGCAATCGATCTGTGATTACTACGGGCTTGGGGAGCACCAGCGCAGGCTTAACTGTTACTGCTGTCAAAGATGGAGGTTTTTTTTTGGTCTCCTTTATCATATGATTTCTTAATGTTCCTACAATAATGTCTTCAAAGAGAGACACTTTTGGCTTCTTGATTTATTTTTCTTAATTCATATTATTTGTTGCTATAGTCCTGTTAGAGAATAACAGAATGAAAAACACATACATGGCTCATTTATGAAGGTCGCTTAAACTAAGAACTTTTAAGACAATTCTTGATATAAAAGTTGTTGCTAGACTTAGTAACATGAGATCTTTTGGTTCCTATCCTTTCGATCATCTTTCTCCACTTACTAAGATAAGGACACGCTACAGGACATAGTCTCCACTTAGATGCTCTAGTTGCAAGAAGACTATTTGGAATAGGCATGGTAGCATGCAAGTATGCAGCACATGATATCCTTCTTAAGTTTTCATACTGAAGTTACTGTTTTCTGCTTTACGTTGCATTCATTTTTAACTTCATTATTTCTCATCTTCTTTTCGAGCAATCCATTAATGTTGGTTCTTCTCCTGTTGATTATTTAGAACTTGTGCAAATGCACATTTGCATTTACTTTAGCACTTTTTCCCTATATGATTTGTATATACTTATACACACATATTGTTATTGCATATATCAGGTCGGGTTATATGTACAGTCGGGTCGGGTTACTTGTGTATGATGTATATATTGGGCTTTAGTCCTCAATAGAGATGCATCTCATTCTCTCCAAACCCTAGTCTCCATCTCCTAACATGGTATCAGAGCTAGCCCATCCCCTGCTCCTGCTCTTGCTCCGGGTGCTCCCCATCGATCGTGCCTTGCCACGCGTGCTCCACGTGGGAGGATCCTTGCCACGCGTGCTCCGCGTGATGGTGAGTGTTGACAAATAGTCCCACATCGGTGAGGGAGGCACCCATCACCTGCTTTATATACCCTCTGTGGACCTCCCCTTTCAACCCGGGTTTTGGGGTGTGAGGGTATCTTACATGGTATCAGAGCACTAGGGTTCTCTCGCTGCGACGGTGACGACGATGGCGGCTGCTCCCTCCTCTCCGATCTCCTCCGGCAGCCCACCCTCCGGAACCTGATCTCCCTCTGGCTCCCTCCGGCTTCGATCTTCCTCTGACAGCTCTCCCCCCTACAACCCCTGCAGCCCCTCCCATGCCCTCTCTTCTCCCGCAACAACCACCGCAGCCCCCCCTTACCACCTGCAAGTCACCCGCGCCCCCCTGTCCCCCCTGCTAGTCTGCCTTTACCTCCGACGCTTGTGACTCCTCTGGCTACTATGCTTTTGCCTCCTACTCTCCGTCTTACCAGGCTTTTCTTACTGTCCTTCATACCCACCGGGAGCCCCAATCGTATCGTCAGGTAACTTTACACCCAGAGTGGCGGCAGACCATGACAGTAGAGCTTGAGGCTTTTCAGCGGACCTAGACATGGGATCTGGTTCCTTGTCCCTCCAGCGTGGTGCCTGTCAGCTGTAAGTGGATATTCAAGGTCAAGACTCGACCTGAAAAGATAAGAGGTAATCTTTGTCGATTGGAATGAGAGGGTGCGGAGAGCGCTGCGGAAGGCGACCGACGCTTGGCCCGGCCCCGGATGTTTGGCATCCTCGCACTCGGCGCCGGCACCAGAACCTGATCGTCAACCCCAAGATCCTTAATGGATACTGGCGTGGGGATACGACGTCTGTCTTTCCAGTGGGGCCCGTTCTTAACCCTAGGGTTCAGAACGGGAGGTGGAGAGATCAGGTGTCAGGTAGATCTCGGGTGGTTCCCCCCTGGCCTCGGGAAGGTACCTCGGAGAAGGAGATCCCTGGGAGGGAGATCCCTGCTCCTGTCAGCACCTATCCAGATCTAGCCGCCGGATCTCTACGTCCCGTCAGATCTCATCATGAGGGCGCAGAGCACGTTCATCCTAGAGGAGACTCTTGGGCTTCCCGTCTTTCATTTATTCCTCCCCCGCCTCCGCCTCCACCTCCACTGTCACCTCCTCGAGATCCCTCCCTTCTCCATCCACCACCGCCGCTTCCACTCCTTCCGCTTCCTCCCAATCCGCCGCCGCCTCCACCCCTTTCCCCTGCTAGAGTCCCTTGTCCTTTCGCGAGAGGGTGCTGCTTCAGGTGTGGGGAGAAGGGCCACCTCATCTCCACTTGCAGGAACGCCATGGTGTGCTGGATCTGCCGTGGTATAGGCCATTCCTCATCCATCTGCCCCCTCCGTGTTATCCAGGCCTCTTCTCTGCATAACCAACCGGCGTTTCATCCTCCTTCGCCCCCGAGGTCCTTCCCTCACCCGTTCGTGACCATCCCTCCTTCAGCGGCCTCCCATGACACAGTGTCAAAGATGGGCACCTATGTTCTGGTCCGAGTTAGAGAGGGGTCTCCCAGCTCTGCAGATCTTTCTTCAGCCCTTAAGACCTTATGGGATTCGGACTGGGCGTTTCCTTCCTGGTGCCTTGGAATTTCAGAGTTCCTTGTGGAGTTCCCAACTGCGTATGCCAAGCACTCAGTCGTCAGCAGAGTTTCGGTGAGGATCGGTCAATTGGCCTTGGACTTCTCGGCGTGGACTCCCTCCCACAGGGCTCGAGGGTCCTGCTCTTCTTCCATCGTTTGCCTCTCCATTGCAGGGGTGCCGCTCCATTGTTGGAATGCTGCGGCTATGCAGTCAGCTTTGTCTTCCTTCGGGGAGGTCGTCGAAGTGGAGAATGGAATGGAGAATTCCCGTGATCTGCTGGAGATGGTTGTCATCTTCCGGACGATCAATCTATCAGCTATCCCCTTGTGCCTTTCTGTTCGGTTCGGGAACTATTTCTTCGACCTCTCCATCAGGGTTTCTGTATCGTCTTCGCCGGGTTCGTCATCAGCTTCAGTGCATCAGCCTGGCAGTTCCTCAGACCTTCCGCTTGCAGAACCGACGGTTCCGTACCCGATGAACCCGGTTCGAGAGGAGGGGTCGACCTCGGCGAACCGAGCCGGAGCGGAAGGTAACGGATTTGGTATTGATTCCCTCTCCCCGGATTCTCGAGACTCCCCACAGCGCACCTGCCCGATTGGGCCTGATTCTGTATTTTGTATCCCCGAGATTAACGTGGCTCCCGTTAACCTCTCCCGTGATTTAAGGGATCAGGCAGTGGCGGATCCCCCACAATCACGGGCTGCTAGTCCTGACGTAGCTTCGGTTTTACCTAGCCAGGTTCGCGCCTCCGGGCCAGAGGCAGATCGAGCCGAGGCAGGAGAGGAGTCGGAAGAGCGTCTAGAAGTTCCTGACGTTGACCCTCCTCAGCAGATCCAGACTTACCTCAGAAGGAACTCCAGACAGCAACAACCGGTGATGCAGAATCTTTGCTGCTTTTTGGCTTCGAGAGCGGAGGAAGACCTCGCTCTTTTCCTGAACCTTTTGGATGATGCCTCAGTGCTTGAGATCGCCTCGACGTGTGGTTTCGCGTTTGGAAGTGATGGGAAGGCGGCGAGAGATTTCTTGGCGGCCTCTCGGGACTTGGAGAAGGCTAGGAGTTTGGCCGAGGGCCTGTAATGACTTAATGAAGTTTTTGTCGTGGAATATTAGGGGGTTGGGGTCAGTTGATAAACGTAGAGCAGTAGCTCTTTTTTGTGCTTTGCATGGTCTGGATGTTGTGTGTCTGCAGGAGACAAAGACGTCCAATCCGAGTTCCCCTTTCTTAAGAAGCTTGACAGGTCGGAGCGGGTTCACCTGGGAGGCTCTTGATGCGGTGGGCTCTTCAGGAGGTATTCTCATTGGCTGGAAAACAGATAGCTTTGACCTTGTTAGTAACAAGTTGGCTCTTTCTCCTTGTCGGTGTCCCTTTCAGTTAAACCTGGTAATGTCACGATGTTAGTTACTTCAGTCTACGGACCGAACGATATGAGTCTTCGCCATGCTTTTTGGCAAGAGCTCACAGACGCTAGAGGGAACAGACTAGAACCCTGGATCATCTGCGGTGATTTTAATGTCACCAGGTTTAGCCATGAGAGGTTGGGGGGTTTAGGCCACTTGGGGGCTATGGAAGATTTCTCGGACTTCATTAGGCGGTTGGATTTGAATGACCTACCCCTTAGAGGCAGACGCTTTACGTGGACTAATAAGAGAGATTCTCCCTCCATGGCCAGACTCGACAGATTTCTTACCTCGGACGAATGGGAGGCTCTATTCCCTCATTCTATCCAGAGAAGCTTGCAAGCTCTAGTCTCTGACCACGTCCCTCTCTTTCTAGACACGTGTTTCTCGTGGTCGAGACCATCCAAACGCTTCCGTTTCGAGCGGATGTGGCGAGAGGACCCTTCGTTCGACATTCTTGTTAGAAGATGGTGGGCCCAATTCCCAACAGACTTTAACTCTGTCCGGAATTTAGTTCGTAAGCTCAGATGCCTCTGTCAGAAGATCACAGGTTGGGAGAGAGCTTGTTTCGGGTCTGTCGTTCGCCGCAAGGAACTCTTTCTGAAGAGAATAGAAGAGCTGGAAATCAAGGCAGAGTCCTTCCCTCTCTCGGCAGACGATTTATCTTCTCTTTCATCCTCGAGATCAGACCTTCTCGCTATTCTGAGAACAGAAGAGATTATGTGGAAGCAGCGGTCTAGAGATAGATGGATCAAGCTGGGTGACCTTAACACGTTTTATTTTCATAAGGTGGCGAATGGCAGAAGAAAGAAGAATACTATTCAGTTCTTGAATGTAGGGGGTCAGAGACTTGAAGGGACAGAGGAGGTGCTTTCAGGTGTGTCGAGCCACTACAGGAACTACTTCCGAGATCTTCCGCAGTCCTCTGCTTCTCTCTCTTGGGATAGCTTGCCAATCAAGCGGATTTCTTCTTCAGAAGATCTTGACAGAGATTTCTCCCAAGAGGAGATCAAGCGAGCTGTGTTCGATATGGCAGGGGACGGCGCTCCAGGACCTGATGGCTTTCCTATGCTATTCTTCCAGACTTACTGGGATTGTATTTCCACTGATGTTACGAGATTCATCCTGGATTTCTTCTCGGGGAACTCTTCATTGGAGAGCATCAACTACTCTCTCCTCGTTCTCATCCCGAAGAAAGCGGGGGCAGAGTCAGTGGGGGACTTCCGGCCCATTAGTCTTTCCAACTGCGCTTATAAGATTGTTACCAAGATCCTAGCGAACCGCCTTTCTCCGATCATGAATGATTTGATTAGCAAAAGCCAATCGGCTTTCATCAAAGGTCGTCAGATTCTGGACAGTGTTGCTTCCGTCCAAGAGATACTTTATTACATGAAGGAGCACAAGATTGAAGGTCTGGTTCTCAAACTAGACTTCGAGAAAGCGTTTGATAGGCTCCAATGGGAATTTATTCTCTCCACCCTGCGGGCTAAAGGGTTCTCGTCTAAGTGGGTCCACTGGATTTCCTGTTGCCTGTCCTCCTCTAAGCTTTCCTGCTCGGTTAACGGCGCTTCGGGAGGCCATTTTCGTATGAGAAAAGGGCTCAAGCAAGGATGTCCACTTTCCCCTTTTCTCTTCATCTTGGCGGTGGATGCGTTTGACGCGATTTTGTGTAACGCGAGCTCCCTTAATCTCCTCCGAGGCATTCGAGGTAACTCCTGGTGCATTTCCAATCTCCATTTTGCTGACGACACGATACTTTTCTGTGAAGCGGCTTTAGAGCAGGTGGCAGTTTTCAAAATTATCTTGTACGCGCTAGATTTGTCTTCAGGGCTCCGAATCAACTTCTCGAAGAGTTCGCTCTACTTCGTAGGGCAGTCCTAGGAGTTTGGACTTCTCGCCGCTTCCATGTTGAATTGTAGAGTGGGATCCTTTCCGATGAAATACCTGGGATTACCTGTGAGTAACAGGAATCTAGGGCGTAATGATTGGCTGAGATTAGTGGAGAGAGTGGAAGGCAGGTTGTCGAACTGGAAAGGGAAGCTACTCTCCCTGGGAGGGCATTTGACCTTGGTCAACTCGGTTCTCTCAGCCATCCCGGCATACTACCTAGCCTTCTATTTTTTTCCAGCTTGGGTTATCAAGAGGATCGACGGGATTCGGAGCGCTTTCCTTTGGAAAGGCCCTGATAGGTCATCAAGCTCTTATCATCTGGCTAATTGGGGGCAAGGTACAAAATATCGACATATTTCGCGAAATTTCGCGAAATATTTCGGTTTTCTCAAACCTCGGCACGAAATTCCTATTGTGATATCGAACGAAATAGGAATCACGATAATATCGCGATATATCGCGATATTTCGCACGACATATTTGGCGGCACGAAATATCGCGATATTTCGTGGAAATTTCGAGACATTTCGGGAAATTTCGGGAATTTTTGAGAAATTTCGGGATTTTGGCACCGAAATGTTGGGACTGACTGGTTATAAAAGGGGACTGGGGTTTCGTTCTCAGCAGCTTATTTACATATAATAACATTTAAGTAAATGTCGTCTTACTTAATTTTTAAGTTATTATATGTAAATAAGCAAATACCCCCCCATTTGATTTCAATAAAAATATCAAAAAAATCAAAAACCAAGTGAATCAAAAAGTAGGTTTTCAGTTTTAGTAGGAGAAAACAGTTTTTTCGGTTTTTCATAAAATTTGTATGTTGAGAAAAGTGGTTAAATCAACTCATTTTTAGCTCAAAAAATTCCACAAGATGTAGAACTACAAGTACATCTAGAAAACCATGGTCCGTCAAAGAAAATTTTGAATATATAAAAACTTTTCTTTATAAAAACTCATTTTTTCAGACTTAGTAAAAAAACAGTGTTTTGCATTTCAGCATAATTTTTGCACGATTTCAAACTTGCACAACTTTCTTGTTTTAAGTCAGTTTTCAAAATCGTTTGAAGCATTATTTTAACAATCAACTAATCTTTATTTTGGAAATATTTTTATCCACAAAAAAAGATTAAAAGCTATTTTAAATACATAGATCAAAACAGGACCAAACAAGACTGCAAAAGACTCAGACTCAAATGTAGAATACATGCTTTGTGATGCTCTACACCTGTAGATTGGGTATAGTTATTATCTGAGTGTTCCAAATTGTGTATATATACTTGATTTATGACTATGCAGAGATTCACTGAAAAATTCCGTTAAAAAATCAATATTTTCACCATTTCTATAAAATCACAATATTTCCACACTGTCGAAATATTTCCACGAAATATTTCCATATCCAGAGGGGTCGAAATATTGACCGAAATGGAAATTTCGAACCTTGATTGGGGGGTCACCTGTAAATCGAAGGAGCAGGGTGGCTTAAGGGTTATCAACCTGAAAGACTATAATCAAGCGCTCCTCGGGAAATGGTGGTGGAGATTACAGAATGATCAGGGTGACTCGTCTATTATCAGAGACAAATATTTCAGACGCTTTTCTCCTTTGCAAGCGAGGAGTAGACAATCAGGCACTCGGTCTACATTCTGGAAGGGTATTTGTAAGATCGGGGCCCCATTTCGGATCAACACCAGGTTGATTCTCGGCAATGGTAAAAATGTCAAATTTTGGCTTGACCACTGGGTAGGTGATATTAGCTTGGCCACCATGTTCCCCGATCTGTTTGGGCTGGCTTGGGATCCTCAGGGTTCAGTTCGCTCCCAGACGACTGAGTCAGCGTCGGGTCGTTTCTGGTTGATAAAGTTCAGACGGACTATCCCACTCTCTCTCCAGAGTCAACTAGTGGATCTTCATAGTATTGTGGAAGCATTCTCCCTTGGGGACGACAGAGACTCTTCCAGCTGGAAGTGGGACAACTCAGGGATCTTCTCGGTGAAGTCGTTCTACCAATTCTTTAATAATGGTGGCACCATCTGCCCCATAGCTAGCCATCTTTGGAAATCGCCAGCTCCGTTGAAAACTAGGATTTTCATGTGGTTAGCAATCAGAGAGAGAATCTTGACGAGGGTCAATCTGAGGAGGAGAAATAATCCAAATGTGACAGATCTGTCCTGCCCTCTCTGCCATGGTCATAGGGAGGATGTCAATCATTTATTCCTTAGATGCCCCTTCTCCAGGGAACTTTGGTCTAAGCTGAAACGGAATTTTAATATTAAAGGACACCCTGCCACTATCCGCTCCCTTTGGACGCTCTGGAGGTCCCGTAGAGTGAAGGTTCAGCTTCGTCCAGCATGGGATCTGCTCACGATTGGTCTTTGCTGGAGTATTTGGAGAGAGCGCAACGCAAGAGTATTCTCGGGCAAGGAAGCTTCGGTCTCGACTTTCTGGTCCAACTTTGTCTCGCTGATTCATAGTTGGTCTTCAGGTTTTCCTGTCAAACTCTCGGGTCGAATCTTACCTTTTCTTTGTAATCTTTGACTTTTTCCTCTATTAATAAAAGCTTGGGGTACGCTTAACCCCATCCTCTCCCCCTCAGAGAGGAATTTCTCAAAAAAAAAAAAAAAAAGACTCGACCTGACGGTTTCATTGAGCAGCACAAGGCCCGCCTTATTGCTCGTGGCTTCTCCCAGGAGTATGTGATTGACTACGAGGAGACGTTCGCTCCAGTTGCTCGGATGACTACTGTGTGCATCCTCTTAGCTGTGGCAGCTGCTCTAGGGTGGCCTCCATCAGATGGATGTGACCAATGCGTTCCTTCACGGTGACCTCTCTGAGGAGGTTTACATGGCTCTTCCACCGGGCGTTCCTGTTCCTCCAGGGCACGTTTGCCGCCTGCGCTGGGTTATCTATGGGCTCAAACAAGCACCTCGTGCCTGGTTTGAGCAATTCCGCAGTGAAGTTCTGGTAGCTGGGTTTGTAGAGAGACACTCTGACTATGCTCTGTTCACCCGCTCCTCCAGTTAAGGTATTGCTGTGTTGCTTCTGTATGTGGATGATATGATCATCATCGGGGATAACAATGCTACTATAGCATCCCTTCTGCGTCACCTCCAGAGTCAGTTTGAGATAAAGAACCTGGGCCCTCTCCGATACTTCTTTACCTTTGAGATTGCTTGGTCAGCTTGTGGACTATTGATCTCCCAACAGAAGTACATCTCCGATATTTTTGCCGAGGCTGCTCTCACTGACTCCCGTACTGCCGACACGCCAATGGAGTTCAATTTGAAGCTCCTTTCTACTGATGGTGATCATCTCCATGATATCTCTCGATACCAGCGGCTGGTTGGGATGCTCGTTTACCTCACCATGACTAGGCTTGACATTGCTCATGCAGTTGGCATTGTCAGTCAGTTTGTTTAGGGCGGTTCTTCGCATTATTCGGTATCTCCAGGGCACCATCACTCATTCGCTGCTTTTTCCCTCCACCTCTCCGCTGGTCCTGCACGCTTACTCCGATGCAGATTGGACTGGAATATTGCTACGCGACGCTCTACCACCGGATACTGTGTGTTCCTTGGTGACTCTCATTTCTTGGCGCAGCAAGAAACAGGAGTCCGTTGCTCGCTCCAGTACTGAAGCCGAATATCGGGCTATGGCTTCCACCACCGCAGACGTTGTTTGGCTTCGACGTCTTCTACTAGACCTGGGCGTTAGGATGTCAGGAGCCACTCCTCTCTTCTGTGACAACCGGAGTGCTATCCAGATTGCTAGCAACCCGGTTTTTCACGAGCGGACTAAACACATCGAGGTTGACTGTCATTATGTTCGACAGGAGTTTCTCGCACACACCATCTCCTTGCCATTCATTCCCTCGACAGAGCAGACTGCTGATTTTCTCACAAAGCCACTTACGATTGCTCTATTTCGTCATTATATCAGCAAACTCTCGGTTCATGATCCACCGTGAATTTGAGGGGGAGTGTTAATGTATATATCGAGTCGGGTTATATGTACAGTCGGGTCGAGTTACTTGTGTATGATGGACATATATATTGGGCTTTAGTCCCTCAATAAAGATGCATCTCATTCTCTCCAAACCCTAGTCTCCATCTCCTAACACATATATTCTATGTTGTATCTTAAATCTTAATCCATTAAGCATGAATGTCTTCTTTATTATTGTCTTGCAAGTGTTTTGTTTGCTTCCTCTATATCTACACTAATATTTTTATTACACTATTTAGCCATATTTTTGCTTCACTTTTTTCTCTCTCCTGATTCATTCAAGCTATTTTTTTTCTTCTGTTAGTCCCTTTCGTGGGTAATAACGCATTAATATCCTGTTCAATGGGACTAGTAGTTTGAATTCACCAGAGGCATGTTTCATGGCTTGTCACGTATCGAATCATTGATGTGGAGGACTCTCTCCTTATGTGTATGTGCCTTCAGTTCATTTTACCACTTTCTTCCTCTTGCTCAATTGTTTTAATTTTTAATTTTTTTTAAAAAAGTGATGGGTAACTATAAGGCATATCTTCCAGATGACATATGCTAGGACTGATTTGGAGCATTTATTGATGTGTTATTGCTCTACCTTGGCACTTTATCTTCTTCTGGGGAGTGCTATTCGGTTACCATTGCACTAGGCGTTTGGTTGGAGAATGCTCTCACGTTGCTCGACCAAGTCATCGTCAGGAACAATGTGCCTCTTCCTACTAATATTTATATCATCAAGCCTTCTCAGTATTATGATGTCAACAATTTTACTACTGACTACTGAGAGTATAATCCATTCTACTTAGCCTCATGGTTCAGACGAAGGTTCAAAATCATGGTATCGATTGGCCTTTGGTCAGTACGTACTAGTTGGTACGTAGCAATCGGTATTGGTTGATGAATCATTTTTTTTATGATTCCTTTGCTTCTGCAATGGTACCCATAAAACATTTATGCTTTATTGTGCTACATAAAAGAGAGAGGTTAACTGACTTGATTAATGTAAGCCGATTAAGTTGATGCTAATGTACTTTCTCCTTTCAAAGCATTATCATCGATATGTGCGGCCATCAAATTATCTCACTTAAACAGATGTCCTACGGTCTTAACTCTTAAGTTAATACCCTGGCCTATTAAAACTAATTTATTGGTTCAAATTATGGTGCAAGGGAGAAAACAAGGCAAGTAACGGTACCGGGTGCACTACCAGTACCGGTATCGGCCAATATTTTGAACTATGGTTCAAACCAGTCTGCTATTGCCAGCTTTCCTAAATTGCTCCTGTGTTAGCCTTTTCAAAATAGTTTGGATCCTTAACGTGGGTGCTAGCAATCATATAATCAATAATGCCATTCTACTTATCAAAAGCACTATCAGCTTCTCTCCCTTCTTTATTATTGATGACTCTCCTATTTTAGCAATTACCTAGTAAGCTCTTACACCTTATTTGTTGACATGGGTCATTTCTTTGCCCTTCCATTTTACATACTTGGAAGCATTTTTTGAACTTATTTTCTATTAGCTAGAGTACCATCTTAATTGTATAGTTTCATCTGGTGGCATACCTTGTAGTTGTGCTGGATTTTCCTAGTGTGAGTATGATTTTGGAGAACTCATAGGTGTGGGGGACTATTTTATGGATGGGCCATATTTCTGCATCATCCATCTCAGTACCCATTAAACATGTCATATCCTATGCCACCAACTTGTGATCCCATAGGCTAGGGCATGCCTCTAGTGCTCCTCTCCACTATCTTGCTTATAGTGCTGTTTTTGGTCATATTCACCCCCCTGTTCCTTTACCTTTGCACTGGTTGTCCAATTGTTAAATAGAAAACTCTTTCCTCCTAGTAATTCCACTGTATATTCTCTTTTAATCTTGTGCATTTCCAATGTTTTGGTCCATTTCCTATTGTTTTGAAGGGAGAAAACTACTATAATATCAAAATTGTTGTTGGCTACTTTTCATTAACTTGTCTGTACTTAATACATAGGCATGATGAGATTCATCAGCATTTTTTGTTTCTGATTAACACTCGGTTTTCGAAATTATGAAGGTATTTTCCTTTGAATTAGCAGGGGGCAAGGGAGTATCTATTTTGAACATTCTTGACTCTCTTTCTGCTCAGAGTGCCATTCCATGGAGCATCCGACATAATGTAGTTACTGAGCAAAAACATCATCCAATTTTTTGAAACTGCCATCTCTCCCCTTTCTTCTTATGTTCAAACTCAACTTTGGCTTGAGATTGTCTTGACTACAGTGTTCCTCATTAACCACATGGCTACTCTTCTTTTACACCAGTGTATTAAAATTTCTTTTTATACTGCTACTTGTATCTTTCTAGGCTACCATTTATACTATAAAAAGGTACTGATTGTACAAGCCTACTACAAGTTGTTTAGATATTGTGCGTGATGTTTTCGGAGCATGTTTTGTAGTGCTCTACCTAGTTCTCCTGGTCTTCTTTGCTCCTGCATATAAGTCATCAGCAACAAGTCCATCCAAGTGGTAATAGGGAAAATAGGCTGACTGAAATAGCAAAAGGCATATAGAAGATAGGTCTGTGGGAGCATCTGCAGGTAAAGGTGATGAGGACATCGAGCAGCGTCCCTGGCGCGTGTACCAGCGCAGGAGGCGCCACCTGAGCTTGTGGCTGTGATCAGACAGCCAGCACCGTTGATGATGATCGTGTAGTCGTTATTTATTTGTTTTGCTTTGCATTATGTTATTTAGTCCCACCTCAGTTGTCAGGGATTTTCTTCTGTTTATCGCAGCCTTTATATAGGCCTGCCCCTGGACATGTAATGGGAATCGATGAATAATAAAATTCTATGTTTTCCTCCACACTTGTGTTGAGCGAATTCAGGGCGAGGTGTGTGAAACCCAAACCCAAACCCTAGGCGTGTGAAACCCTAGGTCCAGTGTTAGGCGTGTGAAACCCTAACCGGAAAACCCTAATTCTCCATTCCCCCTCCCTCTCCCTCATCTAGCCGCTGGCCTCCTCTCCTCCTAGCTGCCGCCGGCCCTAGCCCCAGCCAACCCGATCCCCCTTTCTCCCCTCTTGTTGCTGTTGCCGCCGGCCCTAACCCCAGCCAACCCGACCCCCATCCCCCTTCCTCTCCTTGGCTGCTGCTGCTGCCGCCGGTCCCTCCCTAGCCTACCCCAGCCCCTACCCGGCCCCTCCTCTCCTTGGCTGCTGCTGCTGCCGCCGACCCCTCCCTACCCGATCCCATCCCCCACCGATCCCCTCTCCCTCCCTTTGCTGCTGCTGCCGCTGCTAACCCCAGCCCCACCGACCCCTGCCCTGCTGCTGCATCCCTACCCGACCACAACCCTACCCGATCTCCCCTCTCATCCCCCTCCTACCACTGCTGCCCACCTTCACCTGACCCCAACCCCTCTACCCGACCCCTCCTCATCCATACCCGACCGGCCTTCCCTCCCCTCCTACTGCTACCTGATCGGCATCGCACCTCCGGCGCCCTCGTCTTGCGTGCAGGGCCGGATGTGTTGAGGGATCACGGTGTGATCATTGACGACGACGGGTGCCTCGACAAACAACTCTCCCCTCCCGACCCGGAAGGAGAGAGCGTGGAGGGATCTACGAAGGGGCCTCGACATCGACTTCCCCTCCCGCGATTCGGAAGAGGAAGCGTGGAGGCATACGTGCCTGTTCCAACATCGGCAACTCAGATTACGGAATTCCCTCTGCGACCAGGTATTCTCGTGTTTCACCAAATCGGTTATCTAGTTTATTATCGTTGCCAGCTGTGTTCCCCCCATTGTGAGATTGAGCGCTTACCTGCCTGTAGTGCTATTAATCTAGACATTGCAATAGGACTATTTGGATTGCTTTATCGTCTGATACTGAAAGTGACTGGCACTAGTACAGTAGTTCTCATCGTATCTGCCTGTGTTATTTGTTTGATTTGATTTCTCGTGCGGCATCATACTTAGTAGTAAGCCCTGCCTGCTCAACTAATTAATAAACATTTTCTTCATTGCATCGTATTGCATCATTTTTGGTATCAGAGCATGGTTATGAGATAAAATCCTGCATTTCGTATCTGTCATTATTTCCTCTGCATTAGTTATCATTGTGTGTGCATGCCAACCCGTAACGGTAGGCCATATCTGTTAGGAGAGTCTAGTGAGTCCGACAGTTGCACTATGGATCCCGACGCCCTAGCTAGAACACTCGCTGAGTTAGCTCAGGGTATTGCCACCATGAACCTAAACTTCGCTGCTTACCAGCGCGATACCAATGCCCGCTTTGACCGGCTGGATCAAGTCCCACCCCGAACTCCCCCACCCGTGGACCCGCAAGATTTTCGGCCACCTTGGCAGAACCATCAAGATCCGGATGAGCAATATCTCCGGAGCATTAGGCTAGAGGTGCCCGCCTTTGATGGTCGGCATGATCCCCAATTCTTCCTAGACTGGCTCCAATCCATGGACCGGTATTTTGCCTGGTACCCATTAACGGAACCACGAAAGGTCCGTTTTGCTGCAATGAAACTCAGTGGCCCCGCCGGTCAGTACTGGACGAACGTTGAAGCCCTGAGAGTGGCCCGAACCCAAGATCCCATCGACACCTGGGTAGCCATGAAAAACGAACTGAAGGGGAAATACGTGCCACCGTCCTACCAAGCGCGTCTCCTAGATCAGTGGCATCAGTTCACCCAAGGCAACAAGTCAGCAAGAGACTACGTCGCCAAGTTTGACGAGTTCTTGACCCGCTGCAACGTCCTAGGGACTGAGACCCCTGTTCAGATCTTGTCCCGCTTTCGGTCAGGCTTAAGAGAGGACCTGAGAAACGAGCTTCTCGCTCGTGATGTTACAGAGTTGGAAAGGGCCTACGCGTTAGTGCAAGACCTCGATAGCTTTAGGTCCACCCAGTCTCATCGGGGCCAAGATTCCCGAAATCACGCCCCACGTCCTTCCTCGAGCAATTTTCCAAGTCGGCCCAATCCCAACCAATCCCAACCCAGGACAGACTCCACGAGTCGGAACAACGAAAGGGACAGTCGTGGTAAAGGCCCCAAGAGGGACTTTTCCAAAATCAGCCCCCTCACCAAATGTTACAAGTGCCAGGGTTATGGGCACGTGGCTGCGAACTGCCCTAGCCCCGCCAAAATCAACATCATTGACGGCACACCTGTTGAAGTTTTGGAGACAGACGTAGATGGGTTCGTTTACCAAGCTGACGATGATGAAGGAGACTTTGATGAAGAGGGTGATGACGTTACCCTAGGTTGCCTTAGGCGCACGGCCCCCACTGAGCTGGCCGTTGTTCGGTGCGCATTGTCCCAACCCAAAGAACAAGATGATTGGAGGCGTACCAACATCTTTCACACCTTTACTCGGATCGGAGAAAAGAACTGCAAGGTGATCATCGACAGTGGAAGCTGCGTTAACGCAGTTTCGTCTGCCGTGATCTCCAAGACTGGATTGAAGGCAGTCCCCCATCCCCGACCATACCAAGTTTCCTGGATCAATTCTACGGCAATGGAGGTCAAACAGAGATGTTTGGTCCCCATAAACTTCAATGCCTACCAGGAAAAGATCTGGTGTGATGTGTTGACCATGGATGTGGGTCAAGTTATACTAGGACGGCCCTGGCTCTTCGACAACGATGTTCTCATCTACGGCCGATCCAACATGTGCATGTTTGAACATGAAGGAAAGAAGATTAAGTTGCTACCCTCTCAACCCAAGAGTGGTCAGCCTGCGCAACAGCCCACCTCCAAGAAGAAAATCAGCAACGTCAGTCTTATCGGGGCCAAAGAATTGAGCCTCGAGCTGGAAAAAGGGGTCCCGATCATGATCCTTGCAGCCCGGGAAGTTCCTAGAGAGTCCACCCAAGTTGTTCCCCTAGAGGTTGCCCCAGTTCTGAGAGAGTTTGCCGATGTCTTCCCTGAGGACCTCCCAGACCAATTACCTCCGATGCGTGACATACAACACGCCATCGATTTGGTTCCTGGAGCTAGCCTCCCCAACTTGCCCCACTACCGAATGAACCCTACAGAACATGCCGAGTTGAAACGGCAGGTCGATGATTTACTGAAAAGGGGTTTCATCAAAGAAAGTATGAGCCCTTGCGCGGTTCCAGCTCTGCTTACGCCAAAGAAGGATGGAACTTGGCGCATGTGCGTAGACAGCCGCGCTATCAACAAAATCACGGTCAAATACCGTTTCCCTATCCCTCGCCTAGATGACCTGTTAGACCTGATGTCTGGAGCCACAGTCTTCTCCAAAGTTGACTTGAAGAGTGGCTACCACCAAATTCGCATTCGCCCGGGAGATGAGTGGAAGACGGCTTTTAAGACTAAAGACGGACTGTACGAATGGATGGTTATGCCGTTCGGACTGACCAATGCACCGAGCACATTCATGAGAGTCATGACACAAGTACTCCGCCCTTTTATGGGAAAATTCTTGGTAGTGTACTTTGATGACATACTCATTTATAGCCAGTCCCGAGCACAGCACTTAGACCACCTTCGGCAAGTCTGTACTGTGCTAAGAAAGAAAGAGCTGTTCGCCAATCCCAAAAAGTGCACCTTCCTCACCACTGAAGTCCACTTCCTTGGTTTTGTCGTGTCGGCCAATGGGGTCTCCGCCGACCCCGAGAAGGTCCGTGCAATTGAAGAATGGCCTGAACCCAAAAACATCCGGGATGTCCGAAGTTTTCACGGTCTTGCCACCTTTTATAGGAGGTTCATTAAGGGGTTCAGTACCATCACGGCCCCAATCACCGACTGTCTGAAGAAAGGCGAGTTCGAGTGGACGAGTGCGGCCACTAGGGCCTTTCTGGAAATCAAAAGAAGAATGGTTGAGGCCCCTGTGATGCGCCTCCCAGATTTTACCAAAGTCTTCGAAGTCGCTTGCGACGCCTCTGGAATCGGCATTGGGGGCGTTCTCTCCCAAGAAGGTCATCCTGTCGCATATTTTAGCGAGAAGCTGAACGAAGCGCGACAGCGATACTCCACTTACGATAAAGAATTCTATGCGGTGATTCAATCGCTTCGCCACTGGCGACACTACTTACTGCCACAAGAATTCGTTATCTATTCTGATCATGAAGCCCTTCGGTACATCTACTCCCAGAAAAAGCTTAACGCACGGCATGGTCGCTGGGTCGAGTTCCTCCAGGACTACACCTTCACCCTGCGCCATAAAGCTGGAGTAGAAAACAAAGCGGCCGATGCCCTTAGTCGTCGCATGTTCGTCCTGTCTAGGTTGACCGCTTCGGTCGAGGGCTTTGAGAGAGTGAAGGCCGAATACGAATCTTGTCCCGATTTCGGCGAGGTCTATGTGGCACTAATCGACGACCCAGTTCACGAAATAGATGGGTACCTCATGCAAAACGGGTACCTTTTCCGTGGCCGTCGACTATGCATTCCCCGAACATCCCTTCGCGAATTCCTTATTTGGGAGCTGCATGCGGGTGGTCTTGCTGGCCATTTCGGCGTTAACAAGACCATCGAAGCCATCGAATGCCGATTTTATTGGCCGAGCCTGAAACGTGATGTCGCCAGACATGTGGGTAGGTGTCATACTTGCCAACTGGCCAAACAGCGAAAGCAAAACACTGGCTTGTACACCCCTCTCCCAGTTCCTAACTGTCCCTGGCAGGACATCAGTATGGATTTCGTACTTGGCCTCCCGAAAACCCTGCGTAAACATGACTCGGTCTTGGTAGTGGTAGACCGGTTCTCTAAGATGGCAAAAACTTCCGATGCGTCCCACGTAGCGAAAATCTTCTTTGAGGGCATCGTGAGGTTACATGGGTTGCCCAAAACCATCGTCTCGGATCGAGATGTCAAGTTTACCAGTTTTTTCTGGAAGACTCTCTGGCATAAGTTAGGAACAAAGCTCCAATTTTCCACGGCCTTCCACCCCCAAACCGACGGTCAAACCGAGGTAGTCAATAGGAGCTTGGGGAACCTTCTGCGAACGTTAGTGGGTGAACACGTTGGGAGTTGGGATCTGAAACTGTCAATAGCTGAGTTTGCATACAATTCTTCTGTTAATAGAACTACTGGCATGAGTCCACATGAAATTGTCCATGGTTTTAAACCTAGACAGCCCATAGATCTCATTCCCATGGCTAGTTATCATAGAGTCTCTGAGTCTGCATCTGCATTTGCATCACATATGCATGAATTACACAAAGAAATCAGTAACAAAATTGAGCAGAGCAATGCTGACTACAAATTACGAGCCGACACCCGAAAACGAGCTCAAACTTTTAACATAGGGGATTATGTGATGGTCCGGCTCCGCCCGGAACGGTTCCCACCAGGGACCGTTAAGAAACTACATGCACGCAGTGCCGGCCCCTTCCGGATATTAAAGAAGATAAATGACAACGCCTATGTCATTGACCTCCCTGAGGGTTTTGGCATTAGTCCGACCTTCAATGTTGAAGATCTAGTGGCCTACAAAGGCCCAAATTTCAACCCTAGTAACCCTCTGGTAGAGCCTACCCTAGATCCTGTTTCTGAGAGCAGCCCGTTACCTCCACTTCCCCAAAATATCCCATATCCCACAGCAAACGGCATCGATAAAATTCTAGATGACGAGATCGTCTCTGGTAAAGACGGTGGAACTCGGAGGTACCTGATTCGCTGGAGCGGAAAACCCCCATCTGAGGATACGTGGATGGAACGAGAAGAACTACAACGGCTTGACCCGGACTTGCTGGAGCTATACGAAAGCCGCACGGAGCCTTACTCGACAGAGTCGAGCTCTCTCCCACCCCGGGAGAATGATGAGGACATCGAGCAGCGTCCCTGGCGCGTGTACCAGCGCAGGAGGCGCCACCTGAGCTTGTGGCTGTGATCAGACAGCCAGCACCGTTGATGATGATCGTGTAGTCGTTATTTATTTGTTTTGCTTTGCATTATGTTATTTAGTCCCACCTCAGTTGTCAGGGATTTTCTTCTGTTTATCGCAGCCTTTATATAGGCCTGCCCCTGGACATGTAATGGGAATCGATGAATAATAAAATTCTATGTTTTCCTCCACACTTGTGTTGAGCGAATTCAGGGCGAGGTGTGTGAAACCCAAACCCAAACCCTAGGCGTGTGAAACCCTAGGTCCAGTGTTAGGCGTGTGAAACCCTAACCGGAAAACCCTAATTCTCCATTCCCCCTCCCTCTCCCTCATCTAGCCGCTGGCCTCCTCTCCTCCTAGCTGCCGCCGGCCCTAGCCCCAGCCAACCCGATCCCCCTTTCTCCCCTCTTGTTGCTGTTGCCGCCGGCCCTAACCCCAGCCAACCCGACCCCCATCCCCCTTCCTCTCCTTGGCTGCTGCTGCTGCCGCCGGTCCCTCCCTAGCCTACCCCAGCCCCTACCCGGCCCCTCCTCTCCTTGGCTGCTGCTGCTGCCGCCGGTCCCTCCCTACCCGATCCCATCCCCCACCGATCCCCTCTCCCTCCCTTTGCTGCTGCTGCCGCTGCTAACCCCAGCCCCACCGACCCCTGCCCTGCTGCTGCATCCCTACCCGACCACAACCCTACCCGATCTCCCCTCTCATCCCCCTCCTACCACTGCTGCCCACCTTCACCTGACCCCAACCCCTCTACCCGACCCCTCCTCATCCATACCCGACCGGCCTTCCCTCCCCTCCTACTGCTACCTGATCGGCATCGCACCTCCGGCGCCCTCGTCTTGCGTGCAGGGCCGGATGTGTTGAGGGATCACGGTGTGATCATTGACGACGACGGGTGCCTCGACAAACAACTCTCCCCTCCCGACCCGGAAGGAGAGAGCGTGGAGGGATCTACGAAGGGGCCTCGACATCGACTTCCCCTCCCGCGATTCGGAAGAGGAAGCGTGGAGGCATACGTGCCTGTTCCAACATCGGCAACTCAGATTACGGAATTCCCTCTGCGACCAGGTATTCTCGTGTTTCACCAAATCGGTTATCTAGTTTATTATCGTTGCCAGCTGTGTTCCCCCCATTGTGAGATTGAGCGCTTACCTGCCTGTAGTGCTATTAATCTAGACATTGCAATAGGACTATTTGGATTGCTTTATCGTCTGATACTGAAAGTGACTGGCACTAGTACAGTAGTTCTCATCGTATCTGCCTGTGTTATTTGTTTGATTTGATTTCTCGTGCGGCATCATACTTAGTAGTAAGCTCTGCCTGCTCAACTAATTAATAAACATTTTCTTCATTGCATCGTATTGCATCAAAAGGGCTCACACATATGGCTTGGATAATTATGTAAGGCCATGGGTTGCGGATGCATAATGTGTTGCACTAATTGGCATGCGCTGAAAGCATAACAAGAGGGATTTTTCCTAATAAGAAGAGCTTGAGCTAGTCCAATTATGATTCCTACTCCAATTATGACTCTTAATTCGTCTATGATTCCGTGGTAAAATGGATTCCAAGTTAGAATAAAATTCCTACTTGACATAGGATTCTTTAATGAGGTGGAATTCCTATTCAATCTGGGATTTGATTTTGGTCTCTATTCTTGTTGTAATTTTTGGATGTATTTTCTAGTCATCTTTTAAAATGTTATTTAAGAGTTTTATTTTATTAGGAAAGTGTTTAAAGGAGTCCCAGCTTACTATTATATGAATTATGTATCAAGTTGTTAGGATTTCGTTTTGGGTTGGTTTGGGAAGCTATATATACACATGCAAGGGTAGTTACAAATTATGAGTAAAATTTTAGCAGTCTCTCATCTTTTTGAATGAAATGCAGCTTTTTCTTGTCAACATCGTGCGTTGGCTCAGAATGCCTTGGTGAGATGTCTTGGTCCCATGATACAACGTCATGGAAACATCTTGGTGAGACACATTGATGCCCATTAGAAATTAGAAGCTTCTAGTACTTATCCTTTTTAACTTTTGTTGCCCTTTTACCTTTATTTTCTGCATTTTTTGATTATTTTTCCATTGCTTCTAATTGTTACAATGCTACTCTTTTTTCATAAGTCTAGATCCCACCATAAAAGTCTCAATCTGCCCTCAACCTCCAAAACTTAAACTAAAGAATTATTTGGAAAACAAGCTCTAGTCATCTAGTTACTTTTCCAATCATAAAATCTTTCTGCCAAATTCCTACCATCACTAGCCTTTATCCCATCCACCTTGGTTTCACATTCAATCACTTTTAGTATACGAAGATTGTACTCAGAACTGATCCCCTATTCCAGTCCTTTCAAACCCTAATTTTCCCAAAGCCCTAGTGGTATCAGAGCTCTTTCTTTGATTATTAGCAACTAGTTGATATTAGAGCTCTGGTTTGCTGCCATGTTCTACCATAGTGCCCCCCAATCTCATCTGTGGAGAGAGTTGAATAGTTGATGAAATTATATCCTCGATAAAATCTTTCCTAAAATGACAGATTTAGATGGTTGGGTGACTTATTTGAAAATGGCAAGAATATTTCAAAATGCTTGTTAAAGGAGCAGTTTGCAAGCACATGGTTTAACCTATTGCTCGTTACATCGATGACTCGAATTTTTTTTTGTACTACAACTCATATAGTTGAGGAAGTAACTAAATTGGTTATCAACCATAGGTTTGCTAAGAATTTTGTGGCCTAATTTTGTTATAAAAAAATTTAGATTTTCATACCGAATCACATCACATCAATAGAAAATTGCATTAGAAGGAGATGTGATTGTGCCCCATCACAAAGCGGTGTTTGATTAATTTTAAATATGGTATATATGAAGATTCGTTTGGTGTGATATCATAAGTTGGAAGATATTCATGTCTTTTCCAGGCAGCAATGGCTGTATGATGCAGAGGTAGATTGTATCGAGAAACAAACACCTTCGATTTCCTGTTCAACCAAAAAAATTGCATGTGAAGCCTATGAAGTTTGAAGTGGGGTTCAAGAAGAAAGTTGAATAAAATGAAGTTTCTAATGTTCCTTTTTCGACGTGTCTGGTCAAGAACGAAAGAAAATCAAATGGTGTCATAGAAGAGCCATCTTAACAAATTAGTTCTTCAAAAATCAAGTTGTCCTCGAACCTTACATGTTAGCGGTCAACCCACATGAAAAGCAAATCAAGCCAGCAGATGATCAGGTTACTAAAGAAGAGGCATTATAGATGAGCATTGTCTTGAGCCGCCTCTTTGAAACCTAAAATATCTCTTCAGACATGTGCGTGAGGTATTGTTTGATGAACATATAACACAAAGGGCTGTCCAACTATTGAGGATCATGCGGTGTTGTCATTTAAATTTTAATTTTGCTAAAGAATCCGATCCTGGGGCTGCTGGCGATCGCGGTAAGAACATAGCTGATGATCTGCTTGACTCCCTTTCCGACAATGTGGAGCAGATCAGGGAAGCAACTCCTAGCGTTAATATCTTAGATCAAGATCTTAAACATATTCTGGAACCGCAGGAAGACAGGTTTGATTTCCCTGCTGACCCGGTTTTGCCTTCTAACATTTCTCAGACTGTGGATTGGCAGGGCAATGGAGGGCTGCCTGAGAGCCAACCAAACAGAACCTCACAAACTGCAGAAGTCTTGGAGACATCCCAGAAGACCTCAGTGCGTCGGAGCCAGAGGCAAATTTTGAAGGCCTTCGATAAGACTTACCATAGGGGTAAGCAGAACTTTTTGGGGATGCATCTGAAGAAGATGGTGGAGAAGAGCACGGATGTGGAGCTTCACTCTCTTCTCTCCTTTTTGGACCAGGAGTCGGTGGTCGCGTTAGCTGGTGAATGTGGGATAGCTGTAGAGAAGGAGGGCTTCGAGCCTGCGTTGTTTGTTAAAACATTAAGGGAAATGGAAAAGGAGAGGGTCCCACCCTCCGTTTGATGTTTTCTCTTAGCTGTCTGTTCTGTGGTGTGTGTTTCTGACTTTACGATGAGAGTTCTATCCTGGAACATTAGAGGATTGGGTTCTATTGAGAAGAGGAAAGCTGTTAATCTCTACGTTAATGTTCATTCCCTAGATGTCTTGTGCCTGCAGGAAACGAAGTGTGCTACCCCTAGTCAGAGTTTTCTGCGCTCTTTAGGTGGTGGCAGGATCACGAAGTGGGAATGGCTAGATGCCTCCGGTACCGCGGGTGGCCTACTTACAGGATGGCACGAATCTGAATTCAGTCTGATTGATGTCCGTAAAGGAGTTTTCTGTCTGTCAGTAGTTTTGAAATCCTCTGTTTCTAATGTTCTCTGTGTTGTGACTAATGTCTACGGACCAAATGAGTACGGGCTTCGGCCGACCCTTTGGAGTGAGCTTAGAGACATCCGGCAGAATTTCCCGGGCCCCTGGGTCATTGGGGGAGACTTCAACATCACTCGATTCTCCTACGAGCGGAGTGGAGCCATGGGGAGGAGACGAGACATGCAAGATTTTTCTGAGGTCGTTCGTGATCTCTCTCTTCTGGATCTGCCTCTTAACAACAGGAAATTTACTTGGAACAACAAGAGAGACTCGCCCATTTTCGCCAGACTGGACCGTTTCCTTATTTCTGACGACTTTGACTCCCATTATCCGAAGGTGACGCAGAAAGCTCTCACAGCTTTCATCTCCGATCACACTCCTATTCTTCTTGATTCGCACTCGGATAATTTTAAACAGTGTAAGCTTTTCCGCTTTGAGGCGATGTGGCTCGAAGATCTTGAGTTTCCAGACCTGGTCACAATCTGGTGGGCTAGAACAGGGGACAATTCTAATTCCGCCAGGAACTGGAATGCGAAGACTAGATTTCTGAAGCTGAGAATCAAAGAGTGGGAGCGCAAGAAGTTTGGTAATGTAATGGCTCAGAAGAAGGATCTTCTGTCTAAGATGGCCTTTCTCGAAGGTAAAGAAGAAGTTTCTCCTCTTTCGGGAGCTGAGAAGAAACAGCTTTCAGATTGGAAAGAAGACCTTAGTGCGGTTCTTATTAAAGAAGAGGTGATGTGGAAGCAGCGCTCTCGAGATAAGTGGATTAAATTGGGGGACAGTAACACGGCTTACTTCCATAAGATTGCGAATAACACCAGACGCAGAACCGCCATTCTTTCCTTGAGAGACGGGAACAATATTCAGACGTCTCAAGAAGACATTTCTAATAGCGTGTTTCGCCACTTCCAGAAGTACTTCGCGAGGAATGGAGTTGAGCGGACTGATATTGATTGGGAAGGATTAGATCTTCTCAAGCTAGACAGCGTGGACGACCTGGATAGACCTTTCTCTACCGAAGAGTTTAAACAGGCAGTCTTCGGCATGAAGGCGGAGGGAGCTCCAGGGCCAGACGGTCTTCCCATTCTGTTCTATCAGAAGTTCTGGGATGTTATTAAAGATGATCTTTGCCAGTTTCTTTTCGATTTCTTCCAACACAAGATATCTCTGCACAGTTTAAACTATGCCTGGATTACTTTGATTCCTAAGAAGGTGGGGGCTGAAACCATCCATGACTACAGGCCTATCAGCCTTGCGAATTGCATCTATAAGATTATTGCGAAGATCCTAGCTAACCGTATGGCGAGCAAAATCAATGATCTTGTCAACAAGAACCAAACAGCTTTCATTAAGGGAAGGATGATTTTAGATAGTGTAGCTACGGCGCAAGAGCTCATTTTTCATATCAAGGAGCATATAGAAGAATGTATCATCTTGAAGATTGACTTTGAGAAGGCTTTTGACCGACTGAACTGGAGCTTCATTCTGAACACCCTCAGAGCTAAAGGCTTCTCGGACAACTGGATTCGCTGGATCTGGAACTGCTTCTCCACTTCCACCATTGCGTGTTTAGTGAGTGGTCATCCGGGCAAACAATTTAAGACCGGTAGAGGAGTCAAACAGGGCTGTCCTCTCTCGCCATTCCTCTTCATCCTCGCTATGGATGTGTTCGATGCCATGCTAAGAAGAGTGGAGAATAGAGGTCTGATTACTGGTGTCGGGGACCCCAGATGGAGAACTGCGAACCTCCATTTTGCGGATGACACAATTATTTTTTGTGCGGCGAAGAAGGAACATATCAGCCTCCTTAAGATCCTTCTCTACTCTCTAGAGCTGGTTTCCGGGCTGAAGGTGAATTTTTCGAAGACCTCTCTTTTCCATTTTGGGATCGATGAGCAGCTTGCGTCTTCCTTAGCTGCTGTGCTGAATTGCCGTAGAGACTCTTTGCCCACAAAATATCTCGGTCTTCCTCTGAATGACAACAGAATTAAGAGAAGCGACTGGTTCAAAGTGATTGAAAAAATGGATATCAGGCTAGCTGGGTGGAAAGGCAGATACCTCTCACTGGGAGGCCGTTTGACGCTTATCAATGCAGTTCTCACGATGATTCCGTCCTATCATCTCTCTTTTTACCTTATGCCTAAATGGGTGATCGCTAAGATCGACTCGATCAGAAGCAACTTCCTGTGGACAGGGGCGGACGCTAGTGTGAAAGCTTATCATCTGGCTAAGTGGGGTGTGGTCTGCAAGTCTAAAGAAGAAGGAGGGCTGGGCGTCATCAATCTAGCGGACCACAACAAGGCACTTCTGGGCAAATGGTGGTGGCGTCTTCAAAACGATCAGGGTGATCACTGGAGCTCAGTGATTCGTGGGAGATACTTCAAGAGATTCAGGCCGCAACAGGTGAGGAGTAGACTCTCTGGGAAAATATCGCCATTTTGGAAGGGTATCCAGAAGATAGGCCAGATCTACAAATGTGGGACTATGCTGCGTGTGAGGAATGGCAAGTCTACTCTGTTCTGGGAGGATAGGTGGCTGGTTGAGGGTCAGCTCAAAGATTGGTATCCAGACCTTTACGAGCTAGCTTGGGACAAGAAAGCGTCGGTGCGATCTCAATGCCAAGTTTCCAACTCCTTAACCATCTGGGATCTGAAATTCCGTAGGGACATTCCGATCTTTCTCCAATTTCAAGTTCGAGAATTGTTGGACCTGCTACAACTTATTTCTTTGGAAGATGCTGAGGATGAGACAACCTGGAGACTGACACCCTCTAACACCTTTTCTACGAAATCTTTCTATAACTTCATTAACAAGGGAGGGGTGATTTGCCCTGTGGCTCGAGCTTTGTGGAAGACCAGAGCGCCTCTTAAGATACAGATTTTTATGTGGCTGATGATTAAGAAGAAGTTGCTGACCAAGTCTAACTTGCTCCGTCGTGGTAATCCAAAGGTGACCGACGCTGTCTGTGTCCTCTGCGGCCATGGACGTGAAGAGGTGAACCACCTGTTTCTGCATTGCCCTTTTGTCCAGAGTATTTGGGATCCCCTGAGGAGAGGCCTGAAGATTAAAGGTGCGCCAGGTTCAGTGTTCTTCTTATGGACTGTCTGGAGGGAGAAGCGCATTAAGAAGAGACTCCGACACAGCTGGGATCTGGTGGTTATGGCTGTGTGCTGGAGTATATGGATGGAGCGGAATTGCAGAATTTTCAGACAGAAGAGTTCGGATTCGGAAGCTGTCAAGAATCTGGCTAAAGAGAGACTGCTTCAGTGGAAGGTTGCCTTGCAGGGGCAGAAACTTCAGCAACTAGATAACATTTTGTGCAATCTCTTTTGAGTGGTTTTTGTATCTTGTTCCTGGTCTTTCTTTTAATAAACTGGTAGGGGTCTAGGCCGAACCCCCCCTCATACACTGAGAGGGATTTCTCTAAAAAAAACAATTGAGGATCATGTGGCAGATCCAAAGGTGGAAGACCAAGTATTTCTCTAAAAGGCTGAAGTTGTGGGTCAGGTCGAAAAGAACAATGGTATTCCTAATGATATTATTTATCATGGGATTCTCTAGAGGAAGAAATGGCGAAGATTACAGCTTTCTTGGAATTGTTCAGAATCAAGCCTTCATTAAGCAACATACTAATGAAAGTGAGGGTGACAATGGAGAAATTCATCATTTTACCACTATGCTAGTGTTAAAGATTATCTCAGAAGCTCTCATGGATGCCGCTGCTGGAAATATCACTTTTGTTGCTGCAACTACTGATTTTTTCGGAGATAGAAACCTTTTCTCATATGTGAATTTGCAACATTTTAATTTTTGTTTCAAGTAGGACTTTTCCATGGGTTTAAGTCATTCCAATGGGTTTGGAGGACTTATACGACCCAGATTTTGCTGTTTTTTAGCCCAGGATTTCAAGTAGCTAGGGGTTTGTTTTCTTTCTAGTGTAGCCCTATAGAATTGTAAGGGTTGGGGATTTTATGTTCAAGTTGAAACTTATGAATTGAATTTTTTTTAGTTGGAAGTTGTAATTTTCACTTGCGGTCGAAGATTCTAGATCCCCTCCATATCTTCTTTCCTTTCATATTTCTTTTCCCTTCACCTTTGTGGTGGTTTCTCTCTACATTATTAGGTATCAAAAGCTTTCTTTTGAGGGTTTGGTTGTGTTATTTGGTAACAATGACATGAGGTTATGTTATCTTGTTCATGTGGAACTTTGACCCTTGGGACTCACGTTGCCCTTGTTCCGTAGATCATCTGAAGAACTTGTTATTTTGTAGTTAGTATGGTCCGTGACATCTCCATGGGGTCATATCATTCTTCTTATTTATGTGATGTGATGATCATTGAGATGATCTTTACCATATTGCCTCCAAACAACATCTCTACTATCGATTAAAAATGGGCCTCGGTTATTGTTCATTATTTTGGCTTTGAGGTTGCCTATGGCTGCCATGACTATCTGCTATCTTAGTTGAAATATATGACCGATTGCATTACTCTTTGCCTTCTTGACCAATCGATGATCACACAACCTTGACTTCTATCGGGCTTCAGACCGATGGCACCATTCTTCTTTGTGTAGATGAGATGATCATTATTGTCGATGATCCATGCCACCAAGAAGCATCTTTAACAATGATTATAGGGGAGCCTCCACTATTGTTCTTTTCTTTTGTCTTTGAGGTTGCCTAGGCCCTATCTTCCCTTAAAAAAAAAAAGACAACCATGGCCTATGGCTGCCACAACTATCTGCTATTTGAGTAGAGATATCTGACCGACTGCATTACTCGGTGGCTTCGTGTCCGCAGATCACATGACCTTGACTCCTTAGAGTTTCATGCTTTGGTCTAATGGTGCTCTTTTTCTAGGTGCTACTTTTTATCGATACTTTTTGGTAGTCTTCTTTACTTTATGATCGCTCGTCACATACGATGTATGCTGTGCACAGAATCGGCTCAATATTTCCCACCACATGTACTGCTTGGTACATGAACATCCTTTGGATACACTGGTGCTTGAAGGATATAGTTTCTCGTTCACTATCGTTATCTCCTGCTTCCTCTATTCAACTTCTGGCGTACTCTCCTTGTTTAGTTGTATAGAATTTAAATGTATCCTTGACATTGTCTTATTTCCCTAAAGGTGACCAAACTTGTACATAAATACATTACTAGAGTTTGCATTGCATCATCTTCCACTTCCCTTATCTTTTACCTTTCAAATACGGCCTTCCCAAACAACTAGGATAAAAAGTCATGGTTTTATTTATCACTATGGCCATTGGTATTGAATGAAGGAAATGCATCCCATATTCTTGCTTTCTATTTTCAAAGTTCAATTCTTGTTAGCTTGTTCGTTGGATTTTTTAATTATTATTTGAGGCATCATCTTATCCATTTTTTCATCTATAGGGGAGTGGGTGTTGGAGGCAGGAGCACTTGTTTTGGCTGATGGGGGACTTTGTTGCATTGATGAATTTGATAGGTTTGATATTCATTTGAAACTTCATCTTCTTAATACCTTAAATTGGTTAGTGTAATTTGCAATTTTATCAACTGCATATGTTTGTTTTACTCTGCAAATCTACAATATGGTAACATTATTTGCTTCAAAAATATTTTATAAATTTTCAAATGCAAAATAGTGTAGCAGCCTAATAATACATATTAGAGACATTTGTGTACCATATTATGTATTATACATTATTTGCATATGTATGCACTTACTATCTAAGAGGGGCATGGCCTATTGTAGTTTCAAGCAAGGTTTTAAATGTTTTTGGTGTCCATATCGGTTGGCCAGAAAAAGGAAATTTTCGTTTTTCGGTAATTTGTCGGTGGAAAAATTGTAAAATGGAAAGACAAATTTTGGTGGAAATATTTTGTTTTTCGGTCAAATTTCGGTGTTTTTCGATGGAAATTTATTGTTTTTCTGTCAGATTTTGATTTTGTTCGATTGATATGAAAAAGATGGAATATTTCAACAATACTTTAGGATAAAGATGACAGTAAAATATTGTCTATTATTAAAAAAAATCGAAATTGAGGAAAAATGTAATTTCTTACTGATAAAGATGAGCTTTGTTTTGTTAAAAATGATAAAAATTTTCCATGAAATTTTTTGGAAAAAAGACATGTCGGATTTCAGTCAAATGTCGGTCATTTCGGCCGACATTTCGTTATGTCGAAAGGAGATTCGGTACTATTAAAAATTCGGTCAATTTCTATGTCGGACCCTTGAAAAAAAGACATATTTCGATGATTTCGTAGGAAATTTGTCGACATTTGATTTCATGGTTGCAAGTAGTGCCTTTTGCTCTGGTAGATTTTATTATATTCCTACTTCAAAAAGTTCCTATCACAAAACAAACAAAAAAAAAGAAGGAAAACTTAAAGAAGTTCCAAGGTGTTGGCTTTGATTGGTAAACTTGTAGTAGTCTTAGTTGCTGACACTTGAATTAACCTTAAGTTTGAGTGGCTTTCTGGTTACTGTACTTATTCAATAAAGATATAGTAGACGTTTGTAAAATCAAGGAACCTTATGAACATCTAAACTAAAGCCAGCTTGCTGGTTTTAGTATCGACATTACTTGTTGATAGCACCTCATATGTCATTTCAAGATATGTAGCATGGTGGTGCTTGGTATATATATACAATTGTGTTCTTTCATAATAGATGTGGATGCATGTGTGAACATAATTTTATCATGTATAGGCTTATTAGCCCCTTTATATTTGTCACCTAACGATATTCTTGTGTGACTCCTGTAATTTTAAATATTTGGACCCATGAACAAAGGTGATTTGGGTTCACATTTTCACCATTTCTCATTTGTTTATCAAGCAAAATAGGGTTAGCCCGTATCATTGTCTTCCATCCTTGGATGTAAATTGAGAAAGATCCATTGACATCAAGTAATTTCCAGTGTTTAGCCACTGCCTTCATGAAGGTGGTCTTGCTGGCATCATCAGTTGGATGGTTTACAGAATGCAAGTGACATTTTTCCTTTGTGTGCTGTACTCTGTGTGTGTGTGGTGGCAGGGGTGGGGGGGTGGGTGTTGAGGGGCGGTAATACACAAAATATCAGCATTCAAATTGCTCAAGTATGCATAGTATCTCATGTCATAAATTGGAAAAAAAAAAAATCAAGGCAATGACAGAGAAGAACCAAGTTTTTGTATGTAGTTTGGTTCCACATGGGTACAGGCATCTATGAGATTAAGTGAGCCAGGGTACATGCACTAAAGAGGCTACAGACTAAACAACTTTTTATCACAATAACCAATTGGGACTTGGTGCCACTGTCGTATGTTGGATCATTGTCTCCGCCTCTTGTAATTTCAGATTCATGGAACCAACTCCTTCCACCTTTATCTTGAAGTGCTCCACGACGTCGGCACGTGACTTTTGTCTTCTCCAACGAGGAAGTCTTCGGTACCCAAACAAAAGCACACTTCGAAGTCGACATGCGACCTCGGTCTTCGCTCACAAAGAGCGGAACACTACCTTGATGAAGGTTGAAAGTGGTGGAAATAGGTTCTAGGGCTTCCTATGTCAAAAACTAGAGAAGCAAGGATCCTGACAATTTCAACACTAAAAGGTGAAGAATATGGCTCTACAGAGATGAACTAAAAACAAAAGCCATGAAAATCTCTCTCAAAAACACCTTAATAAACCAAGGAGAAACTCATCAAATTTGTGCTCAATAGGTGTATCTATATTGTGTATAGAAATCCTAAGAAGATATTTAAAAACCTAATCCGAATAGGATCAGGTGTATGGAAAAACTCAGTCGGATTGATCCGACTTAAGTGAAACTCGATATCAACACTGTGTTTGCAGTCTAATCGGTCCGACTTTGCAGCCAAACCAGTCTGATGGCAGAACATGTATATTTTGTTATACTAGTCCAATCGGTGTGCCGAAACAGTTCTACAAATCTGACTAGAATGTCAGGTTACTAAATATTTTTCGGTAAAGCCTTTTTGACTCTTTTAAACCATTTTTTAAGTATTTAAAAAGTAATATTGAAACATTTAATAGATGAAAAACACTAAGAATAATTTATCTCGGAAAAACAAGGCACGTTTATGATAAAATCATGAAATCTACGAAAGCACAACAATCAACCGTGTGAGTGCTCTAGTCAGAGTCTAAATAGTAATGAAGTCACTTGACTAGAGTCCTAAAGATGGGGCTTTCGAGTGAATTTCTTGAGATTGAATTTTGAACTTGAACATACTTAGCCCTTGTTTGCATTTGCTTATTGTATATTTGTGTTAATGTATAGAGATGGATCTGGTTTTATGTATAATCGGGTCGGGTTCATGTGCTATTTATGTACATATATATTGGGCATTAGTCCCGCAATAGAGATCATTCCATTCTCTCCAAACCCTAGTCTCCATCCTCTAACATGGTATAAGAGCTCCACAAGATCTAGGGTGTCTTCCTCTGCGACGGCGACGACGACCGGCCTCCCCTCCTTCTCCGGCAGTCCCCCCTCCGGCAGCCATCTCCCTCCGGCAGTCCCCTCCTCCAGCGACGACCTCGACCTTCTCCTTCCCCCCCTGCCTTTCTTGCACCCCGTAGGCCCCCCTTCACCCTTCCCTGCACCCCACACCACCCTCTGGCCTCCCCTGCACCCTGCAGGCCCCTCCTCCACTTTCCCCTACACCCCGCGCCACCCCCCCTGCCTCCCCTGCACCCCGCAGGCCCCCCCTCTCCGCCCTCCCCTGCACCCCGCAGTCCCCCCCCCCCCCCCCTCCACCCTTCCCTGCATCCCGCGCCACCCCCTACCCCCCTGCACCCAGCAGGCCACCCCCCTGCCTCCTCTGCACCCTGCGACACCCCCTCACCCTCCCCTGTACCCCGCAGACCCCCCTCCACCGTCCCCTGTACCTCGCGCAACCCCCCCTTGCCTCCCCTGCACTCCGCGCCCACCCCCTGCTCCCCTGTGCACCCTGCACCCCTCCTCTTCCAACAGAACCCCCCCCGCCACCCCCTGAAGCACTCGCCGCCCCCCTCCTGCACCTCCTGAACCCCCTGAAGCCCCACTGCCCCCCTCCTGCACCTCCTGAAGCCCCCGTCTGCCTCCCCTGCAACCCACGCCGCCCCCTTCTGCACCCCCTGTCGCCTCCCATCGCCCCACTGCTCCTCCCCTGATCTGTCTCCTCTGTATCGGACTGCTTATGACCTTTTTTGTGCCGGCTCGCCTCCGTACTTCAGGGGTATGGCTTCCTACAGCATCTCTCGGCTCCCGTACTGCCTGCACACAGTAGCTGATCGTCGAGTCCCTCCGTCTTCTCGTTTTGATGGTATTCTCAGGCCACGTCCCTCCATCACGTTAGTCGACTGTGGACGTCGTCAGGGTCCCCTTCTCTATGATGGCGGGACTGCTGCTGCCGCTGATCTCCCTATTCCAGCACCGCCTGCCACCACTCTTGATCAGTATCGGTTTTACTCCGATCGCCTCCAGCGCTTTGAGGAGTTACTGTTTCGATACCTCACCTCCACCAGCTCTTCAATAGATCACAGTCTCTCTGCCACTCCGGGTACTACTGCTCAGTCTCGGTCTTACTCCGATCGCCTCTAGCGCTTTGAGGAGTTACTGTTTCGATACCTCGCATCTACCAGCTCTTCGATAGATCACAGTCTTTCTACCACTCCGGGTAATACTGCTCCATGGATCTTCGACTCGGTGCCTCCTGCTACCTTACCTCCGATCCTTCTGTACTCACAGACTGTAGCCCTGCTCCCACCCACCTAGGGATCCACACTGGTGACGAGACTCGTGTACCCATTTCGCAGTGTGGATCCATCATCCCTGCCTCCGATCCCACTGGTCTCCTAACCTTACCTCGTGTTCATCTTGCTCCCCGCTGAAATATTAACTTAATATCTTTTAGTTCTCTTTGTGACTCGGGCCTGATCGTTATATTTACTTCTTCTTGTTCTGTGCAGGATCCGCGGACGGATCAGAGAGTTGGGCTGAGTCGTAGAGCAGGGGGACTTTATCAGTTGGATCACCTTCAGGTTCCCACTTCCACTCCGTCAGCTGTCTGTTACCTCTGATGCCGATTTGTGGCACAGAAGGTTAGGTTACATATTCAGTGATCGACTCGAAAACGTTTTTTACTCTGGCGCTTTGGGTCGGGTGTTCTTCTCTCCTCTCTCTGTCTGCACTGGGTGTCGATTAGCAAAGCACCTTGCTCTTCCTTTTTCTACTAGTGTTTCCCGTTCCAGCGCCCCTTTTGATCTCGTGCACTCTGACGTGTGGGGTCCTGCTCTAGTTGCCTCTTTTACTAGTTTTTTGTATTATGTGAGCTTCATAGATGATTACTCCCGCTGCATCTGGGTCTATCTCATGCGTCGCCGCTCCGAGATTTTTCATATTTACAGGACGTTCACTACTATGCTTCACACCCAGTTTGGTCAGCGCATTAAGACTTTTCGGTCTGATTGTGCCAAGGAGTATCTCTCCTCTAAGATACGTGAGATCCTTCAGACTCACGACACTCTTCACCAACAGTTGTGTCCCCACATCCATAAACAAAACGGAGTCATCGAGCGCAAACATTACCATGTCCTCGAGATAGCACGAGCTCTACTTCTGTCTGCTTATGTTCCACATTCCTACTAGGCTGAAGTTGTCCTGACCGCTGTTCACCTCATTACATCACTCCGTCCTCCCTCTCTGGTGTTTCTCCGTATGAGCGGCTTTACTCCACATCTCCTGACTACTCTCTTCTTTATACCTTTGGGTGCACGTGTTTCGTCCTCCTCCCTCCTCATGAACGTACCAAACTCTCTGCTCGGTCTGTTAGATGTGTTCACTTAGGACTCAGTCGGGAGCACAAGGGATATCGGTGCTATGATCCCTTGGCTTGCCGGATCCGTGTCTCTCGTCACATCTTTTTTGTAGAGGATGTCCCGTATTTTTTCACTGAGTCTCGGGATCTTTCCTCACCACCTACGTCATCTTCTACGCCATCACCCCCTCTCACCATCCCCTTCCTACCTCCGTATCCTGCTCCTACACCCACCTTCTCGGTTGAGCCTCCTCTATCTTCCTCACCTCCCTTGTCTCCACCACCTCCACCTCCCTCATCTCCACCACCTCCACCTCCCTCATCTCCACCACCTCCCCTGCCACCTCCCCCTCCCCCGTCTCCCTCGTCACCTCTACCACCACTACCATCTGTTACGCGTGTCTACGTTCGTCGCTTCACAGTTCCTCCCACCGAGACTGTCTCCACTGGTACTACTTTACCTGCAGCTGCTCCTACCTCTCCGGTCGTGGATCCTGGTCCTGTTCGGCGCTACCCTTCGCACGAATATCACTCTCCTGACAAATATGACTACTCCCCTGACAGGTTAGGTTACTCTGCTTTTACCCCTGCCTCTTTTGACACCACTGGACACTTCGATGTTGCTTCCTACTCTCAGTCCTACCAAGCCTTTCTCACTGCTCTCTACTCCTATCAGGAGCCCCAGTCGTACCAGGAGACAGTTTTGCACCCAGAGTGGCGATAGGCCATGACAGCGGAGCTTGAGGCATTTCAGCGGACTCATACGTGGGACTTGGTTCCTTGTCCCTCTGGTGTGGTGCCTGTCAGCTGCAAATGGATCTTCAAGGTCAAGACTCGACCTGATGGTTCCATTGAGCGGCACAAGGCTCGCCTCGTTGCTCGTGGCTTCTCTCAGGAGTATGGGATTGACTATGAGGAGACTTTTGTTCCAGTTGCTCAGATGACTACTGTGCGCACCCTCTTAGCTGTGGCAGCTGCTTGAGGGTGGCCTCTCCATCAGATGGATGTCACCAATGCGTTCCTTCACGGTGACCTCTCTGAGGAGGTATATATGGATTCTCCACCGGGAGTTCCAATTCCTCCAGGGCACGTTTGCCGTCTGCGCTAGGCTATCTATGGGCTCAAACAGGCCCCTCGTGCCTGGTTTGAGCGCTTTCGCAGTGCAGTTCTTGCCGCTGGGTTTGCAGAGTGACATTCTGACTATGCCATGTTCACCTGCTCCTCCAGTCAAGGTCTTGCTATTCTGCTACTGTATGTGGATGATATGATCATCACTGGGGACGACAGTGCCACTATAGCATCCCTTTAGCATCACCTCCAGAGTCAGTTTGAGATGAAAGATCTGGGCCCTCTTCGGTACTTCCTTTGCCTTGAGATTGCCCGCTCGACCCTGGTTTGTTAATATCCCAACAGAAGTACATTTCCGACATTCTTGCTGATGCTGATCTCACTGAATCTCGCACTGCTGACATACCTATGGAGCTCAACTTGAAGCTCCTACCTACAGATGGTGAGTCTCTCCGGGACGTCTCCAGATATCAGAGATTGGTTGGTATGCTAGTCTATCTCACTATGACTAGACCTGACATTACTCATGCTGTTGGTATTGTCAGTCAGTTTGTTCAGGCTCCCCGATCTGTTCACTATGCCGCAGTACTCAGGATCATTCGTTATCTCCGGGGCACCATCACTCGTTCTTTACTTCTCCCCTCCACCTCTACTCTAGTGTTGCACGCCTACTCCGATGAAGACTGGGCAGGAGATGTTGCTACTCGCTGTTCTACCACCGGATACAGTGTGTTCCTTGGTAACTCCCTCATTTCTTGACGCAGTAAGAAACAAGATTCTGTTGCTTGCTCCAGCACCGAAGCCAAATACAGGGCTATGGCTTCCACCACTGCAAAGATTGTTTGACTTCGTCGCCTTCTCCTTGACCTGGGAGTTGTGATCTCCGAGCCCACACCCCTATTCTGTGACAACCGTAGTGCTATTCAGATTGCTAGCAACTCGGTTTTCTACGAGCGGACAAAACATATAGAGGTTGACTGTCACTATGTTCTCCAGGAGTTCATTGCCCGCACCATCTCCTTGCCATTCATTCATTCGATGGAGCAGACTGCTGATTTTCTCACGAAGGCTCTTACAGTTGCTTGCATCAGGCATTTTGTCAGCAAACTCTCGGTATATTATCCACCATGAGTTTGAGGGGGAGTGTTAATGTATAGAGATGGATCGAATTTTATGTTTAGTCGGGTCGGGTTCATGTGCTATTGATGTACATATATATTGGACATTAGTCCCTCAATAGAGATCATTCCATTCTCTCCAAACCCTAGTCTCCATCCTCTAACAATTTGTATGGCAGTGTCTAATATGGTCACTTGCACACGTATTTTCGGGCATGAAACTCTTTTGTAAAAAGGCAGAAAATCACTTAGAAATCTTTTGTTGAAGATCATGAAATATGTTAAAAAATATTTTTAAAAATATTTTTTGAAATAACTTTGAAAATGGGCTTCAGAAATTCCTTTGAAAGTGGATTTGAAAGTGTTTCAAAAATCCATTTTCTAGCCTTGAGATGACTAACAATCAATCGACAAAGAATTTTCGAGTGATCGGTACTCAGTTATGATCCGAGTGATTAATGTCAATGATGTGAGCTTCAGGTCGATTGATTGTTGGCGATTAATTGGAGGTCATTTTTGATATATCTGATCTGCTGATGCACAAATCATCAGGATTTCATTTCGTCGATCTATTGGTGGATCAGTCGATTGATCGTTAGCCTGCATGCTAGTGCAACAATATAATTTCAATCTGTCTAGACTATTCAATCCATGTTTGGATAGTTTTTTGGTAGTGACGTGTATGGATAGTTTAGGCCTTGTTTAGCATGATTTTTTTTTTTTATTCTTTAGAGAGAATTCTTTATATTTCTCTTGTGCTTTTGAGAGTTCATCCCATGGAAACCAAACTGCCTTTCCACTCGTCTGACCTTTAGATTTGTGAGGGTTTGGCCGTTGGTAGACGCAGCCCTCATGCAATGGAAATCGGACCATGTGCTGGTATGTTTGACCTATTGAATCACGTTTTAGTAATGAAGTGGAAATTTCTTGAAAGGAACCCATCTCTTTTGTGTTGTTTTATGAAAAGGTTTCAGTTAATGTTTGTCTTCTTGTGTGGAAGCTTCATTAGTGAGGTTTAAACTAACATTGGTATACACATACAGCATGAGAGAGCACGACAGGGCAACCATACATGAAGCAATGGAACAACAAACCATAAGTGTCGCCAAGGTATCATGTGTTTATTTCGTATTATCGTAACTGGAGTATGATTGTTTTTTTGTTATTTTTCAAATCAATGATTATCACGTAAATCTTTTAATATTGCCTTCTTGATTTCATTGTTCCATATTATTACCCTTAGGCTTTTAGTTTCTCTACAAGGTACTACAAGATCCCCCTTTGACCTTAACATCCAGATAAAATCTGTGAGTTTTGAAAAGTAGACCTGGCTGAAAAGATGCTTGGTTTTCAGTTGACACTTGTTGTGGTCTTGTAACAGTACGAGCACCACCTTAAAAAATATTTCCATAATAACATTTGTTCTTGCACTGAGAAAACTATGTAAAGCCAATTGCTAATAATCTTTCCTGAAAATGAACTTCAAAAATTGCAGTTCTTTCTTTTTTATATGTTGTATAATATATTTTCTGAAAAGGAGCCACTACTAGGTTAAACAAAACCACAACCAACAACTAAAGAGGGATACTTAACCAAAGACCAAACTAAGCCCCACTTAAGATAAAACAAGGGCAAATAAAAGTACCCATTAATCAAATTTTTCTTCTTCAGATAGACAAATAATTTTTGGCAGAGGTTTAAGCAAATATCTAGTCATTGGTTGCTCATGATTTTTTGGTAACAAGGCCTTCGTAGTAGGTTCAAGTAACTACTATCTTTTTCTTCATTTTGATCTCAGAACTACTAGCCTCTTCCTATGCTTGGTGGAAAACCTTCATCTGTAAGACTGTGTAGAACCTGATGGGACTCAAATTATTATTCAACTCTTCTGTACCAAAGGATTAAATTTTCTTATTAACTCAAAACTTTATTTTTGTCATTGGAATATCTCATGCAGTAGCAATGTATTTACATTTGAATAGACAAAATCACCTGTACTATCAACTTCTCGAATTCGGGCTCTAATCATTTTGTCTTATCACCTTCTTGTTCAGTTTTTCTGATTTTCTGTGGATGAGACATCTACATCTATTGCAGCAGAAATTACCGCATGAGGTGAACGCCTGTTCAGGCTGACCGTTATCTGAGTGTGAACCTTAGGAGCAGTTTTCTTTGCCATTGCAAGACTAGAACATGAAGAGCTCAATGCATGAGTTCAAGCTTGATGAATTATGTCGATGGTACGCCCAAAATAAATCATTCACCACAGTACATTCAATGTCGGATCTAACTGTTGGGAAGCACTGCCTTCCCATGTGCACTCGCCTGTTTTCTGATGGCATTGATTCCCCCTTACTTAGTAATTCTTCTGTCCGAGTACCATGCTTAAGTAACATCCTTTCATACCAACCTCCAATTCTTATGCTTATCCTTTGTAAAATCTTATCATCTTACCTTTTGAACTTTGGAGAGGCTCCTTCGTTGCGGGAGGTTTTACCTCGTTCTTGCAAATGTGCCCAAGCTGCTTATGCCGAAGCCTGGTAATTTTTTTTTTGTGTGTAGTACTCACTCTTGTCTTTACACATCTTTGCTTGTGTTTGATAGAGAATGCAACAATTTTCTCGTCTTGCCTCCGTAAGGGACTGTACAATAAGCTTCCAACTCCCTTTACCAAAGTGAATTTCCTAACCTTTTTCATTCAACTTGCAAGATAGAAAGTCGAAGATCCAAAATGCGCGTCACGTCCTTGAGAACTAGCATGCAACCAACATTGGTTTTAGCATGAATATTGATTTTGGAAACACCAACGTTTCCCATATGCATATCACTGCAATCAACTGAACTATACATTGTGAGTTTGTGACAAATGTTTTCATGGAGTAGCATGATAGGAAGCACCAAAGTTCACCACCCAATCTGTATTCTTGCAGACACTGAGGCATAAATTGTCTCATAATCTGAGATTCTGAAGCAATCGCAGTGATTTATGTTTTTCCATTTTTGTGTTCACCTATTTCTCTGTCAAGCTTTTGACAAACCCTTTTGAAATCCTATGCTCAATGGTACAAACTTCTCTTTCCTTGACTTAGATGTTCTGAAACTTTTAGGATTTTGAGATTTTTGCTTTTACATGTCCCCATGAGAGTCACGCGAGTAAGAGGACCTATTGATTTTCTCCTTGTACCTTGTTAAGTAAAGTATGTGTAACCTGATCCTGATACTATGCTTTCTGAAATGGAGGTGTCGAGAGACACCACCCGAATCTCCCAACTGTCGAGCAACAAGATGAGTAGCAACAATTCTTATCACCCATTATCTAGTACCCTCTCCGTGGAATAAAGTTGATTCACGATGCTCTGCATCTCGTTCATGCATTCTCAATCGGTCCACCTTCTTTGAACTTAAATTTCACCAGCTTTCTTATCAAGAATGCTTTGTTGAGAGCTGTATTTCGTTACAACCCTTCAGACTTCCAAATAAAATATGTAAAATTTCCATTGACATTTGGTGAACAATGCTATCATTAGCTATTATCGCATATGATGATGGCTTCCGATCTAGTTTTTCCACTCAGCATCCCATATATTTTTTGATTTTGTTGTACTACCTTCAATAGGTTCATATAGATTTTTATAATAGAAAAGATATTTTTACATCTTGTCTTTCTAAATCATCCAGATACTCACATTTAAACTAATTACCCTTCCTATGTACATGCCCCGGATCACATAGAAAATAAATCGAAGTTTAATTCAAATACCACTTTGTTAGGAAGTTGTGACTCATTGATGAAGGATTGATAGATAAAAATCTAATACCAATTGTGCCGATCTTAGATTTAATTGAGATTGTATCAATCAATAGACCATATGCAATAGAGGTGAGGGTGAAAGAGAGAAATTTAGTAAAAGGTATAAACTAATGAAAAGCTATGCAATATTTCTTGAAAATCACTAAAGATGTATGTAAAGTGGAAAACTACCTCACCCCAAAAAAGTTAGAAGTTAAATTATTACAACTCCCTTCTATTTTAAGGCCTTCCATATTCCTTCTAGATATGATAAAACATAATATTAACCAACCCGACAAAAAGGTTTCGTCGTTATAGATCCAAATTAAAAGATCTAGTTGCATTAAGTCTAGCGGCTGGCAAAAAGACATATGGCCATAGATAGTTATCATATTTACCAAATTATCATTATGTTAAACACAGATGCCACTCCTTCATGAAACCATCAGTTTCAACCCCGATAGTGGAATCACTATAGCTTCTACAGTGATTTCACTGTAGCTGCTATAGTAAAATCACTGTAGCTGCTACGTGATTTTTGCCTTGGCTGCTACAGGGATTTCGTCGTGGCTACTACAGTAAAATCACTGTAGCACTGATTATCATTTCATATCACTAACTCACTATAGCAACAATAACAAAATCACTGTAGCTGCTAAGTGAAATCACTGTAGCAGCTACAATAATTTCTGTCAGGAAAATCAGCAGTCTGCTCCGATGAGGGAATGAAAGGCAGGGAGATGATGTGATCGATAAACGCCTGGCGAACATAATGACAGTCAACTTCAATATGCTTTGTTCGCTCATGGAAGACCGGATTGCTAGCAATCTGAATAGCACTCCGGTTGTCACAGAAGAGAGGGGTCGGCCCGGATATCACCACTCCCAAGTCAAGCAGAAGACGTCGAAGCCAGACAATCTCGGCGGTGGTGGAAGCCATAGCCCTGTATTCGGCTTCGGTGCTGGAGCGAGCAACAGACTCCTGCTTCTTGCTGCGCCATGAAATCAGTGAGTCACCCAGAAACACACAGTATCCTGTAGTAGATCGACGAGTGTCTGCATCTCCTGCCCAATCTGCATCTGAGTAGGCGCGCAGTACCAACGGAGAGGTGGAGGGAAACAGGAGTGAACGGGTGATGGTGCCCCGGAGATAGCGGATAATCCGAAGAACAGCTGCATAGTGTACTGACCGTGGAGCCTGAACAAACTGACTGACAATGCCAACAGCATGGGCAATGTCTGGCCGGGTCATGGTGAGATAGACAAGCATCCCAACCAACCTCTGGTAGCGGGAGACATCCTGGAGCGGCTCACCATCGGTAGCGAGAAGCTTCAAATTGAGCTCCATGGGTGTATCAGCAGTACGTGTGTCAGTGAGGGCAGCATCAGTAAGAATGTCGGAGATGTACTTCTGCTGGGAGACCAACAGACCACGAGCTGACCTGGCAATCTCAAGACCCAGAAAGTAGCGAAGAGAGCCCAGGTCTTTCATCTCAAACTGACTCTGGAGGTGCCGCTGGAGAGAGGCGATGGTGGCACTGTCATCCCCAGTGATGATCATATCATCCACGTAGAGGAGAAGGACTGCAATGCCCTGACTGGAGGAGCGAGTGAACAGGGCATAGTCGGAGTGACGCTCAACAAACCCGGCGGCCAGAACTGCACTGCGAAAGCGCTCAAACCAGGCACGAGGAGCCTGCTTGAGCCCATAGATGGCCCGGCGCAACCGACACACGTGTCCTGGAGGAACTGAAGTGCCCGGAGGAGGAGCCATGTAGACTTTCTCGGAGAGATCACCGTGAAGAAACGCATTGGTGATATCCATCTGATGGAGAGGCCACCCTCGAGCAGCTGCCACAGCTAAAAGGGTGCGCACAGTAGTCATCCGAGCAACTGGAGCAAACGTCTCCTCGTAGTCAATCCCATACTCCTGGGAGAAGCCACGAGCAACGAGGCGAGCCTTGTGCCGCTCAATGGATCCGTCAGGTCGAGTCTTGACCTTGAAGATCCACTTGCAGCTAACAGGCACCACCCCGGGGGGACAAGGCACCAACTCCCAGGTCTGGGTCCGCTGAAATGCCTCAAGCTCAACTGACATGGCCTGCCGCCACTCTGGATGTAATGCTGCCTCACGGTACGATTGGGGCTCCTGATGAGTGTGAAGAGCAGTAAGGAAGGCCTGAAAGGATTGTGAATAGGAGACACTGGCAGAGAAGCCAGAAGAGTCAGGAGAGTCAGTGGGAAAAGCAGAGTAACCAAACCTGTCAGGAGAGTAGTCGTATCTGGCAGGAGGGTGATGTTCGTGCGCTGGGTAGCGCCGAACAGGAGCAGGATCCACGACCGGGGAGGAGGGAGCAGCAGCATCAGGCGAGGGAGTACCAGGGAGAACCGACTCTGGAGGGGGAGCTGCAGACCGACGTACATAGACACGAGTAATGGGTGGTGGAGGTGGTGGTGGTGGTGGCGTGGGGGACTGAGGAGGTGGTGGTGGTGGTGGCGAAGGGGGCTGCAGGGGGTCGGGGGTGGAGGAGGGGGCTGCAGGGGGTTTCGGGGGTCGGGTGGTGGAGGAGGGGGCTGCAGGTGGCCGGAGGGGGGGGCCGGTGGAGGAGAGGGGCCGGACGGAGTAGGTGCAGCCGGCGGAGGGATCAGCCGGAGGAGATGCAGCCGGCGGGAAGGAGGGAGACCGGAGAAGGTGCAGCCGTCGCCCTAGAGCTCTGATACCATGTCAGGAGACGACGGCTAGGGTTTGGAGAGGAACGGAATGATTCCATTGAGGGACTCAAGCCCAATATATGTACAGTAAACCCGACCCGACTATACAGTAAACCCGACCCATTACATTTACATTAACAATCTCAATGTAGCTACTACAATGATTTTGAATGAGTATCATTCAGTATGCTAATTTATACTCATTATATTGAGTATCACTCATTATACTAGATGATACTCATTATAATGAGTATCATCCAATATACTGAATTGGATGATACTCATTATAATGAGTATCATCCAGTATACTTAATGATACTCAAAATGGTACTCAATGCTACAATAATTTCACTGTAGCAGCCACGTTGAAATTTCTGTAGCAACCACGATAATTATTGTAGTTGCTACAGTGATTTTACTGTAGCTACTATAATGATTTCAAATGGTACTCAAATATACAAAATGATACTCAGTACTACAATTATTTCACTGTAATAGCCAGACGAAATATTTTGTAGCAACCATGTTGACTTCACTATAGTAGCTATAGTGATTTCACTGTAGCAGCTACAGTGGAATCACTGTAGGAACCCGTGTCACTATAGTATCTACTATGAATTAATTAATCATTGTAGCAACCTATGTTACTATGGCATCTACTGTAAATTAAAGTGGGAGGATCTCATGGGTGTTTTTGGTATTTAAAAACACTTGTCATCCAAAACGGTTATAAAAGGTTCTCTTACATGCAAAAAACATGAGAGAAGATCACCTTTATAGTGAACTATAGCCTGTGGACCTATTGTAAACAAACAAATGAAGTTGTCCTCTTAATCAAATGGAACGGTTACCATGGACCAGCACCTAATTTCCCTATTTACGTTTTAGATACTTAGGTAGTTAGGTTTGAAGTGCATTTAGATTTTAGGCTAGAGAGACTTAAGAAAAATCTTAAACATTAAGAAAAAAAATTTTAAAAATTAAAATTAAACTTTTTGGGTTTAGGGTTTTAGGGTAATTGGATTGGGTTTAGATTTGGGGTAATTAGGTTTAGGGTTTTAGTTAGGGTAATTGTGTAACTTGGATTTAAGGTTTAGATTTAGGACTTTTAAGCCCATTAGGGTTTAGGGTTAGGGTATTTAGGTTTAGGTTTAGACCCTTTATGATTTGAGGGTGTTTGGGTTAGGGTTTTAGGCTCTTCTTTCTTCTTCTCTCTTCCTCTCTTCTTTCTTCCTTTGTTCTCTCTTCTTTCTTTCTCTCCTCTTTTATCTCTTTCTTCTCATCTTTCATTCTCTCGTCTTCTTTCTTTCTCTCCTCTCTTCTCTTTCTCTCTTCTTTCTTGGTGTTGTGGTGTTGGGATGATATGGCTTTGAGGGGTTTTATATAGCCTCCAAACCCTCCCCCCCATGGCCCTAATACACTAAACAACCCCCCCCCCCCCAAGACACACACATGTGCAGCCCATGTGAAGGGAGAAAACAAAGGAAACAACAACAAAAAAAAAATCCCACGGTCACCCCCCACTCAAGCTGTCGGTAGTAGTTACCGTTGCGTACCGGTCGATACCACCCTGACTAGTACAGGTTGGTACCGGCCAGTATAGGGGTGGTTTCGGTCCGGGAGGGGTGTATCAGCTCGGCCCGGTCAAAACTGGTACGTACCGGTATCAACCGAGATTTAAAACTATGTTCTAGATTCCTTTTCCTTTGGGAGGGTAGTTTGATCTCCCTCTCATTCTCTATCTTTTGTGATTGGAAAGGGAGCAGTTGTTTCTTTCACAAACATTTGCAATTTTTGAAGAAAATTCTTTTTACCTTTGCAATTGAGTACTTTTCCTCTAAATTAATAGAAGCCCCTAGTCCTATTGGATTGTATTAAAAAATAAAGTTTAACTAAAGTTAATATGAAGTTCTGGATTAGAAAAAATGTAGAACCCATGATTTTTAAATCGAATCTATTGTTATAGTGCTACTTGCTCCTGCATCAATCTTACTGGGTTGGATGATTTCTCGACTTCGTCGAGATGCTCCAGATGACAATTCCAACCTTTTGATTAGCTGATGATGTAGGCCAATATCGAACATTCACTTAAGTACATCTCTTGAACAATGCTTCAGCGAATCCATTCTTTATTGCTTGTAACTACCCGATAACTGCTTCAAGAGAACTCATTGCGACTTCTTGTTGTACTCAAACAAAACCCAGAAGTGGTGAGGACCATGATCATTAACAAAAGATGGATGAGTTGGATTCTTCCCGATGGTCCTTCCCTTCATCTGATCTTCCAAGATTGGATTTTGTTGATGATGAGCACTTTAGTAGTTCTTGAATTAAGCACCTTGAGTTCCATGTGGGAGTTGTCATCCAATGACAAGTACAATACATGACAAACATCACGGGTTGTTTCCCGGGATTCTCTTTGAACTTTTCTATAGATTTGTCAATGGTAATTTCTTTAGATTCCTTCACATGTGTTCTTCGAACTCTTCAAGTTTCTTGTGGGCTCATTTTTTTCCTCTTCCTTGGGCTTCTCTTAGTGTTTGTTGCCTTACAGAGGAAGTGAACTACAATCAACAATTAGAGACTTCCTCAAAAATATTATCTTGTGTTCCTCATAATTCCTTTTTAGTGAGTCCAAGGTTTTGATTTTTCATTAATAATGCATTTAATGGTTTCTCCCCCAAGAAGGTAATGTTAAAGGTTCCAGATCTCTCATTTAAGAAGATTTAATGATTCTAATGATATTCTTCATAATTCCTTTTCAGTGAGTCCAAGGTTTTGATTTGCCATTAATCATGCATTTAATGGTTTCTCCCAAGGTTTGGAGTTTCGGTTGAAACCGATCCGTTTCGGATCAGTTTCGGTCGGAACTGGTCCTGAAACCCTCCAGTTTCGGGTTTCAGAACTCAGTACTCAGTAAATGCAGGACTGAGTTCAGGATAAGGTGAATTTCAGCATGATAGCTTGACAGATATATTTACATAAAAAACATCTAAGTAAATGATCTTTATGTTCTCCATTTACTTTAAGTTATTTTATGTAAATAAGCAAATACCCCCCCATTTGGATTTAATAAAAATATCAAAACAATCAAAATCCAAAGGAATAAAAATGTAAATTTTCAGTTCCTATACAAAATCAGACTTTACAGCTTTTGGCTAAAAAAGAAAATTCGGTGAAAAAAAAACCACAGTATTTTGGATCGGAAAAATCTCATAAATCTAGAAGTATAAGATCAACTTAAAAACCCAAAGTCCGGTAAAATATTTTGAATTAATAAAAAAATTCTTTCACAAAAACTCTTTTTTTCTCCAGACTTAGCAAAAGACACGCTCTTTTGAAAACAAGACCACTATGAAGTGGGTACTGATGTAATTATTTTATATTATTTTTATATTTTGTAATTATTTTAAATTTAAAAAACAAAACCAAAACCACCGAAACTCTTATTTGAAACTCCGAAACCGACCGAAACCGATCCTCGTTGGGCGTACTGAAGCCGAAACCAAAACTACAAACCTTGGTTTCTCCCCCAAGAAGGTAATGTTAAAGGTTTCAGATCTCTCGTTTTAGAAGATCTAATAATTCTAATGATATTGGAGGTTAAAGAATTCCATCTCTCATTGTCCGGCTAGATTAACTTGGCCTCCCACACTAATCCTCGGATGTCCTTGTCCTGCAACTAGCGCCTCTAACAGGACTCGGTTTGATAAAACGAGAGTGTAACATTGTTCTTAACTTCTTATACCAATTGATGAAGTATTGATACCCATAGGTGGAGCTTTGATACAAATTGATAACCAAAGGGCTCAATTAATGAAAATAAAACAAAACTAAATCGTTTCGTGAAATAGTAATACTTGTGCAAAAACTGAAATTAAAGTATTATAGCCCTCTTCTACTTTTGAGGTTTTCCTTATCCTTCTAAAAATAAAAAACAAAAAATAACCAACTCAAATGAAACTATAACTTATGCAAATTTTGTTGTCCAGGATTTTAGTGTATTATTTCTTCACCTTTTTCTATTTTTGATGTTCGGACAGTATTCTCTGTTCTTTTCTGCAGACTTCTAGCAATAAGAGAGAGAGAGAGAGAGAGAGAGAGAGAGAGAGTTATCACTAACATTATTATTTGATATCTCCCTGAAGTTGCATCTGCCATGTATTAAAATACGGAAATGTGCACATGCTTACAACACACTCCACTAACTGGGTTTGATAACTGCATGATTCCTCTTTGTTCTTTATCTATAAGACTATATCTATGTTGCCATTTGTCTTCATGATAAATGTTTTTACATGCTTACAAGAAGATTATAACCTTGGATTAACTTTTATTTTTCAGGCTGGCCTCGTGACAACTTTGAGTACAAGGACTATTGTTTTTGGTGCAACTAATCCTAAAGGACAATATGATCCTACTCAATGTATTTCATTCAGTGGACCATCTGCACCACTGCTATTCTGCAAAATGAATGCAATCTTTTGACTGACTTACTGCTATATTGCATATGCTGTATAGATTCCAGGAGTTTGTCATGAAAAAATGTCACACATTGACACTAGGATTCTTTCTTGGGCTGATATATTCAATTTAATAATTCAATACCCACAGTTCATTAATCTAACGTTCTTTGTGTACATGTTTTCGATATGACGAAGACTGTTACCTCTGTTCTTCTACCTAGCTGATATAACGAGGTGGTACATATGTAACACATATGAGTACTGATTCTTGAAGGATTGTTTTAGATTCTTTTATTGGAGAATTCTAATTTTGTGGAAAAAGAATCAGAGAATCATACTTACTAAAGGAGTAAGAATGCAATGCTTTTCATTATTCCAAGGCAGATGTTACCAATTCCAAGGAGATGGTAGGAATATTAAATTTTGGACAGATCAGTGGGTGAATGAAATTAGCCTCGCTTCCTTGTTCACAGAGCTATTTGACCTAGCGTGGGACCAATCAGCCTCAGTTCGTTCCCAGACATCGGTGTCCCAAGGTACGATCAGCTGGTCCATCAAATTCAAAAGAGTCATTCCCCTGTCCCTTCAAGCTCAGCTCAATGATCTCTACCAAATCCTCGCTTCCTTTTCTCTTTGTACTGGTAGAGATGTCTCCAGATGGAAATGGGATTCCTCCGGATCCTTCTCTGTCCGATCCTTTTACTGCTTCTTCAATGCAGGAGGAATCATCTGCCCCATTGCTAAGTCTCTGTGGAAATCTCCCTTCCATTTAAAGACAAGAATTTTCATGTGGCTGGCCATCAGGGACCGGATTCTTACAAGGACCAACCTTCACCACAAAAACAACCCGTATATCCAGTATACCTCTTGCACCCTGTGTCATGGACACAGGGAGGATGTGGACCATCTGCTTCTTCGCTGCCCCTTCTCTCGTATGCTTTGGCGCATGTTGAAGCACTGGTTTCGATTCAAAGGGCACCCGGGCTCCATTCGTACTCTCTGGACCTTGTGGCAGTCCTGGTGTATTAAGAAATCCATGCAACCGGTGTGGGACTTCCTAATCATCGGCCTATTCTGGTGTATCTGGCGTGAGCGAAATTCCCGAGTCTTCTCCAGCAAAGAACTTCCTGTCAATGTTGTGTGGGCGAATTTCAAGATTATGGTGATCAGCTGGTCTGCGGGTTTCTCTCCCCAGAATTCTGTAGAGATGAACTCTTTCCTTAGCATTTTGTAACCTTCTCCTTCTTTTTGAATAATATAGCTTGGGGTATGGCTTAACCCCATCCTCCCCCTCTCGGAGAGGAGTTCGCTCAAAAAAAAAATGTTTTTCATTATTCCTACTTCTAAATCACTAGATTATAATAATTATTTAAGAAACATAAAAATATTTTTTCACTTAAAACCAAGGTTCTAAAACGCGCTAGGCGCTAGTCGGGCGGTGGGGGGCCGCCTAGGCGGCCTAGGCGGCGCCTAGGCGTTTTGCCTTTTTTTTAAATTATTTTAATTATTATTTTGATATTATATAATATATATATATATATATATATGTTTAAAGATTAATATAAGTTCAAGATTATCCCAAACCATTATTTTAAAGAACAAGTATATAATAATAATTCAAGATTGAGTGATTAACAAGAACAAAAGCAAACATGGTCTGCCTGGCCAGCCTCAGCCCGCCTGGTCCGCCTTGCCAGCTTCAACCCGCCTGGTCAGCCTCAGCCCGCCTGGCTCGCCTGGTCCGCCTGGCCAGCCTCAGCCCGCCTAGACCGCCTAGGCGGCCGCCTTGCCCCGCCTAGACCGCCTAGGCGGCCGCCTAGCTCCGCCTGGGAGCTTGGCCGCTTTTCTGGAGCGCCTAGGGCCTAGGCGAGGCGGTGGGGGGGGGCCTAGACCGCTTTTTAGAACACTGCTTAAAACATAAACATATCCTAATATTTTTATAATATATGATAGATGTCTGGCAAATATATGTTCTTCACTCTTAGTACTTATTGGTTGATACGAAGCATATATACATGTTATATGCTTTGAGTAGTTTTGTAAACTTAAAGTAAACATAAACATCAATCATTATATATATATATATATATATATATATATATATATATATATATATATATATATATATATATATATATATATATATATATATCGCCTTGTCATAGAAGCCTACATTGTGAGTATGAAATTTTTGATACCTGTACCAGTATCCAAGCGACAGGGATGAAGAACTACATACAGTTTTATTTTAAACCTAAAATCAAGCAATGAGTATTTGTGATGCTCTCAATGTCATGAAATCCTATTGTATTAAACTACTAATACCTGTACTTGTATCCAAGCAACATCGATGAAGAACTGTAAATGTGTTGGTTTTAAACGGGAAATGGAGCAAATAACACAAGAATGGATTCTAGGAATTTCATAAGCCATTTTATAGATTCCAAGCCACTATTTAACAGAAAATTTCTGGCATTCAAATGAACCAGGTAGATGTGGTGGATCACATCACTTGTAGAGATTCGGAAGAGGTTGACTTGAAAATGTGGACAGCATGAGAAGATTAGAGAAGTGGCGTATCTGAGGTTGGCTGGGCTAGTGTGATTTTTTAGAAGGATGTTTTGTGAAAGCATGCCTTCTTCACTTGGAAGGCTATGTATGGCACTTTACTCACTTAGGATATTCTGTAGGAGAAGAAAAAACTACTGCTTTTTTCTGCTTACTTTGCAGAAAATATTTTGTAGTCTATTGATTCTGTTTCCACTAACCTTTTCCTCATTGATGTGGGAAATGGCTACCCCATTAAAGGCAGGTTGGTGAAACCCTGTGAGTTCTTATTTGCAACTAATTGGCCAGGATCTGATTGTGTCCTTTGATCTCAAGAAATCGCTATGTCTTCAGAAAATTTTTTTTGTGCTGTTGTTTGGTAATTGGTACCTTATGGATGAGTAGATTAAATGCTATCAAGAGTGATGTTGCTGCAAGGAAAAAATTGATGAAACTAGATAGGGTTATTCATGCATATAGTAAATAAACAATTGATTGGTGGGGTTATCTATTTCTGATTGTTTTGTTGTCTGTGTACATGAGGGCTTTTTGTTATAAGCTGTCTACTCTGGTATTCTTTGTCAAAAACTAATACAATTACTCATTTTATAACCATAACCATAACCATCAAGCCATGCCCCATCTACTTGGGGTCGGCTTTATGAATCCTTCTTCGCCATTCATTTTTATTTATGTCTGTATTTGTTGTCAATGAAAATTTTTTCATGTATTTTCTAACAACTTTCATCAATGTAATTCTAGGTTTTCCCCTCCTCCTTGGACCTTCCACACTAATCTAAGACCCTTCTCCCTATCGGGGCCACCTCAGCTCTATGTTGTACATGGCCAAACTATCTTAATCGATTCTTCATTATCTTGTCTTCAGTTGGTGCCACTTCAACACTTCTAATACACACATTCCTCAATCTATACCTCCAAGTTTTTACGCACATCCATCTCAACATCATCATCTTTGCCATGCCCATCTTATGAGCTTGAGCTCTCTTTAGGGGCCAACATTCTGAATTGTTACGATTCCTGTGCCCCCTCAAAACCGGTGATGAGAGGGAGGGGGCAACAATATATAAAGACGTGGAACTCCCACTCCTTTACCGATGTGGGACTATCCTCAACACTCGCTTGCATGCAGAGTGCCTCTTGATCAGAGGGAGGGAGAAGATCTCGATCAGAAGGAGAAAGAGGGTGCGACGGGACCACATGGAGGGGAGACGGGGTGAGGCCTAGCTCAGATACCATGTTACGATTCCCGTGCATCCTTAAAACCAGTGATGAGAGGGAGGGGGCAACAGTATATAAAGATGTGGAACTCCCACCCATTTACCGATGTGGGACTATTCTCAACATGAACCATATAACATTGCGGGTCTTATTGTTGTCTTGTAATATATATATATATATATATATATATATATATATATATATATATATATATATATATATATATATATATATATATATATATATATATATATATATATATATATATATATATATATATATATATATATATATATATATATATAGGGTTAGGATCGGGGGACACTGTTTTTGCACTCAAATTTTTAAACCGATTTTTAAATCGTTAGATAGAGGTTTCAGATATTGTTGATTTTTTATGAGCATAATCATCTTGTCTTAGATAGCGCATATACAAAAAATAGCACATTCTAAAGCCTCTAGGCTTGTCAAATGTGCTCTTCAAATTAACGTAAAATGGATGGTTGACAAAGCCTTTTCGATTTGATGTACTTAGAGGCTTTAGAATGTGCTGATTTTTTGTGGATATGCTATCTAAGACAAGGTGATTATGCTCACAAAAAATCAACAACTTCTGAAACCTCTATCCAATCATTTGAAAATCGATGTAAATAATTGAGTGCAAAAACAATGTCCTCTGATCCTGACCCATATATATATATATATATATATATATATATATGGTGGCGGGGAGCCTGCACCCGAGGTGTAGCATCATTGCTGCACCTCTCGCTTGTTTACCTCCCAAGAAGTTGTGGAATTTGATGAAATTTGGTGGGGTTGTCTAGGGTAAGATGATCATCTGTTGTCTAGTGTAAGATGATCATCCTCACCAATTTTCATCAAATTCCAAAACTTCTAGGGGGGTCAAATGGTAGAAGCAAAATCTGTAGATTTTAACAGTAACTGTGGACGACTGATTTTGCTTCGACCATTTGACCCCCCTAGAAGTTTTAGAATTTACTAATATTTTGTGAGGATGATCACCTTATCCTAGAGAACACCTCCACCAAAAATCACGAAATTCTAAAACTTCTAGGATGGCAAATAATGCCTGAGGTGCAGCAACGACGCTGCACCTCAGGTGCAGGCTCCCTTTTCCCATATATATATATATATATATATATATATATATATATATATATATATATATATATATATATATATATATAGTAATGATCTGGTACTCACTGTCGTGCACGGTTGGGCATACTCACCATGGATCACAGCCGTCTAAGATGATCAAGTGCAAAATGGCGCATATCACAGACGAATGTGATCGATGGTGAGTACGTCTGGCTATGCATGACAATGAGTATGTCCAGCTATAAAGCATAACCCCCACTTATCTTGATTTAAGCTCCAAAAATTTGCTTCCTCACACTATTGAAGTTTCCAAAATTTGACTTCTCTTGATCTCGCAGAAGATATACATATATTAAGTCCATGTTCTCAATCTTGATTCTTTTCTCCTGTTTAAATAATTTCTTCCAAGCTTTTTCACTGACATGCTTTAACTTCTGTCACTTAGAACTTGTACTGTTGTATTTTATCATTTTGGAATTTTCAAATTCATTCTTTTCTTTCTTACGTTCAGCTTTATCTGTCAATACAACATTATCTGGACCATTATTGAGCAGATTTGATATTGTTCTGGTTCTCTTGGATACAAAGAATCCTGAATGGGATGCCATTGTTTCATCTCATATTCTAGCGGAGGTAAATTGTTAACCTTAGCTATCATGAATGCTTGACTCCATATGCTACATATTGGGCTTGTTATATTAAAGCATTATTGTTGTTGTACTAATCTATAAGTCACTTTTTAATCATGATGGAAGATAAACATTTAGCTAATGTTGACATTCTGAATGATTTGGATAATTAGAAAAGAGAGTTGAGAAAAAGCAAAGATGATGATGACTTGGGCGATATGTGGCCACTACCAATGCTGAGGAGGTAAACTTTCACCCTAGGTCCCTAGCTTCTCATTATTCTATTGTACTTATAGATTATGTGGACTAGTTACTTAACATCTTCTTTTCTGAGATTACGTTAAACTGTGAAGCATGGATACGGATATGAGTTGCGGATAGGATACAATACGGATACATTGATACAATAATTCTTGAAACGTTGGGATATGATACGCCAGGGATATATATATATATATATATATATATATATATATATATATATATATATATATATATATATATATATATATATATATATATATATATATAGGGGACGGGGAGCCTGGACCTCAGGTGCAGCTTCCACGCTGCACCCGCGCGGCATGCAAGCCACGTGTCCGAAAAAACCCACAAGATCGGATCGGATCGGCGGTAGATCAGCCGGATCCGATCTCAGCCGTCCGATTGCACCGTGAATGCTGCACCCCCAGCCGCCTGATCGCACCGCACCGGCTGATCGCACGCCCGCACAGCACCGCACCAACGTTCAGCCGTCCGATCGGCTCAATCCAACGGATCGGATTCCCCAGACCACCGTTCTCTCGCTGTTACTGTGGCGGTCACAGTAACAGCCGGTTTTATGTCAGGATGAATGTCGGCCGTTGGATCGAGGCGATCGGGCGGTTGAAAAATATTTCGCGGTTACTGTAGCCGCTACAGTAACCGCGATAATGCTTTCAGCCGTCCGATCGTATGGATCCAACGGCTCAAAACAATTTCCCGGTTACTGTAGCGGCTACAGTAACCGCGAAATTTTTTTGAGCCGTTGGATCCATGCGATCGGACGGCTCAGCCTTGGTGCGTTGCTGTGCGGGCGTGCGATCAGCCGGTGCGGTGCGATCCGTGCGATCAGGCGGCTGGGGGTGTAGCATTCACGGTGCGATCGGACGGCTGAGATCGGATCCGGCTGATCTACCGCCGATCCGATCCGATCTTGTGGGTTTTTTCCGACACGTGGCTTGCATGCCGCGCGGGTGCAGCGAGGAAGCTGCACCTGAGGTCCAGGTCGAAGGCTTGATGAAGACGACGAGGTGATGCCGCTTCGATCTTCTTCTTCGGGCTTTTGGGCTTGATCAGAGTTGAAGGCTTGTTGAAGATGATGGGGTAGTGCTGCTTCGATCTTCTTCTCCGGGCTTTTGGGCTTGATCGGAGTCGAAGGCTTGTTGAAGACGATGGGGTAGTGCCGCTTCGATCTTCTTCGGCCTTTGCTGCTGGCGTCTTCGAAGTTGAAGGTTTCTTCTTCTCCGAGCTTTATCTTTCGTGCACGTAGTTGAAGGGTTGATCTTCTTACACAAGGGTCTTCACGTTGATGAGGACTTTAAATGGACTAAGCCGGTCCCAAAGGAATAAGCTTGCCCGAGCCTCGTGAAGCCTTGGGTTGTTGAAGGCGTGTCTTCTCTTTTGCAGAGCTTCCTTGCTTCTGTCTTCGACCTTTTGAGCCTTTCCCCTCCCCCTCTATTAATAGTTGAAGGGGGTGGGGAGAGATATGGGAAGGTTCATTTAAATCCTTTGATTATCTCTCCCATAACTATCCAAGATTCATTCCCTTATTTATGGGAGAGTAATCCTTCATTTATTTTTCTTTTCTGGTGGAGTAGTTATGACCCAATCATTTTGAATTTTATTTGAATATTGCACATTAAATCGATAGCATCCCGGTTTCGTTTTTTGTCCGTCGGATCGAGGGATCAACATAGATCCATGCTTGTGTAGACGTCTACGCAACCTACCCCCGCATATGACGGTTTTATTTCCTTTTTCTTTTTCTTCCTTTTCTTGTTTCCTTTTCTTTTCTTTTCTTTCCTTTCCTTTTCTTTTCTTTCTTCCTTGGTCGGCCACTCCTTACCCGCGAATAGGGGGCACGGTTTTCCAAAAAGAGGGCCGGGTGGGCCCCACTTGAGGACGGGCCCACCCGACCTCTACTTCGGCTCGGGTCGGGTCAGTGGGCCCGGGTTCGTGTCAGGTCTGCCCCCGGGTCGGTGCACACAAGTCGGGTTCGGGTTCGATAAAATTTGTGTCTACGATATATATATATATATATATATATATATATATATATATATATATATATATATATATATATATATATATATATATATATATATATATATATATATATATATATATATATATATATATATATATAGGGGAGCATGACTTTGTATGCCCATGCATTGAAGGCTTCAATGTATGCTCTCTATTGACATACATAGAGGTTTCCAAATTTGTAAATTTTTTGTGGAGATGATATCTATGTTGAGATGATCATCGTCGCAAAAAATCAGTAAGTTATGAAACCTTTAATTATTTCAAATAAACTCATCAAATTAACAGTTGAAATGGACGGCTGATAAAGCTTCTAACATTTTGATGGACCTAGATGTTTCATAATTTGTTGATTTTTGGTGGATATGCTATCTATAGCAAGATGATCATCCTCACCAAAAATCAGCAAATTCTGAAACCTCTAGGTGTATCAAAATGATAGAAGTTGTATTGTCTGTCCATTTCAGTCGTTAATTTAATGAGTTTATTTGATATGCTTAGAGGTCTCAGAAATTACTCATTTTTTATGAGGATGATCATCTCAACATAAATATCATCTCCACAAAAAATTAGCAAATTTTGAGACCTCTATATATGTTAATAGAGGAGCATACATTGAAGTCTTCAATGCATGGGCATACAAAGTCACGCTCCCCTATATATATATATATATATATATATATATATATATATATATATATATATATATATATATATATATATATATATATGAAAAAATGTGTGTGCGGTGTCGCACCGCAGTTGTCTGATGCACTCACTGCGTGCGTGCGATGCACGCAGCGGTGCATTAGACGGCTGTAGTGCGACATCGCAAGCACTGCGCGCCGCATCCTAACAGCCCTCTCTCTCTATCTCTCGATATATATATATATATATATATATATATATATATATATATATATATATATATATATATTTTCCTCTACTGTGATCATGTTGGTGTGATCCTGTTGGTTTACCATGTTCAGTACTATGTTACACCTCTTTTCATTCAAAAGTTTCAGTTCAATTATTTTCACATTTTTCTTTACACATTTTAGCCAATTGTTTTTGTTATTCTACCATGTTCATAACATATGTTTCACCTCATAATATAAATGTTATAGTGGGTCTACCATATTCATTACATCTATTACACCTCATCCCTTCTATATAATCTGTACAGAAATCTGTGAAAATAACTGAACTTAAACATTTGAATGGAAAGAGGAGTAACATATGTATTGAACATGGTAAACCAATAGGAGCACACTTGAGGGATGGTTCCTATGGCAATGTCATAGGGACTACCCTATGACATATGGTGAATTCATGATACTAGAAATTTTAGCAAGTATTGATGTTTTATGAGGATGATCAATTTACCTTAGACAGAATATACGCAAAAAAAATCAGCACATTCTAAAACTTCTAGAAGAATCAAATGCTAGATGCTTTATATGCCATCCATTTTAACCATTAATTTGAAAACCATATTTGATTCCACTGGAAGTTTTAGAATGTGTCGATTTTTCGTGGATGTTATGTCTAAGGTAAGATGATTATCGTTATAAAAAACCAGCAAATTCTAAGTGCCATGTGTCGCGAAACGACGGGTACTCCCTATGCATGTCATAGGAACCCACTTTCCTCCTCAATTATTATTATTATTATATGTGTTTGTGTGGTTAGAAACATCAATTTATAATACATAGGGCTGCAACTTGGCGGGTTGGACCCGATACAACCCAAGCAACCCGAGTTTTGGGCAGGTTTTGGTTGATGTATTTGAAAAGTGGGTTGGGTTAGGGTTGATAAAATACATCCCGGGTTGAATTCGGGTCGGGCTCGGGTTGATGGGTCGGGCAACCCGACCCAACCCGAGCCCAAGTACTCATGTACGCATGTGAGTTTGTGTTATATGGGTAACAATCACAGCCATCCCGAGTACTCATATGTTGAGGGGTCGCAATCACAGCCATCAATTTCACCCTGTCCCATATTATTTATTTGCTTCTTGCTTATCAAATAAATACATTTTCTGATGATCTAGTAAATTGCATGCATAGACATGCAACAAGATTATATAGTAGTGTTAGCAAGTACAAGTTCTTTTCGGTTTTTGAACTTCAAAGGTCAAATTTAAACAATGGTTGGAAATAAGTATACCCGAACCCGCGCAACCCGACTGTCCTACCAACTTGGGCTAACCCGAGCCTAACCCAAGCGTAGAATTTTTGGCTTGGGTTGGGCTTGGGTTGGGTCATCTCGGGTTGGAGGTTGGGTTGGGTTAGGGTTGAGGGTTCAGGTACTTGGATTGGGCTTGGGTTGACTCCCAACCCGCCTGGGTTGCAGCCCTAATAATACATGGGAAGGATGGGGCATAGTTTGGGGAGATAAGTGGCGGTTCAGATTTATCTTGGGAGAGAAAGTGATGGCCATGATCTAATGGCTGGGTTAGGGTGAGTGCAAACACACTTGGAGAGTGGAAGAAATAATAGATCCTTGGAGGGGGGTTTTTGTAAGAAAGGAAGTTTTTTGGAATTTTTTTTTAAGAAAATAGTTTTTTTTTTTTTGTTAAAAGTGAGGAATAATGTGGAAATTTAAGGTTCCTCGCAACGGAAGTGGATCTCCAACCAAAGGGTTAGTGTATAAGATCTATCACATCACGGAACAAATATCAAAACAACGGAAATAAACAAGTAAGACGAAGACAATAACAAATCATTCACAAATTTAACGTGGTTCACCCAAATCAGGGCTAATCCACAAATGGGGTAGTAAGGGATCTCTTCTATTAATATCAAACATAAATATGTTTACAAAGATTACAGAGGCTTCACGAAGAACCAAGGATGACGGGAAAATTCACCATGAACATTAGAATGAGAATCAAGGCAGAGTGACAGGCTCTTCCTCCACCCGATCCGACTAGGCTGATTTTCGGATGGATCAGATCGAAATAGAGGTTTTCGGAAAATTTCCAAAAATTTTCGGAATCCCAAATGGTATTTCAATTCCGAAATTTTGGAATTTCAAAATTCAATTCCGATTCGGAATTTTTCGGAATATTACATTTTCGGAAAATTTCAGAATTCTTCAATTTTGACAAATTTTTGGAATTTTTTCAAAATTTTCAATTTTGGCAGAATTTTGGAATTTTCAAAATTCCACAGCACATGCTGCTTCGGATGAGTCTTGGTTGAGTCGGGTCCGGCAAAGGGTGGAGACGGTAGAATAGGATTTGGTTAGGATTTAGGATTTTTAAGTTTTATATGCGGTGCATCAAGGGCTATTGCCTGCTGGTGTTGGATTGGACCCATTTTTAAGTAAAAAAAAAATGGTGCCCTGCCCTTGGGTGAGGCCCAAAGCAACGGCTTTGCCTAAGGGCCGACAATGCACAACACCTGCTGCTTCGGATGGACCTGGGTCGGGTCGGAATTAAACATCAAAAAAATTTGGATTTTTTCGAATCAGATGTTTTCGGAATTTTATGATCAGAAATCGAAATTTTCGGAATACTCAGCACCATTCCAATTCCGATCCGATTTTTGTTGGAATTTTCGGAAATCGGAATTCGGATTTAATTATATGGTGCCAAAATCGGAATTTTTCGGATCGGTTTCGGACGGAATCGAAATTTTCGCTCCAACTTGCACCCCTAGATCTGACGTTCTTCAATCTCTTTAATCTTCTTCCGAACAAGGAACGATCCCATCCCAAGCCAATCTCTACAAGGCACAAGAACGACGACACAAGATTTTCTTTTCTAGAAAACCCTAACAACTCTTAATATATGTTGACGAATAGTCCCACATCGGTGAGGGATGCACCCATCACCCGCTTAATATACTCCCTGTGGACCTACCCTTTAGACCCGGGTTTTGGGGAGAACCCGAAGCAGGAGGAGCAGGAGACGGGCTAGCTCTGATACCATGTTAGATACCCTGACACCCCAAAACCCGGGTCGTAAGGGGAGGTCCACATGGGGTATATTAAGCGGGAGATGGGTGCCTCCCTCACCGATGTGGGACTATTCGTCAACACTTCCCCTCACGCGGAGCACGCGTGTGGCAAGGCATGATTGGTGGGGAGCACCCGAAGCGGGAGCAGGATCAAGAGACGGGCTAGCTTTGATACCATGTTAGATATCCTCACACCCCAAAACTCGGGTAGTAAGGGGAAGTCCACAAGGTGTATATTAAGCGGGTGATGGGTGTCTCCCTCACCGATGTGGGACTATTCGTCAACACTCCCCCTCACACGGAGCACTCGTGGCAAGGATCTTCTCACGTGGAGCACGCGTGACAAGGCACGATCGGTAGGGAGCACCTGAAGCGGGAGCAGGATCAGGAGACGGGCCAGCTCTAATACCATGTTAGATACCCTCACACCCGAAAACCCGGGTCATAAGGAGAGGTCCATAGGGGGTATATTAAGCGGATGATGGGTGCCTCCCTCACCGATGTGGGACTATTCGTCAACAATATACATGACGGCTCAAAGTATACTTAAATAGCCCAACCAAAAGCACTCTAATTTTTGAATCATGTAATTGGAGCGTGCCTCTTGCCCTCTCTCTAAAACTATGTTCTGCAGGTACATCCATTATGTCAAGAAACGTTTCAAGCCAATCTTAACCAAGGAGTCAGAAAGAATTATTTCAAGTTATTATCAACTCCAGCGTAGATCAGCAGTGCATAATGCAGGTTAGTACATACATTGTCCCACTTGAAAATTTTAAAACTTTTACGTGAGACTTTCTGTTGTGCAGCTAGAACCACTGTTCGTATGCTTGAGAGTCTGATCCGATTAGCCCAAGGTACATCAGAGATTCCCGTGTGTCATGCAGTTAGTTCTGCTGTGCTGATTGATAGGGTCTAAAGACCCTTTTCCCTCTCTTACAGCTCACGCAAGGCTCATGTTCAGAAATGAGGTCACCCGGCTTGATGCAGTTGCTGCCATCTTATGCATCGAATCATCGATGACAACCTCCGCCATTGTGGACAGTACTGGGAATGCTTTACACTCCAACTTCACTGATGACCCGGATCAGGAATGTATCCTACCAAGTTGTGTTCCTCATACCCTTGTTCAGAAACTCGAACTCGACTCGAAAGTCAGTCGAGTCGAGTAAACACGATCTGACTCGACCGAGTTTTATCCAAACTCGGTCCGACTCGACCCAATAACTTGACTGGCAGAGTCGAGCAGTCTGACTTGGCCAAATTTGTAAAGATCGCCTCATACAATGAGCCGTTATCAATCGGAGAGTTGTTCTCTCCATTTGTGAATAGAATTGTCGTTTTTTTCTGATCATAACCGTTCATCTCATTGATTATCTTATTATAGAAGCTTGCATGGACTATTTATCTTTTTTTCTCCTGCAATATCTTGGATTACTTGACATGCCATAGATGCCAAGCAAGAAATGGAAATCCTTGAAAAGCTCAGAGTGATTGATGAATCCTCATGAAGCCGATGAAGCCAGGATTGAAAAACTCGAAGCGATTCACCAATGGGAGGAGTTGGTTAATAAAGACATCCACATCATGTTCCTACTCCATTCACTAGAACTAATCCCTTACGATCTTTGTACAGAGTTTGTGGTTGTGAGTGGTGCTGATATGATCTGATTGGATGCTGATGTTTGTGATCTCTATTGTATTACTATTTTGGTAGCAGTACGCGTAAGTTGACGTATCACAGCCATCGGTTCGGGCCGAGTGTCATTCGCCTGTCCGGTTGCCTGCCACTGGACGGCTGTGACGCACCACCTTACGTAAGGGACGCCTGATTGGGATCATTTCTCTATTTGTATTTGCTGCTCACTTGCTTATTCACTATCAAAGACAATGACTGGAGATCATCTCAAGATTAAGATGATCAAAAGTTGCTCCTGTGCTGCCCCACGGCATGCGTGGGATCTAATAACCCCACGTGGTTGGTCGGCGGGTTTGGGGCCACTCTTGAATGGAATCTCTTCTCGAGATGTGATCGTCCCGATTGCGATTTCCTGAAGGGAATGAAACCAGTTACCAGACTGGAAACTAGCAGAAAAAAAAAAAAAAACTCAAGCATCATAGAAAGTGGGTTAATGCCTGATAAGTGAAGTCTAATTTGGGATATGGAGGTATAGATGCTACTTTTATCTTCTATATGATTTTGAATTGTTAGATGGGATTGTGTTGTCTGATGATGTGTGCCTCAACACTGAGTGTGGTTTCCTATTCTTGAACAACATGCTGTTCTTTCTTACTCATTAAGGTAAGCCCTGTTTGGATAGGATTCTAAATCTGGGATTCTTGGAGCCTGGAATCCCATGAAAGGATTCCGGAGTCTCGACTTTGGGCTACGGGGACATGGCTCCCAGGAGCATTTTTGGGCTCTCCGAAGAAACGCTTTTTAGGATCCGGTTATATCGAAACGAGCTCTCTACATTTTTTTTAGAGACTTTGGGCTCCAAGGATCCTGCATCCGGAGTGTATCCAAAGAGGCCATAAGGCCCTGTTTGGATAGGATTCTGATTCTGGGATTCTAGGAGTCCGGAATCTCAAAAAAGGGCTATGAAGTCTAGAGCCTCGATTTTGGGCTCTAGAAAAATGGCTCTCAGAAGTATATTTTGGGCTCTCCGTAGAAACAGTTTTTGGGCTCTCCACAAAAACAAATTTTGAGATCGGGTTGTATCCAAACAAGCTCTGACCATTTTAGGGATTAATCATAGAATTCTAGAATCGGAGCGTATCCAAACATGCCCTAATATGCTCTAATTTTTTTTTAGGGATTCTATAGTCTGAAGAAAACCGCTATCAGAGATGACGGATTAACCTTTTTTTTGAAATATGTCGCCAATGTAAACCGCTATTCATAATGGTGGTTTTCTTGGGATGTGAACATCGTTCTATGTTAAATTGCTATGTATAATAGTGGTTTTTCTGGGAAGGCAACGATGTGGCTTCAAGCCTAGAGAAATAGGCTAGATCGGCCAATCGGGTGGCGGACTGGGTCGTATGGGAAGCTCGGCTTTATGGTCGCGAAGGTTATTGGGACTCGAATGTTCTGGCTGGCCTCGTGTGGGAGGATCTTCAGGTCAAAATGTAATGGCCACATCTGTACTACCAAAAACAAATCTTAGAGAAATAGGCTACTTCGAAAATTAGTTTGGGATGGGTATTTATATCAAAATCCCAGCCAAATAGTCGGTAGATAATTTTTTTTAAAATATTTATTATTTAGAAGAAGTGGGTCCCATGTGTCCACAGCCAATTGATATGGAGCATATCTCTTGGATGCAAAAGGTTCGTGCATATGGGTATAGCAGTAAGTATTGTTTTTTAGGGTTTTTACAAATCAACCCCTATCAATTCTTTATTTACATATAAATCCTATAAACGTGTTATTTATATATAAACCATCAATTCATTCAGATATTACATATTGATCTCGTAGTTTGCTAACATCCAAAACGAGAGAATATTTTTTTGATGTCATCCGTAATATTTTTTATCTAAACTCTGTAAATACCCCTCTAATGTAAAAATTCTTCAGATTAGGTCCAAGTTAGATTCAGGTTATATCTATGTTTGTCTTGGATTAAGTCCATGTTAAATAACGATATGTCAATTTAAATAATTAAAACCATAGATAAATTTGTTATTTCCCTTTAGATTAATAAAATAACTATGGAATATTTTGGAAATATTTTTTTATTTTGGATACCAACTAACTGTAGAGATAGATATATAAATATTGGATGATTTAAGAAGTTTATATGTAAATATTAACTTTACAAGAGTTTATATGTAAATAGAGAAGATTACATATTTTTAAAAAAAATTACTGTTGAATCTAAGGACTAATTTAAAATTTCACATTTCTTTATGAACCTAATTAAATATAAAATACACTCAAATTTTAAATCATTATATCAGAGAGATTATTTATTAACAAAAGTTAATTGGGATTAAGAGTTTGGGCCTCGGGAGTTTCTCATATTTTGCTTTAGTGAAATTTTTAAAAATATTTCTTTTTGCAGGGACCTCGTTGTCAGTACGCCACATGTTAGTGCTTAGAGCACAAGATAAGCCAGAGTTAGAATCTTTATCTTATTTGTAATATTGCTACACAGGAGCACAGATAAACGACAATAAAGATGGCAGATAAGTCCGCCGCAATTACAAGTGGAGCCCACGGGCTTTTATCACACAGCATGCCGGGATAGGAGCAGGTGCTTTGCCTTTGGAATGCGACCACAATCGCAGTCGGTGAAATAGTTGATTCACCATTGGAAAGTTAGTATTAAGACAAAAAAAAGTCAATAAATTAAAAGAAATGTAAAAGGTTAAGCTGTCTGATCGAACACAATTTCTCCTACCACCCACCTTCTCTCTCTCTCTCTCTCATCAAAATGAACACACATTTCTTCCCTCCCCACCTCCTAACCTTAGACAACACCCTTGCTGGGCTTATATAGACAATTTATGAGATATATAGGTATTAATAATGTAAATTACCCTCTAGTACGGCTACCAAAAGGTTCTCGTCGGAATTGTGCATAATGTGAGATTTCCTCTATCTCAAAATCCAGGTGTTGAGATGAGATCCCATCATACATATAACGATCATTTCCGCCCTCTACTTTATCGATGTGGGACTAATCCTCCAACATGAGAGGTTTCATGTTCAACTCCCAGTATGGACACCTTGGAGCTATTCTTTCCCTCGAGGCTGTTATTGCCTTGGCCTTTGATGTCATGCTCATGAGATTATAAAATTTAATAAAAAAATAACAGTTATGTTGCCTTCCTCTGTTTATCTCCGGACATCTCTAAGCATATTCTCTAGCGCCCTATCCTTCGACTGCTAGACCAGTCCATCAAAAATATAAAAAAACCCTCTAATATATGTGTTTGTGATATTATACAACAATACCAAGGCCTTACTCAATATCATGAGAACCCCATCTTGTCCTTGCTCCTACGGTCTTGGCTCATGAAAGACCGTTGTCCATCTGTTGCTTCGTTTTCCCCTATCGATAAAGATGTTGAGGCGTGTCCGTGCAGCGGCATAGGATGTTCCGGTGCTCGCCGTGGTTTGGCACGTGTGGAGGGAGTAAAGTCTTCTCTAATAAAAGCCGCTCGGTGGATGATGCGGGTTTGGATGTATTCGATGTTCTGTGGTCGAGTGGAGTGCGGGTATACCCATCAAACTCTAGGGTTGCATTCGTGCAGTATGTAATGTCTCTAAATTTTTTCTTTATGGGCCCACTAAAACAAAAAAAAAAACATGAGAATCCAAAGTTTGATGCAGTAGCTATAACTCCAAGGGGGTAGGGTAGCTCCAACGGATGGCTAGAACGCCACGAGGGTGGAAGAAGGAAGAAGTACCAGAAAAAAAAAAAAATGGATTATTTTGACTTTGCCCCCAAACTTTGCCTTGAATTAGACTATACCCCCCATATTTTTATTAATTAGACTTTACCCCCCAAACTAACTGTTCCATCAGCTCACCCCCCAAAACTTTATTTCTTTTCCGTCAGCTCACCCTTTCTCTTAGATGGTGAGCTGACGGAATAGTTAGTTTTGGGGGGTAAAGTCTAATTAATGGAAAGATTGGGGGGTAAAGTCTAATTCAAGGCAAAATTTGGGGGGCAAAGTCCAAATAACCCAAAAAAAAAAAAATAGAAAAAGACAGAGAAGCGGACGTGAGTGGTCGCATTCGCCCTTTCAATTCATCACACGACACTTGTCGCTGCGTGGTTGGCTCTGTTGAATAGCGTGGCCTCTGTTTCCTTCTCAATCCCCGGGCCCCACAACGGAAAGGAGACGGGTACCGAACCTGATGAGTACATTCAATGGCTGGAAAGCGACGGGGGGAAATGTCCCGCCTCCAAAGAAAGTCCTACTTGGAAATAACAGCGGGAAAAAAGATTCCAACGGCGGAAAGGGAGCTCTACATTTTTTCCCACCGATTGACTTGCTTGCATTCCCATTGGTGAGCCTTTTCCCATAGGTCGACAGCCACTTCATCATCACCTACTACTACTACTTGCTACATTCTATAGCTAGTTGGTGGGCTTCTAGAGTGAAAGCATGTTGGTTCTAAGTTTTGTCGGGATGCGATCTGTCCGGTTAGAGCGGCGTATGCTAGTGTCAACGTACCAAAGAGACCACGGTTCGAAGCCTACAACGGTTGGTGGTGGGTTTTAGCGTGAAGAACTCCTCAAGGGTATGTTGAAAAGGAAAAAATTAAACCACGGGGTCTAGCCCAGCCCAATTGAAAGCTAGGTTTCGCTTGCGAGATAGGTCGTATGGAGTTTTAATTAACTGTAATCAATGGGGGTAGTACGTGCATGCTCGAGACCGGTGCGATTAGGGATTTGGGCCATCCTTATATAAGAGCTCGACCTCCTCAAAAGAGAAATTGGCTACCAGCGTGCACTCTATTCCCTAAGGTTGGATCCTAGGATCCCAGCCAATTAACTGAAACCACAAAGGTGAAAATCCTAAAAGGATTTCTCTCTCCTAAGTCCCTATGGGAGAGCCGACCTTTTCCGAAAGATTTTATACCACAACACTAGGAACGACCCAAATCAATAAAATTTGTGGTCTTTCACAAGAAAAGATCGAATGACCAAAGATAAAAAGACTTTGCCTACTCAAGCAAATATGGGCTCAAGCATCTATGGAAGATTCACACTCGCACCAAGGGAGGAAGAAGAGATTTCATAAAAATATCTAAGTAAGAGTCATCAAGGGAATCAATTGGAGGAAGGTTGGAGGTTATCTATACTATATACTAAAACGGAAGCCTCTCTCCTGTGTTGTGACATGTGGACGTCTTTTGAAGAACCATAATTATTTTTCTATGTGTGAACACAGATCAGTTTTAAATCCTATTAAAAACCTACTATAAAGATAATAAAACACTCATTCAATGGCATTTAATTATCATTTGATGTTAATCTCACACTCTCTTTCTCTCTCTCTAACAAGTGAATCACACTCACTTTAGATTTCATGCTTCTTCGAACAGTTGTGATGTCATCTCTGCCAAATGACTGTGCATCAAGCTCATCTAGACATTGCCCGGGTTTCTTACTAGTATTAATTAGAAATCTCCTCTCATTCTCTGTTGCTACACACCCTTAAATGCTTAGGATCAGATCTCCAAAAGAAACCCTCATCCCGATCCATCTAACGGTCCAAAAGAGCCCAAAAAACCCACGGAGAATACATCAGTCCGATGGAGTCCATGCCCTCTACATAGGGGGTCCAAACCCAACACTAGGCATCATGGGTGGGGCCCGAACCAACAACAAGTCTAGGGGGGGGCTCAAATTTGGGAATCCCTCTGGGGGTTTCTGAGCCCTTATGAGAGGTTCCGACTTCTACTGTAGGGGGTCCAGACCCACAGGCAGGGGGGGTCTGTACCCAACTGTGGGAGTAGGTATCCTCAGCTCTAGGAAAAAAAATCCAAGTGCTTATCCTTTTCCCTCCATTATGTGTCATCAGAGAACACCCCAATTGACCAAAAGGTCAAACCAAGATGTATTGGACCACAGAGAAACGATGGCTATGGCTCTCATACATGGGGTGCACTTAGCCAAGTATGTACTTACACACATGTGTACAATGCTCTTTTATCCATCGTGGGACCTCAAAAGCCAAAACCGAAAACCAGAACAAAAATGTGACAAAAGATCAAAACGATTAAGAAATGTAAACCCAAAAACTCGACGCAAAACTTTGAAAGCAAGTTTGAAGACGCATAAATCGGAAGACCAGACGATTAAAAAGTAGAAAAACATTAATAAACGCCTATCATCCGGAAGGCCATGTGCCTAAAACCCTAAGAAAAGATTAAAGAGTTCTAATTGCCCACGAGTAAAGAGTAGAAGATCTACCTTTGGATAAGCGTGAGCCGAATTTTGATCTTTCAATCGAAACTGTGCAGCATCATATGATGTTTTCGTGGATAGTGAATTACTGACATATCCGGACATACATGACTCAAATTTACAACTCGATCTCAAAGAGAATATTTTGTGCATACAAATTATACTAACAAGGTGGCACACCCTTGGCATTAACAGAACCTCAAGTGTTTCTTATACCATTGATCTCTCCAGTGCAATGGCATTTACTGGCACTGCTCTAGCCCGAAAGGTATGTCCTCTTCAATTAAAAATAAATAAAAACTGACAACAAATAATAATTACCTAATATATTTTTTGTTTGTAAAAAACAAAAAGCACAATAGTATAAGAGAATTGAAAGTGATACAACCTAAATTTTGAATATCGAACTTCTTCAACAAACAAATTTTCTCTCTGTTTCTTTTAGAGCATCTCCAACCGACTCCTATCTCTCCTTCCATCTCACATGGCAGCTCAATCCTGTGTCTGTTTGTGCGTTTGAACTTCTCCAATTGACTCCTACTTATCCTACGTTGAGGTAGGAGCCGATTTCCGCTCACATCTGGGAGCCAAGACAAGCTCCCATCTGCAGACCCCATCCATGTTTCAACCATGTGCCATCCTCTTGGAAGAAAGTGGGGTGGGTGGATGGTAAATTGTTGAAATGATGGCGGTGTGAATAGGAGGAAAGTTGGAAGATAAGAGTGGGTGCGGTTGGAGGGTTATTTTTTCTCCTATCCTAGGTGGCACATAGGAGGGGGATGGGATCATGGGAGTCGGATTTGGTTGGAGATTCTTATTGGGTCGCAAACCTCCTACCGTCTCAATCCGAACCAACAGGTACAATCTGTGAAGCTACTGTTGACAGTGAAAATCACCTTACACGTACAAGAAATAGAGTCTTGAAAAAAAAAATCTTGTCATCAATTTCTTAAGTAATTGAACTATTAAGATTTTCCAAATAAAAGAGCTACTTTTCAAAGGAGTTCGACAAGAACATGTATTTTCTTTTAATTATTTGAACATTCAATCACAATTAATAAAACTTGAGCAATGCTATATATGTCAACATTGAGATTTGGTCAATGTTGGCAACATCTGTCTGATGTCTGACCTAGTGGGTGGCTGTTATCCGCATATCGTCGTGGGAACGCCTACCACCGCACGCTATACTGTACAGTACATGTTGCCCCCATAAAGCAATGGTTAAGGGCTCCACCACAAAGTGCAATATCGCGCGTAGTGATAGGTGTTTCCACGACGCTATGCGGTGAGGCATCTCTCTCTCTCTCTCTCTCTCTCTCTCTCTCTATATATATATATATATATCTATATATATATATATATGGAAAAAGAAGTCTAGACTTGAGGTGCAGCATCGTTGTTGTACCTCCTGATCAGGCGTTGTCTACGATCCTTTTATTTTTTTGGTAGGAACTACGGGGGTTCTATTCATGACGCCCCTGCCCTTGAAAAGCGGAATTATTACAATTATTAAGATTCATTTTCTCCGAATGAAGGAGGGATGAGATACAATTAGGAGCGGACTCATAAGAGCAACTAACTCGTTCTCGGCTAGTGAACTTTGCCAAACCATCGACACAACCGTTGAGATTCCTCAGCACATGAGTGAACTTGCACACATTAAAACCACGGGACAGATTCCTGCAGTCAGATACAATATTATGTATCCGCCATGGTGGGGACAGACCCTCATCCAACAGGAGAAAAAAGTAGACTTGATTATCTCCTTCCACAATGACTGAGGAAGCATCAAGTTTGAGAAGAGCTCTCAGCCTTTGAAGAATTGCTCGAGCTCCTATCTCTAAAGGCTCACAGACATCAAATGTAGCACCCTTGGAGAAGATGTGAGAACTAGTAGCATCTCTGATGACCACTCTAGTAGCCGACATAGAATTGTGAATGGCCCCATCTACATTGACCTTCAGATAGCCCGGATCAGGAGGTAGCCTGTGGGATGGGTGGGCCTCCTGATCTTTGCTATGGGCTATAGAAAGATCGCTGAACTGCGCATTAGAGGCGATAATAATGGAGTGCGGAGAGGGCTGAACTCTCTCGAAAATCCAACGATTGTGGGCCTTCTAGATGTTCCGCAAGAGGATCATATCATACCTGAAAGTCGACTCCCTGTTCTTCTCGGTCTTGAGGAGCCAATTGATCCATTGACTGATAGTGCGGTCCGTACCACCCGCGCCGAGTTGAAGTGCTGACCCAAACCACGTTGCCCGAGTGAAAGGACAATAGAACAAAACATGTTCGATCGATTCCTCCTCGATATAGCAAATGGAGCAATTATATTCTTGTCAAATGTAAGGAAGAAGGGTACATGTTGAGCGTCCATTTGGTGCGAATTATCCTTTCTTTTTCATGCACATAGCGTCACTTTGTTACGTAAAACTTTCATAATACACGTAAACTGCATGAGTTTCTTTGCACCACGATATAGTAGACTTTCATACGAACTCAACGGCATATTGGTTCGCTCTCATACATTGCATGCATGAAAAATACGAAGCCCGGAAGTCCAAATTATCCTTTTATCGATAATCGCGTTTGAATCTGATAAGCGTCATTTCATGTGTGTTTTTTAGGAAATTGATCCGGTTTTCAATGCAATCACCTCAAGAGCGATATGACCAAGCTGTGGATATTCTCATGACTCTCCGATGGAGGATGTACAACTCGTTGGAAGCCTATTCTGAAGAACGATGAAAACGGATAATTGCAATGATTCGGATGAGAGAAGACTTCAACAAGCTGATGCAATGCTTGATGCAAAGTAGAGGAGGACTACACACATGCAAATGGAATGATGTAGGTTGACGTGCTCAGATGATGCAAATGGTGCGACATACTCGAATGACCAACAACCTATATTCTCCCTATTTTACTTTCTCTTGCCATCACAACTGTCTAATACCCCGGTCCCGTTTTGTCATGATCCCAACCGAGTCACTCATAACTTCGCACTAACCCGAGACTCACATGCATGCACCCACCGTCCATCCAACTCGTTCCGACCCGATCACAACAGTCTCTTACCGTATCTAAAACCCATCACCGTCCCTTTCCGACTCCCATACGCAAACTCCACTAGCCATGTGCATGCATACATCCTGGCCATTGATCTCATTTTTTTTCCCTAACTAATCATAGCCATCCGTTCAATCCCCGGCCATGCATGCATGGAAGAACCAAGTGCCATGCAGCCATTCATTACATCCGAAGCCACAAACCCGACACGATCGCAGCCGTCCGAGTCTCTAGTGATCCCATATATCTCACAATACCCACAACCCATGCATGCACAATCGGAGCCACCCATTCCACATCTCCACTTATGCATGGATACCGGCCTCCACTCACCATTCAATTCCCAGCATGCAGCACCTCTGTGTGTGACACCGATTCCATCTAATATCACAGCCATCTGATCCACCAAGCCATGCATGAACCCACTGTACCCGAAAGCCCATCAGAGCTCCCTCTCTCTAACTCCTTGATCACTTGAACATCATCACAGCCATCAACCAATCCTATCTCTCATCCTAGATTTCTCTTTCTAACCCGGCTGACGAGATCCCATCTCCTATTTTTATTCCGATCCAAACATCATCGCAGCCGTCCGTTACAATTAAAAACCCATCATCGCAGCCGTCCGATCCAATAATCCAATACCCAGCGGCCCTTTTGTTTCCCTCTCTACCCAATACCGGACCGAAACCCATGCAGCCCTCTAACCGACCTTACCCAGCCGTCCGATCTCTCTCTCTAGCCACCCCACTTAGCAACCAATCACAGCCGTTCCGTGCATTGCACCCCGAACCCATGCAGCGGCCAGCTCTCTCTCTCTACGATCTTCTCTCCCTCTCTTTCCTTAACTGTCCGCAGGTCCAGCTCTCTCTCTCCCGATTTCCTCTTAACCGCCCAGCCTCTATCTTTTCTATCTCTAGATCCTCCCCCTACAAAGGTGGCGACCCCCTATTTTCACGTTCTCTATCTCTCTACCGTCTCTCTCTATTTCTCATCCATCACAGCCGTCCGCGACCAAACTTCTCTCTTTCTCTCTCTTTAAAACCGGAACCCAACAGTCCGAGCCCCTCGTTTCTCTCTCTAGCTTTCCTTGTTTTCTCTCTTTCCTTATCCTCTCTTCTCCCCTACCCGAACGAGACCCAACCGAAACCCGTTCTTTCCCGGGGGACTTTCTCTCTCTATCTATTCTCTCTCTACAATAACCAACCTCTATCTCCTATATAGGGGGGGATCCGAACCATCAAAGGAGAGGCTTTGGACGACTAAACCATCCCCGACCAAACCCTAATCCTCCACATCCGAGCCGCCATCGTACCATCGTTCGAGCCGTCATCCGTCATCCATACCATCGAAGCCGTGCCGCAGCCGAGTCGAAGTAAAGGAGCATCGATCGGAGAGGAGGACAACGAAGAACAAAGGCATATTCCGAGAATGATCTGTATTTTGTTCTTCCCTTCTTTTACTTTTGATGTAATGCGAACCATGATGAACTAACTACATTGCTAAGGCTTAGATGAAACCCCGGTTATAAGTATTTATTAGGTTTATTGATATTGTCTATGCCATGCACTCATAATCGAATATTTGATTCAATTATCGGATTATTATGATGGAAGTCTCTCACATAGTATGTCATGCATCCTTTGTCGTTATGATGAATCATCATATTAATCAATGCATGTTATTTAACGAAAAATTTAGAATCTTGATTAGTTGTGCTTTAGTTAGACATCTAATGCTCTGTTCTAATACATCTTTGCATGAGAATTGAATCATACATATGTCTTCAATCTAATTAAGAGCCTAACGATCATATCCTCGAGTCGAGCACGGGATTTGTATTCCCGCATGCTACTCGTTCGCATAGATCATTATGAATAAACCTAGTAATACGGATATCCGAGGTGGATTCGAATGCCTTAGTACCTTCTCCACTTGAAACTCGACTTACCGTAATTAGCTTGTTTTTCTTTTCTTAATTAGTTTGTTTTTAATCTCAAAACAAATCAACTCCAATTAAAATTATCTTTTAAAGTAGCTTAGGTAAAATACTGATAACCTTAGATTAGATCGCTTCCTCATTAGCAATCCCTGTGGGATCGACCTCGTAATACGCACCGCTCCTACAAAGCGATTCGTGCACTTGCGAGTTATAATTTAGATCAAATTAACCCTTTAATTTAGGATTAGTTTAGATCGCATCAAGTTTTTGGCGCCGTTGCCGGGGATTGCAACGGAGCTTTCGAATTTAGGTTATTTCATATTTGCCCTATCTCGTTTAATTAGCTTAGCTATTATTCTCTATTTCTAACAAACAAAAAAAAAAAACAAAACAAAAACTTCTTTTCGAGCGGTGTATGTCCACGTGGACTCGCGTGAACGGCCGCTTAGTTCGAAACGAATCATTAGAAATTCCTCTCACCTTTGTGGGTAACGTCTCCATCTTTAATACAATGGCGAATGGAAACCCACCTCAAGCGATGACCCTGAAGGAGTACATGTACCCTACTCGGTCCACTCAACCTTCTAGCATCACGCTTCTAGCTGCTACAGCTCACTTCGAAATTAAATCTGGCATGATATAGATGCTACCGGTCTTCCGTGGCATGGCCAATGAAAACCCATACCAACACGTTAGGGAGTTTGAAGATATCTGCGGTACAATGAAATTTAATCAAGTTACTGATGACTCTCTGAAACTTAGGTTATTCCCATTCTCCCTGAAAGAAAAAGCCAAAGCTTGGCTAATTTCGATACAACCGGGAACCTTTACGACCTGGAAGAGTCTAGCTGAAGCATTCTATAAGAAATTCTATTCCAAGCAGAAAACTGCTATTGTACGTCAATCCCTCAACATGTTTCATCAATTAGAGGGAGAGACTTTCTACACGTACTTCGAAAGATTCAAGGATCTTCTACTTGAATGCCCTCATCATGGGTTTGAAAAAATTCGACTGATCCAGATCCTCTACGAAGGTCTCAACTATACGACTAAGACTATGGTAGAATCTCTCTGTAATGGAGGATTCACCGAGAAGACTGTCGATGAGGCCTGGAATTATTTCGAAGAAATGGCTGAGAATACCTTAGAATGGGAGCCCGTTAGTGTTGATCCTAAGAAACCCATTGCTACTAGCAAGGGAGGTCTTTATAAAGTCGAATCTAGTTTTGAGAATGATGCCAAAATGGCGGCACTAATACGAAGACTCGAAGCCTTAGAAGTAAACAAGGAGGCAAACACTACTGTGTCTGAACCTACTAGATTTAAGGAATCCCCCATCTGTGTCTTGTGTGACGGAACCGACCATCTGGTCGAGGATTGCCCTGGTTTACCAGTGGTTAAAGCTGAGCAAGCAAATGTGCTTGATACTTTCCGTAAGTTCAACCAAGGTAATAACCCTTATAGTCAAACCTATAATCCTGGTTGGCGAAACCATCCAAACCTTGCTTGGAAGCCACCACAAGGGTATGGAGGAGCATCATCTTTTCAAGATCCTAATCAATACTCCTCCTCTAATCAACAGTATAGATCTAATAACCAATTCAATCAAGAGAACCAAATTACTGCGGCACCACAAGCACCTCCCTACATCCCTCCTAATCAAAGAAAGCCATCTGTAGAAGATATGCTCCAACAAATTATACAGAAACAGGAGCAATCTGACAAGGTCAATCAACTCGCAATAGCTAAATTAGAAACTCAATTCGAACAACTTGCAGCGTCAGTAGGAGGACGAGAAAAAGGCCAATTTCCAAGCCAAACAGTGCCTAATCCGAAAGGACAAAGTTACGGCCAAAACTTTTCAAAAGGTCAGTTTGAAGTTGGAACTACCTCTAGGGAACCCCATAAGGAAGTTCAAGCAATTCATACCCTACGATCTGGCAAGGAAGTGGACAATCAAGTTCAAAATCCTGATGAAGACCAAACCAATATTGAAACTTCGAATGAGCGCCATAGTCAACCTGCTCAAGAGGATACGACAACTCAAAAAGATAAAGAACCTGTCGTTGAATCTTGCGCAAGACCTTATATACCCAAGGCCCCATTCCCACAGCGCCTGCAAGCCAATAAAAAATCTAATCAAAATGAGGGCATCCTAGAAGTCTTTAAGGACATGCAAATCAATATCCCATTCTTGGATGCCATTAGGCAAATACCCTCCTATGCTAAGTTCCTCAAAGACCTTACTACTATTAAAAGGAAAACGTCTGTTCCTTGTGCTGCTACTATGGCAGCCCAAGCCTCCTGTTTTATTCAACAGACTGTTGCACCCAAGTATAAGGATCCGGGCTGTCCAACTATTTCTATAGGAATAGGAGACACAATAGTGGAAAAGTGTCTTCTGGATTTGGGTGCTAGCGTTAACCTTCTACCCTATTCGGTTTATACTCAATTAGGTTTGGGGGAGTTAAAACCCACAACCCTAACGTTACTTTTAGCCGATAGGTCTGTAAAAATTCCAAAGGGTGTAGTTGAAGATGTTATCATTAAGGTGGACGAATTCTACTTTCCTGCTGATTTTGTCGTTCTTGATACTGAGCCTGTCCTAAACCCCAATAAGCACATCCCTGTGATCTTAGGTCGACCATTCCTTGCCACGTCGGATACTGTTATTCGATGTAGAAATGGAGTAATGACACTTTCATTTGGCAATATGAAGGTCGAACTCAATGATTTTCGTAATAGCGTGCAACCTTCTGACATGGATGACGTTGAAGAAGTTGATATGATTGATACTCTGGTTGGTGATACTTTTGATAACTCTTGTTTTAGTGATCCATTAGAACAATGCTTAGCCCATTTCGGACTAGACATGGACATGGATGCATATCCATTAGAGAAGTCAACACATTGTTAGATTCCGCTCCTCCCATGGATATAGGTCGATGGAAGGCTAGGATAGAACCCCTACCAGTAAATAAATCTATGCCTATTCCATCAATAGTCAAACCTCCAAAGTTAGAATTGAAACCTCTCCCTGACACGTTGAAGTATACTTTTCTTGGTGACTCTGAAACCTTGCCTGTTATTATTTCTTCACAATTAGACAAGGACCAAGAAAAGCAATTACTTGACGTCCTACAAAAACATAGAGAAGCCATTGGGTGGACAATAGCTGATATAAAGGGAATTAGTCCTTCAATAGTCATGCACCAAATTCATCTCGAAGAGAATTCTAAACCCTCGCGAGAATCACAAAGGCGACTAAATCTCGTTATAAAGGAAGTAGTGCGAGGCGAAGTTATGAAGTTACTTGACGCGGGCATTATCTACCCTATATCCGATAGTCAATGGGTCAGCCCCGTACAAGTTGTTCCTAAAAAGTCTGGTGTTACCGTAGTTGCAAATGAAAACAATGAATTAGTACCAACTCGAGTCCAAACTGGTTGGCGAGTTTGTATTGATTATAGGAAGTTAAACGCTATGACTAGAAAAGATCATTTTCCCTTACCTTTCATTGATCAAATGTTAAAGCGTATAGCAGGTCATGCATACTACTCATTTTTGGATGGCTATTCGGGATATAACCAAATCTCAATCGCTCGTGAGGATCAAGAGAAAACGACGTTCACATGTCCGTTTGGTACATTTGCCTATCGTCGCATGCCTTTTGGGTTATGCAATGCACCTGCTACCTTTCAGCGGTGTATGTTAAGTATCTTTTCAGATATGGTAGAACGATTTTTAGAGGTCTTCATGGACGACTTCTCAGTTTTTGGATCTAACTTTGATGAAGGGCTATATCACCTGTCTCTTGTTCTGATCCGTTGTAAGGAGAAGAACTTAGTTCTTAATTGGGAAAAATGTCACTTCATGGTCAAATCTGGTATTGTCTTAGGTCATATTGTGTCAGATAAGGGGATAGAAGTTGATAAAGCCAAGGTGGATCTTATCTCTAATTTACCACCTCCTAAAACTGTCAGAGAAGTACGATCCTTTCTAGGACACGCTGGCTTCTACCGCCGCTTCATTAAAGACTTCTCAAAAATTTCTAAACCTTTATGTGACCTGTTAGCCAAAGATGTCTCGTTCGAATTTACTCCTGCCTGCTTGAATGCCTTTGAAAGGCTTAAAACTGAATTAACATCAGCACCCATCATCCGACCTCCAGATTGGAATGCTCCATTCAAGGTGATGTGCGATGCATCAGATTATGCTTTAGGTGCAGTTTTAGGGCAACGAAGTGCTAAACTCCCCCACGTCATTCAATATGCTAGTAAAACTCTTAATGATGCTCAACTCAATTACTCAACTACTGAAAAAGAGTTATTAGCCGTCGTCTTTGCCCTAGACAAATTTTGTCCCTACCTAATTGGATCAAAGGTTATTATTTTTACTGATCACGCTGCGCTTAAGTATCTTCTCACAAAGAAAGATGCTAAAGCGCGATTAATTCGATGGATTTTATTGCTACAAGAATTTGATCTCGAAATTAGAGACAAAAAGGGATCGGAGAATATAGTTGCCGACCACCTATCTAGGCTGATAGTTGAGCCAATGACAGAACCTACACCTATAGTCGAAACCTTTCCAGATGAGCAATTAATGCTAATATCTCATATTAACACCCCATGGTATGCTGATATTGTAAACTACCTAGTCACAGGACAGATGCCTAATACTTGGATTAAACAAGAACGAATGCGATTCATATCGAAAGCCAAATGGTATTTCTGGGATGAGCCATATCTATTCAAATACTGTTCCGATCAAATTATCAGACGATGTGTCCCTGACTGCGATCATAAATATATTATGTCATTTTGCCATGACCACGCATGTGGTGGACACTTTAGTGGTAAGAAAATCGCTGTAAAAATTTTGCAGTGTGGTTTTTATTGGCCGACCCTATTTAAAGATACTCATGCTTATTGTAAATCTTGTGATCGTTGTCAACGTCTAGGAAAAATTTCAAAACGTAATGAGATGCCCTTAAATCCAATTCTGATCACTGAAGTCTTTGATGTTTGGGGCATTGATTTTATGGGACCTTTCCCTATGTCTTATGGTTGCCAATACATTCTAGTCTCTGTTGACTACGTCTCAAAATAGGTTGAAGCAGTCGCATGCCGAACAAATGACCACAAGGTCGTGGTCCAATTCCTTAAAGAAAATATTTTTGCTAGATTTGGAACTCCACGTGCTATCATTAGCGATGGAGGTAAGCATTTCTGCAATAAAATTTTTGAAGCGTTAATGAAAAAATACTGCGTCACCCATAAGGTAGCCACTCCCTACCACCCACAAACTAGTGGGCAAGTTGAAATTTCAAATAGGGAGATTAAGACCATATTAGAGAAAACAATTAACCCTAACAGAAAGGATTGGTCACTTCGGTTGATTGATGCCCTGTGGGCATATCGTACAGCTTTCAAAACTCCAATTGGAATGTCTCCATATCGCATAGTCTATGGGAAGGCCTGTCATCTGCCTGTCGAGTTGGAACATAGAGCCTATTGGGCGATCAAACGATTAAATTATGACCTCGATAAGGCCGGTAAACGAAGAAAACTTCAACTCGATGAGCTCGATGAGATTCGAAATGATGCGTATAATTGCGCTAAGCGATATAAGGATCGAATGAAAATCATGCATGATAAGATCATAATTCGAAAGAAATTATATCTAGGCCAAAAAGTCCTATTATACAACTCTAGATTGCATCTGTTCCCTGGCAAGTTAAAATCACATTGGACGGGACCATACATTATCAACAAAATTCACCCATACGGTGCGGTAGAACTCTTAAATGATAAGGATGGAACCACTTTCCAAGTGAACGGACATCGGTTGAAACCATACCTTGAGTATCTGACCCCAGAAGTTGAAGAGGTACTTCTGGAAGATCCTGTTTATCAGGATTGATTTATCTATCTACTAAAAATCCTCTCTTGTATAATAGCTGTTAGTTTTCTTTCTATCATCTGCTATTTTTCTGTTTCAGTAGAATATCTGCTATTTATTTTTAGTTAAACTATGATTGTCTTTTCTTTTTCTTCATGGCACTAACATTTTGCAGGAAACTATCATACAAAACACGTTTAAGGTATTATCCATCCTTAAAACTTTGTGCTTTTATTTTTTATATATGTCCTTAAAAAAAAATGCTATCATATAATGCTACCATCTCATTCATGAGCATACATAATTCATACATTGAGGACAATGTCTAATTTAAGTTTGGGGGTGTGGTATATAATTTTTGAAAAATCAAATCCTATTTGCATCTAGTTTCTACAAAATTGTTAGTTTTTGTTCCTTTCTACGTTTTATAAAAAAAAAAAAAATTTAGAATAATAGTGATAATAATGTATCAACTTACGCTGTAGTGGGAAAGCTCGGCATATACGTCTCGGCGTATGTGTGTCTCGTCTGTAGTCCCCTACCAAAACTACAGCGTTCGAATAGAAATATATAGAAATTTGCATTTGCATGTTTTTATTTTGTTCTTTTTCATATTTTAGTTTCTTATCGTATTACTTTTACCGTCCTTTTCGTTCTTTTCGAAGAAAAAAATATATATCTATAGATATTTCACCTTTATTTCAGGTTTCGTAGTATAATTTTATCATACTCGAATAGGACTATAAGGCACCTGATAATCAAGGTATAAAGTCCAAGGATTAGCTAGAAAAAGTATGTCTAATATGGTTCTGACCATTAGTAACCTTTTAGAGATTGTCAAAACAAACTAGACTTGACTTTCACTTCACATCTGGCTTACACCTCTAGGGTCTAAATTCAAAGCTTTCATATCACCTAATAGTCACTTGGAGTCCTGATGAACCATGCGGATCTGGTTCACATGGTTTGCTAAAAAAAAAAAAACAAAAAGAGATATTATTAGAAAGGCGACCAGTGAATTCTAAGGTATAGCGGAAAGGGCTACCTATTAGCATGGTCTAGGACCTAATTATGTAAAAGTCTTAACCTGTATGCCCTAGTATGAGTGAAGCCTGGTCGATAGGGTTATGAGAATGATCCTATGGATGCAGAGTGAATCAAATATAAAGGCAACATGAAGATGGCTACCTAACTCATGAGAGCGTTGGCAGCGTGTCATGGGCATAGAGTGCAGCTGGCATGGTACAAGTTAGGAAGGGATATATAATTAGATCCAGAAAAAAATAAGACCGAAAAAAAAAGAAAAAAAAGAGGAAAAGAAAAAGAAAATAGTGTGAAAGCCGTCGTTATAAATAATGTGGGAAAACTGGAATATCACATATAAAGCCGAAAGGTATTAAGGTGAATATCCACAACTCTCACTAGCCTGTCTAGATTAGCTGGTTTTGACTCAGGTTCTAAGGTCGACTTTGACCGTTCTAGGAGACTGTTAGAATGTTATGAATGTAGAGAACCAAAACCCCAGTTGTGTTTTGCCCAGACAGCACCGTGCACTCGAGCATAGTTAACCTTGACCTTTTCTAGCGGGAAACTAATAGTTAGAACCTAAAGTGCGTACTTCGAAAGCTGAAGCTTGGGTTAGATACCTTGTGAGTCTTATGCCTTAGAAATTCTATTTTTTGAGTACTTTTTAATTATTCTACAAAACCGACTTTTTTTTTATTACTTATTTATATTTTCAAAAAAAAAAAGTTTGAATTTTGTGGGTAGATTTACTGCAATTAAACCCTCACGAGACAAAACTCGTCCACTGGGGAAACCCAGGGGTTTAACGGCTTGTTGCACGTGCTAAGTGCAATCGCGATTCCTGCGAAAGTGAGTTAAGTTATTTTTATTCTTTTATTATTCTCTTAGTTTATTTTGTTTTCTCGAGGACGAGAAAGATTCAAGTTTGGGGGTGTGTTGAGCGTCCATTTGGTACGAATTATCCTTTCTTTTTCATGCACATAGCGTCACTTTGTTACGTAAAACTTTCATAATACACGTAAACAACATGAGTTTCTTTGCACCACGATATAGTAGACTTTCATACGAACTCAACGGCATATTGGTTCGCTCTTATACATTGCATGCATGAAAAATACGAAGCCCGGAAGTCCAAATTATCCTTTTATCGATAATCGCGTTTGAATCTGATAAGCGTCATTTCATGTGTGTTTTTCAGGAAATTGATCCGGTTTTCAATGCAATCACCTCAAGAGCGATATGACCAAGCTGTGGATATTCTCATGACTCTCCGATGGAGGATGTACAACTCGTTGGAAGCCTATTCTGAAGAACGATGAAAACGGATAATTGCAATGATTCGGATGAGAGAAGACTTCAACAAGCTGATGCAATGCTTGATGCAAAGTAGAGGAGGACTACACACATGCAAATGGAATGATGTAGGTTGACGTGCTCAGATGATGCAAATGGTGCGACATACTCGGATGACCAACAACCTATATTCTCCCTATTTTACTTTCTCTTGCCATCACAACTGTCTAATACCCCGGTCCCGTTTTGTCATGATCCCAACCGAGTCACTCATAACTTCGCACTAACCCGAGACTCACATGCATGCACCCACCGTCCATCCAACTCGTTACGACCCGATCACAACAGTCCCTTACCGTATCTAAAACCCATCACCGTCCCTTTCCGACTCCCATACGCAAACTCCACTAGCCATGTGCATGCATACATCCTGGCCATTGATCTCATTTTTTTTCCCTAACTAATCATAGCCATCCGTTCAATCCCCGGCCATGCATGCATGGAAGAACCAAGTGCCATGCAGCCATTCATTACATCCGAAGCCACAAACCCGACACGATCGCAGTCGTCCGAGTCTCTAGTGATCCCATATATCTCACAATACCCACAACCCATGCATGCATAATCGGAGCCACCCATTCCACATCTCCACTTATGCATGGATACCGGCCTCCACTCACCATTCAATTCCCAGCATTCAGCACCTCTGTGTGTGACACCGATTCCATCTAAAATCACAGACATCTGATCCACCAAGCCATGCATGAACCCACTGTACCCGAAAGCCCATCAGAGCTCCCTCTCTCTAACTCCTTGATCACTTGAACATCATCACAGCCATCAACCAATCCTATCTCTCATCCTAGATTTCTCTTTCTAACCCGGCTGACGAGATCCCATCTCCTATTTTTATTCCGATCCAAACATCATCGCAGCCGTCCGTTACAATTAAAAACCCATCATCGCAGCCGTCCGATCCAATAATCCAATACCCAGCGGCCCTTTTGTTTCCCTCTCTACCCAATACCGGACCGAAACCCATGCAGCCCTCTAACCGACCTTACCCAGCCGTCCGATCTCTCTCTCTAGCCACCCCACTTAGCAACCAATCACAGCCGTTCCGTGCATTGCACCCCGAACCCATGCAGCGGCCAGCTCTCTCTCTCTACGATCTTCTCTCCCTCTCTTTCCTTAACTGTCCGCAGGTCCAGCTCTCTCTCTCTCCCGATTTCCTCTTAACCGCCCAGCCTCTATCTTTTCTATCTCTAGATCCTCCCCCTACAAAGGTGGCGACCCCCTATTTTCACGTTCTCTATCTCTCTACCGTCTCTCTCTATTTCTCATCCATCACAGCCGTCCGCGACCAAACTTCTCTCTTTCTCTCTCTTTAAAACCGGAACCCAACAGTCCGAGCCCCTCGTTTCTCTCTCTAGCTTTCCTTGTTTTCTCTCTTTCCTTATCCTCTCTTCTCCCCTACCCGAACGAGACCCAACAGAAACCTGTTCTTTCCCGGGGGACTTTCTCTCTCTATCTATTCTCTCTCTACAATAACCAACCTCTATCTCATATATAGGGAGGGGGATCCGAACCATCAAAGGAGAGGCTTTGGACGACTAAACCATCCCCGACCAAACCCTAATCCTCCACATCCGAGCCGCCATCGTACCATCGTTCGAGCCGTCATCCGTCATCCATACCATCGAAGCCGTGCCGCAGCCGAGTCGAAGTGAAGGAGCATCGATCGGAGAGGAGGACAACGAAGAACAAAGGCATATTCCGAGAATGATCTGTATTTTGTTATTCCCTTCTTTTACTTTTGATGTAATGCGAACCATGATGAACTAACTACATTGCTAAGGCTTAGATGAAACCCCGGTTATAAGTATTTATTAGGTTTATTGATATTGTCTATGCCATGCACTCATAATCGAATATTTGATTCAATTATCGGATTATTATGATGGAAGTCTCTCACATAGTATGTCATGCATCCTTTGTCGTTATGATGAATCATCATATTAATCAATGCATGTTATTTAACGAAAAATTTAGAATCTTGATTAGTTGTGCTTTAGTTAGACATTTAATGCTCTGTTCTAATACATCTTTGCATGAGAATTGAATCATACATATGTCTTCAATCTAATTAAGAGCCTAACGATCATATCCTCGAGTCGAGCACGGGATTTGTATTCCCGCATGCTACTCGTTCGCATAGATCATTATGAATAAACCTAGTAATACGGATATCCGAGGTGGATTCGAATGCCTTAGTACCTTCTCCACTTGAAACTCGACTTACCGTAATTAGCTTGTTTTTCTTTTCTTAATTAGTTTGTTTTTAATCTCAAAACAAATCAACTCTAATTAAAATTATCTTTTAAAGTAGCTTAGGTAAAATACTGATAACCTTAGATTAGATCGCTTCCTCATTAGCAATCCCTGTGGGATCGACCTCGTAATACGCACCGCTCCTACAAAGCGATTCGTGCACTTGCGAGTTATAATTTAGATCAAATTAACCCCTTAATTTAGGATTAGTTTAGATCGCATCAGTACCAATCCGAGTAACGTGCACTTAATGTGTAGCCACCTCTTTCGGGGTTTTTTTTTTTTTTTTTTTTGGGGGGGGGGGGGGGGGGGTTGATCACCCACTCTTGGATTGCACACAGAAAAAATTTTAGCTCGATCCAAGACCTGTAGGTCATCCAAATGTGTTGATCTTTTATTGGTCGTTCATTTTTATCGTCATTTACATTTGGACGGCCTACAGGTCTTGGATCGAGCTGAAATTTTTCGTGTGTGCAATCCAAGGGTGGGTGATCAATCCCCAAAAAAAAAAATACAAAAAATTTTCCCGAAGCTGATGCCGCACGTTAAGCCCGCACGTTATTGGTCGCAATGTATCACTACTATATATATATATATATATATATATATATATATATAGAGAGAGAGAGAGAGAGAGAGAAAACGGGGTATGAGCTGACAGCCCATTTGCTGAAATGGGCTGTCAGCACACAGCCGTCTGATTGCCCATCACAGCCCTCCATTAAAAAAAAAAAATTGTGTGTTCTGTGTGTCTCTCCCTCTCGATCGCGAGCTGCAGCCCACAAGCACAGGCCTACAGCCCTCCCCGACGGCGACCCCGACATCAACCCGATGCTGGCCGGCCGTGCTCCCCCTCCCCGGGCATCATCCCCGACGCCGGCGCGGGACGCAGGCGCAGGCGGCGCGGGGCGCAGCCGTCCGATTGCCCATCACACCCCGACATCAACCCCGATGCTGGCCGGCGGGTTTGAGGGCCGCCGGCGCCGGAGGAGGGACGGCGAGCGACAGGAGCAGGAGGGGGGGTGGTTGGTGGACGGAGCAGGAGGGGGGGTGGTCGAAGGCACCGACGGAGCCGGAGGGGGCGGGTTTGAGGGCCGCCAGTGCCGGAGGAGGGACGGCGAGCGATGGGAGCAGGGGTCGGGAGGTCGGGGGACGGGGAGAGGCTGACGGCGGTGGCGGGTTGAGGATTGCAGCCGGATCTGCCGCCGTCGGACCGGGGCCGGAGGGGGTCGAGGGCCGGAGGGGACCGGGGCCGGAGGGGATCGGGGTCCGGAGGGGACCGAGGCCGGAGGGGGTCGGGGGCACCGGATCCGGCCGGAGGCGCAGGGGGCAGGGGTCGGACGGGCTCACGAGAGAGAGGGAGAAGGAGAGAGTGGGGTTGGGTGTTTGATTTGGTTTTTTTTTTTATTTCAAACGAACGGCTCATGATGATGATCGGAGGGCTGTGAGCTGACAGCCCAAATGCCCAAATGGGCTGTCAGCTCATACCCCGTATTCTCTCTCTCTCTCTCTCTATATATATATATATATATATATATATATATATATATATATATATATATATATATATATATATATATATATATATATATATATATATATATATATATATATATATATATATATATATATATATATATATGGGAGGGATACTCTTACTAATGAAAGTTACAAATGGCCTTTTACCTACCTAAAAGTTTTAGAATTTGATGAAACTTGGTGGGGATGTTCTCTATGACAAGTTGATCATCCTCACCAAAAATCATCAAATTCTATAACCTCTAGGGGCATCAAAGATGATATTCAAATTAACGGTTAAAATAAACGGTCGATAAAGCTTCTAACATTTGATGCCCCTAGAGGTTATAGAATTTGATGATTTTTGGTGAGGATGATCAAATTGCCATAGAGAGCATCCCCACCAAGTTTCATCAAATTCTGAAACCTCTAGGTTAGGTAAAAGGTGATTTAGTAATGCTAGAATGTTTAGAATGTGCTGAATTTTTTTGAGGGTGATCACCTTACCTTAGATAGAATGTCCACAAAAAATCAAAGCGTTCTAAAACTTTTTGGGACATCAAATGCTAGAAGCTTTATCGGCCATCCATTTTAACCGTTAAATTGAAAATCATATTTGATCTATCTAGAAGTTTTAGAATGAGCCGATTTTTTACGGGGGTCCTATCTAAGATAGGGTGATCATCCTCATAAAAATTCAGAACATTCTAAATATTCTAGGGTTACTAACTCACTGTATGTCATAGGGTACTCCCTATGACATGTCATGGGAACTCATTTCCCATATATATATATATACATATATATATATATATATATATATATATATATATATATATATATATATATATATATATATATATATATATATAGGGTCAGGATCCTGTGCCTTAAATTTTTGCCATCGTTTTTTACCATCGATTTGATTTGATGTCCTAGAGGGTTTAGGATGAGCTGATTTTTTGTGGATCTAATCATCCCACCCTAGATAGAAGATCCACAAAAAATCAGCACATTCTAAAACTTCTAGGGGTATCATATATTACAGGCTTTATTCACCGTCCATTTTTATATGTTAACTTTTATTATATATTTGATGCCCCTACAAGTTTTAGAATGTGCTGATTTTTTGTGAATGTTAATGTGGGATGATTACATCCATAAAAAATCAACTCGTTCTAAATCCTCTAGGACATCAAATCAAAATCGATGGCAAAAAACGATGGCAAAAATTTACGGCACAGGATCCTGACCCATATATATATATATATATATATATATATATATATATATATATATATATATATATATATATATATATATATATATATATATATATATATATATATATATATATATATATATATATATATATATATATATATATATATATATATGGGGACGGAGAGCCTGGACCTCAGGTGCAGCGTGAACGCTACACCGGTGGCCGGATGCTTACCAAGTGTCAAAAATCCTGAAATCCCGGCCGCAAACACCCCGCGCGAGACCGCCCGAGACCTCAGCCGTCCGATGGCCTTAATCGGACGGATCGAAATCCACCCGACTCGCTGTTACTGTGGCGGGCACAGTAACAGTGAGAATCCTTTCAACCGCCCGATCGATTGAATCGGATGGTTGAAAATAAAATCGTGATTACTGTAGCGGCTACAGTAACCGCGATTTTATTTTCAACCGTCCGATCATCAGGATCGAACGGATGGGATTGTTTTGGACCGATTCTCACGCCCGCCACAATAACAGCGAGCCGGGTGGGTTTCGATCCGTCCGATTAAGTCCATCGGACGGCTGAGGTCTCGGGCGGTCTCGCGCGGGGTGTTTGCGGCTGGGATTTCGGGATTTTTGACACTTGGCAAGCATCCGGCCACCATTGCAGCGTTCACGCTGCACCTGAGGTCCAGGCTCCCCGTCCCCTATATATAATATATATATATATATATATATATATATATATATATATATATATATATATATATATATATATATATATATATATATATATATATATATATATATATATATATATATATATATATATATATATGAACGTGACTCTATATGCCCACGTATTGAGAGCTTCAATGTATACTCCTCTATTAACATACATAGTGATTTCCAAATTTATTAATTTTTTGTGGAGATGATACATATATTGAGATGATCATCCTCACAAAAAATCAATAAATTCTGAAATCTCTAAGTATTTCAAATAAACTGATCAAATTAACGGTTGAATTGGACGGCTGATAAAGCTTCTAAAATTTTGATGGACCTAGATGTTCTAGGATTTGTTGATTTTTTATGGATATGCTATCTATAACAAGATGATCACCCTTACATGGTGATCATCTATATGGGTCAAGATCGGAGGATACTGTTTTTGCAATCAAATTTTTACATCGATTTTCAAATCATTAGACAGAGGTTTCAGAAGTTGTTGATTTTTTATGAGCATAATCACATTGTCTTAGATAGCACATCCACAAAAAACCAGCATATTCTAAAACCTCTAAACTTATCAAATATACTCTTCTAATTATTTATTAAAATAGACGGTCGATAAAGCCATTTAGATTTGATGTACTTAAAGGCTTTAGATAGAAGTTTCAGAATTTGATGATTTTTTGCGAGGAGGATCACAATGATTTAGATTGCACACCCACAGAAAATCAGCACATTCAAAAACCTCTAGGTGTATCAAATCTATAAAGATTTATCGACTGTCCAATATAACCGTTAACTTGAAGAGCACATTTGATACACCTAAAGGTTTCAGAATGTGCTAATTCTTTGTGGGTGTGCAATCTAAGCCATTGTGATCCTCCTCGTAAAAGATCAGCAAATTCTGAAACCTTTATCCAATGATTTGGATGACGGGTCAAAGTATGAGGCAAAAAATGATAAGTCTACGGATCCTGACCCATATATATATATATATATATATATATATATATATATATATATATATATATATATATATATATATATATATATATATATATATATATATATATATATATATATATATATATATATATATATATATATATATATATATATATATATATATATATATATATATATATATATATATATATAGAGAGAGAGAGAGAGAGAGAGAGAGAGAGAGAGAGAGAGAGAATATGGGGTATGAGCTGACAGCCCATTTGGGCTGTCAGCTCACAGCCCTCCGATCGTGATCACCGGCCGTCCGTTTAAAAGAAAAAAAAAACACTGGCATCCCACTACTCTCTTTCTCACAGCTCATTCCCTTTCTCTCTCTCTCCTTCGCTGAAGCTCAAACCCGACCCTGACGTCGTCACCCTCATCCCCTCTGTCTCGCCCCCTCCGGCTCCAGTAGTGCCTCAGACCACCGGCCCCCTCCGGCTCCGTCCACCGGCAGGGGCTATATATATAACAGTTCTTTCTCGTCCACCTCCTCTTTCTCTCCCACCCTCCTAGCATAGCGTGAGCATGGAGATTATGTATGTAAGGGATCTTTACGTACACCTCCTAACAAATATTGATATCACATAAAACATTCCAACTTTTAAAGTTTTATAAATAACCCCCTATCATATTCTAACCTTTTGTAAACTCCCCCTCATGACTACATTATGGTATTACATAAAAGCCCCCATAATGATTTCACTAAAGGTTAAAATTTGATAGGGAGTTATTCATAAAACATAAAAGTGAGGGTGATATTTATAATATCAATGTCTACCATGGAGGTGTATCTATGCAAAGATCTCTAAAAAGAAGGGAAAATTAGTGTTAGGTCCAAAAACAGATCATGTATAATATTTTGTCATATTTTAAGCTCCTATTTATAGTAAGTACATCGATATGACTATTGTATAAAACCTGATCCTCTATCCATTGTTTTGATTGCAAATGATCAAATCTTAACCATTTTAGATAACAATTTTTTATAAATACCAAAAATACCCATAGTATCCTCCCACATTAAATAATAGTAGATGATATATGACACGTTTTGTTTTTTTGGAAATAGTGGTACAGGTTGCTACAGTGATTTCACTGTAGCTACTATAGTGATTTTACCGTAGCTGCTATATTGATTTTACCGTAGCAACCCGTGATTTTACTAGATTCTACAATGAAATCATTATAGCAACCCGTGATTTCACTATAGATGCTACAGTGATTTCACTATACCTGTTACAGTGAAATCACTGTAGTTGCTATAGCAAAATCACTGTAACAAATCGTGATTTCATCGTGGATGATAAAAAGATATTTCTACAGTAAAATCACTATAGCAAAAGTACTCAATTTTATGTAAATAATACTCGGTGGAATTGAGTATTATTTTGTATATTTGAGTACCATGCACGGGTTGCTACAGTGATTTAACTATAGCTACTAGAGTAAAATTCATTGTGTCGGCTGAAAAGGTTTCTCTATGGTGAATCACTATAGTAAAATACTCAATTTTATTCAAATAATACTTATTTTAATTGAGTATTATTGCGACTAAAATTGAGTACTATAGTGATTTATTGCAGCAAAGTTTTTTTAGTAGTCACGAAAAAAATCACTATAGTAGCTACAGTGATTTCACTGTAGCAAAGATACTCAAATATATGCCAAAAATACTTAATTGAAATGAGTACTATTGCTACAAAATTGAGTACTATTGCTACAGTGATTTCACTATAGCAACGTATTTTTTAGCAGCCACGACGGAATCACTATAACGTTTCTGAATTCAGCTTCATGCGATACTTCCTTAGGATTTGAAAGGTTTTGGAGAGGTCGAAGATGTGATCCGCTCGGTTGACTCTTGGTTATAAGCAGGTCGTTAACGTAGACTTCGACGTTGCGACCGATTTGCTCTTTAAGCATCTTTGTGACTAATCTTTGATAAGGTAACCTTGTGTTCTTGAGAACTAAGGGCATGATGTTGTAGCAGTAGAAGCCTCTGTTTGTCATGAAAAATGTCTTCTCCTGATCATCTAGATATAGGGGGATTTGATTATAACCTGAGTATCCGTCCATGAAAAATAGTACCTTGTGGCTGGCGATGGCATCGACGAGTCTATTTATCCTTGGCATAGGAAATGTATATTTGGGGTAGTCCTTGTTGAGATTGGTGAAGTCCATGCAGACTCTAAACTTCCCTTCTTCTTTGGGACGGTGACAATGTTCGAGATCCAAGTTGGGTACTCTACTTCACGAACGAAGCATGTCGCGAGTAGCTGGTCGATCTCTTCTCGAACTGTAGCTAGCCGTTCTGGCCTGATCGTTCGAGGCTTCTACTTCACTACATTTGCCCCTTCCTTAATAGTGTGTCGATGAGATGCATCGTCCGGATTAATCCCGTGCATATCTTCGTAGCTCCAGGCAAAGACATTGATGTTGGACTTGAGGAATGATACCAAATCTTGTGCTTCTGTGTCACTAAAACCTGTACCGATGAATGTTTCCTAGGGGAGATCATCGTTTCCAATGCCTATTCAGATGATCTCCTCGATTGAAGGTGGAGCCTCCCACTCTGTCGGTACAAGCTCGGGCTGTGGAGGCTCCCTTGACTGCATCTAGCTGAGGGACCAGCTTCGTCGGTCGAATGTTTCGCCGACGTTGTATTGGGCATTAGCCGAATCCATGCAACCGAGGCTTTGCATGATCTGCCCATCTATTGACTACCTCAAATACAACCGATGCCTTTCCAGTTGGAAAGTTGATGAGTTGGTGATAAAAAGAGGAGATAGTACCAATCTTGTGAAGGAAGGGTCTGCCCAGGATGGCGTTGTAGTTCGACGTTCCTTCAACGACGATGAAGCGAATGGAGGCTCGTATTTCTCTACAAAGATCAAGCATGAACCTCGCCTCTCCTATTATCATGCTTTGTTCCCCATTGAAGCCAGTGATGATGGTAGGCACTACATCAAAGCTCTCATACTTGTGACCAAGTTGCTTGAAGCAGTTAGAGAACATGATGTCGATGGAGTTGCTGGTGTTGATGAGGATTCGATTGACGAAGGTTTCGTTGAGGTCTTGGTCGGTGAAGATAATTAGTGGCCAAAGGAGACCTTTGATTGGCTTCTCGATCCAAGACTCTTCGACTTGAGCCACTGTGCACACGTGGTGAACACGCCACATATGGCGTTCGACTTCTTTCTAAGTCGAAGTCTGGTGATGGAAACTCCCATTGATACTATGAATCTCCGCTTGAATGATGATGGGGGTCGATTGACGCACGACCGAGCAGATCCAACACGTCTCCTTCTCTCTTTGAGGAGGGAGAGGAGGAGGAAGTGAATCGTTTGCTGGGCCGATGTCGGCCTTGAACACCTGAAGGTGGCCTTCCTGCAAAAGGTCCTCTAGGTGGTACTTAAGACAATAGCATTGAATGGTTGGATGGTCATGGCACCAGTGGAAGCCACAGTAAACCGACTTGTCCTTTGTCTGTTTGGTGCCAGGCTCAAGAGGGTCGGGCCTCATGAGGTAGTCCTCGTGCTGGATCTGCTTGAGGACGATGTCGATGAACAGATTCCAGTCATCGAATGTGGTCCTCTAAGGCTTTGCGGGTCTATCGTTTGCCCGTTTTGGCCTCTTGGAGGCTCCACCTACTTTAGCCTGAGCGTTGTGAGCTCGAGCTACTGGTCTTACCGACTCCTTGTCTGAATGATGCTTCTTGAGATCATGTCCCTTACGCATAATTTGATCATAGTCCACCTCTATCTCCCTTTGAATTCGATTGAACAATGCTCCAAGAGAGGCAGGTGGATTGTTGATGAGGTCATTATAGATGTTAGCATAAGGCATTCTGTAACGCGAGCATGATAGCTTCATCGGCAAGGTGACGCCCGGAGAGTACTGCATGCTCATTCCAGAATCTCCGAGTAAACTTTTGGAGGGTTTTGTTCCAGAGTCAATAGAGGGAGTTGAACTTCTTCTTTGGCTTGAGGTTCAACTGGTAGTGCTAAACGCTTGGAATCAACTCACGGAGCCCGCCGGGAGGTGGTGATACTAGTTAAGCGACATGCCATCCAAGCTGCCCGCAAAGGTGCAGCATAAAACCTGGTTGTCGTGATCATGGGGTGTCAATGCTTGCTTGAAAGCAAGAACATACAGTGTCAGATCTTCCATCAGACAATTGAATTTGGGGAGAATGGGGGTCCTCCAACTCCAAGGAAAGGAGCTTCGAGAATTTATTGATGAAGAGGCCCTTTGGAGGCGTGGTTGTTCCGATGATCACCTCATTGGTCAAAGAGGTGTCTCGGAAGAAAAGAAGGCAGCGAGGGTGTCAGAGTCCTTCTCGCCTTTCGATGCTCAGCTAGAGCTTGATCATTGTTATAATGTTACTGGATCATAGGGTGGAGTCCATTATTATGAGCATCCCTTATGATGTAAGGACCGGAGGATAACTCGGAGCCGAAAGGCTCGGGGCGACGAGCAGACTCATTGAGATGTTCCCAAACTGTCGGACTATGAGGGATGGGCAAGGGTCCTCTCGAAAGGGATTCAAGAGACCAACGAGAGGTATCGACAACGGAACGTCTAGAAGGAGCAGGAGATGGGTCGATCGGCCAACAGACGTCTAATCCATCATTGATACCGGTGACTAACTGAGGAAGGTTAGCTCCTGCCTCGATGTCGATTCGTCAGAGGGAGTCTCCCTCAATCATGAGAGCTACGTTATGCTTCATGAGAGTGAGGAGTTGGAAATCCTCCGCCAAGATCTAGTACGTCGCTTAGGGATCGACGACGGGTGAGACATGCACTTTCCCTAAGCGTTGAGGAGTTGCGTCGGTGAGCTGAGGAGACTGCCGAGGTTGAACTTAAACCGCACGATCGATTGATCGATGACTCTTCGAGTCTACAGCCGGTTGCTGCTCGGGGCGTTAGCTGGTCGTATACCTATGACTCATTGAACGAGTCATAGGATGCTGAGCATCAGGATGTATGTTACTTCCCTCCGGCTAATCCATGGGGTGTGCCTTCGCCATTCAGGTATAGTGATTGAGACAGACAGATTGCTCAGGCAATCGGTGGTTGTTGCTTGATCGAAGGAGCTAAGAAGCCTGGAGGTCACAAGTCGATAGAGAAGCATCCCATAGACGGCGCCAATCTGTGGGGGAAAATTACGGCCGTCGTACGATCTCCCTCCAACAGTCAATTGAGGGTTGTCTTCGAGCGTGAAGCATTGTAGAGTGTTGAGCTGTAGTTTGTGATTGTTAACAAAGGATGTGGTGACGAAGTTCGGCCGAAACCTACTTCTCCGTGCGATAAGAAGTAACATTTGAATCCACTATCTATAAAAAAAGTAGAGCTACTCTCGATAGGCCGAGGAGTGCTTATACAAGTAGACAGTGGGTGGAATATGATTGATTAAAATTTGATCACCAAAAGGCCTAGAGAACTCTGGAAAACATAAAATAGAATTTAGAATAATGAAACTCTGATCTGGAGTATTTACAGGGTCTGCTATTTATAGAGCTTTGGGAATATACCTGGGGTTTTGGTAAATATCCGGGGGATTTACCAGACTCGATATGGTCTTTGTGGGCCCCAGGCAGGACTGGCAGATCCCACAGTCATCTCTGTGGGCCCCAGGCAGAGCTAGTGGGTCCCATCGTCATCTCTGTGGGCCCTAGGTAGGGCTGGCGAGTCCCATTGTCAGACGCTAGCCAAATTTTGCACCCACATCCACGACGAAATCATGGGTTGCTACAGACTGTAACTGCTACAGTGAAATCACTGTAGCAACCCGTGCCACTATTCCCGAAAGAAAAAAATGACATATATTATCTATCGTTAATTAATATGGAAGGATACCATGAGTATTTATGGTATTTTTTAAAAATATGTTATCCAAAACGGTTAAGATCAGATCATTTGCAATTAAAACTATGGACATGGGATCTGGTTTATACGATAATCATATCGATGAACTTACTGTAGATAGGAACTTAAAATTGGACTTAATGTGATACACGTTCTGACTTTTTTGTACCTAACGCCAATTTCCCTCAGAGCATCTCCAACAGACAACTGCAAAATGCAATCAAAAAGAAGAATATTCTTAGATATATGCTGAAATAGAGGCCTCCAATTTATGTTGTACTCTAATCGATGGCCTCCAATTTTTCCACCTCCATCTTTTTTTTGATATTTTTATCCTCCCAAATGTCTTTTAAAAACATATATCCCACCAACCCTCTATATAAACAATGTTTTAGAGGGTGGCCTCGAAATCCCACCAACCCTCCATATGTGCAGGTGGGTTCTTCAAATCTCCAAAATGGGGGTGGAAATGGAGGCCGATTGGAGTGCCTCCACCTCCATTTTGGAGATATGCAGGTCGGTTGGAAATCCTTGCAAAAAAAAAAAAAAAAGGAGGGGGGGGGGGGGAGTAGTGGCAATCCTTCACCCGACCCACCAACCTGATCCGAAGTTAGCAGGTTTGGGTTTGGCCAAAATGGGTTCGGGTCATAAACGGGTCGACCCGATTCCGTTTATTTAATGGGCCGGGTTTGGATAACCCGACTTGACCCGTTTACCAAATGGGTCGTGTCAACCCAACCCAACTTGACCTGACCGACCCGATCAAACTCGGCCCAATCTGACCTATCTTGACCTAACCCGGTAGGTTTACATGGGGTTCTGTTGACCCAACTTGAGCCAACCCGACCCAACCCGTTTAGTAAACGGGTTAAACGGGTCAGGTTGAGTTCACCCGTTTATTAGGTGGGTCGGGTTTGGGTTTAAGTTTTTGACCCATTTATTAAACGGTTCGGGTTCAGATTGGATGTTTTGCCCTTATACCTATGTCTCGACCCGACCCGACCCAACCCAACCCGACCCGACCCATTGCCACCCCTAGGGGGAGGTAGACAAAATTAAGTATTTTGGTGCTATATATCATTAAATTAGCGGGTGCCAAATGCCAATCGAGGCTACTTGTCTCTACGCACCCAAGGATGCCAATGCATTACGTGCCCATTTGTTGTGTTGCAGTGAGACAGGGGACACGCTCTCAGAACATCTCGTGATCCCGACGATCTAAGCCCCCACAACAGAACTTTGTCCAAAGCGCTGTCCAGGTACAACGTCACGCAAAAGATTACTTAACCTCACCCCCACGTGACCGTACCTTGACACAATAGGCTTATGTAACAAAGCGTATCACCACCGGTGACCACATCCCTCGGGAGACCAAAAATAAAAGGTGTTGGCGACGTCATGCACACCGTGGCCACGTGATTCGTAACCTTTTTGGAAGGATTCGTTCCTTCTCACAGCTCGAGAATAGAGCGCAATGCTACTCAACCCAAAGCGTTTAATTGTTGTGAAAAGACTAAAATATCCTCACCGATCAAGTTCGTCTTCATTTATTTTTTATGTAAGTAACTATATCAAGTCCCGCGCAAGCAACGGTGGTGAAGGAAGGCACAAGCAGCGGATCAGACAACGACGACAACCAGGGCGGCCAGTGGTCTCAGAGTCGACCTTGAGTTGCAACTGGACAAGATGACATAGAAAGCGGAGGGATTCGATTTAGAATTTATAAATATAGGATTCATCACATGATCTAAAGATCTTAGGGTTAATGATTAGATTTAGAATTTCTAAGCTTATTGTTCGAAAATTATGTTGGTTTAGTTATAAAAAAGAGTGGCATGATTAAAAATTTTAAAGTACAATGAAAGATATATTTGTTTAGAGGATTAGGTTCGATTGGTTGTACTTCAGGTAAAACTGATATGTTTTGGGGGACCATCCACTAAGTACCCCCTCAAAAAATTAAGATAATGTGCCTAAGGACCTCTCGTTTGGAAAAGGCCCATTTTGCCCTTAGACCGTTTGAAAAATAATCATTTTACACTTATACATGGATATACAATGAAATCACATGAAAAGTAATATTTTGATAATATAAAGTAACAATTGCTACAATCATTTTATTAATTTAAAAAACAATTATTTTTAAAAGAGATTTGATAAAAAAAAATTACTACAGTAAAAAAACATTAGCAATTTTATTTTTTTATCACGGAATTTTATTCTTTGCTATCACTTTAGCAATTGTTATACTCATTACAGAATTGAGTAATAGTTGCTACAATGATTCACTAGAGAAAAAAAACATCGTTATTTCTAAAATAATTACTACAGTAAAATCACTGTAGCAATTGTTACTCAATTTGATAATAAAGAGTAACAATCGCATATTGTAATTCTTTTGCTACAGTAAAGAGTAACATTTGTGATTTTAGTATTAGCGATAATTTTATCATTTAAAGGAAAGAAAAGTCAACAGAAGAATTTACTCTAAAAGCATCTTTCACGGAAGGAACATGATGCAAAGCCATCTTATTATCTATCATTTACACTAAATCAATCTACTGTGAGGGGCCTATCACTAAATCCCCAAAAAAATTCCTATCTAATCAGTCTTGGCCACACAGTAGCTCAACTTTTTAAGGACTTTTTTTTAAAAAAAATCAACCCTTACAAACAAGACTAATTATATATTAACCCCTATAAATTTTATATTCGAATATTGTCTCTCAAAAACATATAAAGCTGTACATATAAATATATATACAAAAAATATTTTCAAATTGATTGCTAGCCATAATCAATAAGGACTGCCGAAGCTACCGGACGAGCTTGAGGGACAGCTGGACAAGCATCGTGATGACCGAGCAAAAATTAGGGTTATGATACTCAGTATAGGTAAAATTATTATGTCACGACTCAAGTTATCCGATGAAGATGATAAACCACCCTAACCATAGGTAAAATGATTACATGACGACTCGAGTTCCTCCCCAAAAGATACTTGTTGAGAACAGTGGTAATCAGGTACATTAAGACAAGAATCCCCACTCCGATTACTGTTATGGGACTAAACTGTCTGAAACATGACCATCTGAACAGACTATTTAGACCTCGGATTAAAAGCTCACTGTGTTTAAGTCAATTTCTGTTGGCTAATAGTAACAGAGGGAGTGAATATGCTTAATTTAAATGTTTAGGAAGGTTGATATACAAATAAAAGATCTCTAGGGGTTAATACACAACTAGTTTATAGGGCTCAATTTACAAAAAACCCCTTTTTTTAAAAAAAGAAAAGCGATGGTCTTGACAGATTAAGAAAGAGACAAAAGCTATTTGTTTCTCTTTCCGTCTTTCATCCCTCCTCTTGTTGGTCATTCCCCCCCCCCCCCCCCCCCCTACGCCTTGCAGCTCGGTTTTTTTTTTTTTTTTTAATACAATGCTAGACGTCACAAGGAAAGGCTACATACATACATCTTTTCTGTCTGATCTTACAAAAAAGGATTACCCTTTTTCAAAAAGGCCCCTCTCTCTTGGCCATATTATGATCGTCCCCCTCCGTCCATCCAGTTCCACTGGTCGGTGCAGTACCAGGGGAGGGCGGGCGGCTGATCGTCCGAGAAGAAGCGGCTGCACGGCTCCTCGCCGGCGAGGAAGCCGGGCTCCTCCGCCTTCAGTAGCTGTTGTTGGAAGGAAAATCCAAGCCCGAGCCCAAGCCCGTGCCCGCCCTTGTGGGCTCTGGAATCCGAGCTCGGGAACGGAGAACATGTTAAGGAATTGGAGTTGTGGTCGTTACTGAGAACCATGGAAGTGGACGAAAGGATTCCTGAGTTTGTGGAAGACGAGACCATGTGGTAAGGGCTGGCGTCGTCGTTGAGGACGGCGCTGGAGTCGCTGTCTGACGAGCCGTCCTTGTAGATCAGGGCCGGCGGCTCCTCTTCCGACGCCGCCTTGAAATCGGACTCTGCCGCCACCATCTCCTCCTCCTGCTCCTCCTTGACGGAGGAGAAACTCTCCCCGTCCGCCAGCTTGGTCTTGAGCTCTTTGATCTGCAACACCCACTAACCGAGCTTAACAACGGTGGAAATCAAAAAGATCAAGGGTTCTAACTAGAGATGGGGAGGGGCGGACCTCGGCGAAGAGGGCCTTCTTGTCGTGGTGGAGGGAGTCAAAGTCGAGGCGGAGGGCGTCGTAGTTGGCCTTGAGGGCGACGTAGTCGCGCTCGAGCTGCTTGGTCTTCCACCGGGCGCGGCGGTTCTGGAACCAGACGGCGACCTGGCGTGGCTGGAGGCCGAGCTCCCGCGCGAGCCGCACCTTCCGCTCCGGGTCCAGCTTGTTCTCCACCTCGAAGTTCTTCTCCAGGGCCCGCACCTGCTCTGCGCCCAGCCGGCGCTTCTTCTCACCCGCCGCAGATCCGGAGGGCCCGCCGCCGCCGGAGGAGCACATCTCATCCTCCCCGCAGTCTTCGTCGTCCAGCCCGTCCATCACCGACGGGAACCCCCTTCCATACATCCCCTCCTCTCCTACAAAGCAAAACATACGAAATTATCAGCAAAAGGATCCGCGCGTGTTATATATATGTGAAGGAAGAACAGAAGGGGATACCGGCAGAAGGGCGGATGTGGATCAGTGAATCCGAGCCGCTGAGTCTCTTCATGGTGGTTGAGGAGACTACTGAGATACCGAGCAAGGAGGGACGTCGGGGATTGGGGCGGAAGAGGGAGGGTGTCGGGATTTGGGATCACTCTCTCTCTCTCTAGAAGAGGTGGGGAAGAGGGGTATGACACAGCAGTCCTGGGAGGAGCTGCGGAGAGGTAGAAGAAGACGGAGCAGAGGAGATAGAGTGGGAGATGGGTCGTCCCTTCCATGACCCTTCTTCCGTATCCTCATCCCCTTCAGAACCCATCACTCTGTAGAGATCTCTCACTCTCTGTACGGTTCTCCAAACTACCAACCAATCATAAAGAGAGAGAGAGAGAAGAGAGATGGCAGTACTAAGTGAGAGAGAGAGAGAGAGGGGGGCGGGGAGAGGTGGGGGGGGGGGGGGGGCTGGAGAACTGGGAGCTCGGGTGGGTGCGGGCCGGGATTCCCTGCAACTATAAATAGAGGTTTTTTTTTTTAATTACACCACCATTTTTATGTCGAAATTTGAGTTGCCCAGCTGTCCTAAAAGTTTGATATTAACCCGCCAGTCCGTCACTTGATCGTGCGCGATCAGTTAAAAGAGAAGGTGTAACTCAAACTTTGACATAAAAGTAGGGGTGTAATTCAATAAAATAAAATAAAAATTTTATTCATACTCCAATATTATTGGATATATCTTGTTTCTTTGTTTTCCTCTCCACCGCCTCAAAATAAATAAAAAAATCCCAAATAAAAATTTTTAAGAAACGAAATAAAATTTTTTAAGAATTTAATAAATGGAACAAAATTTGTATAATTGAAAAAACAGAAATATTACGTCATCTCAAATGGCATAAAATTATTTTATTCATACCCCAATATTATTGGACATACATCATTTCTTTGTTTTCCTCTCCACCGCCTCAAAATAATAAAAAAAAATCCCAAACAGAAATTTTTGAGAAACGAAATAAAAATTATTAATAATTTAATAAATAGAACAAAAGTTGTATAATTAAAAAAACAGGAATATTATGTCATCTCAAATGGCGTAAAGTATTTACGCCATTTGAGATGGCGTAAAACGAAGGGGCAAATTAAAATACCAAAAGTGCTATTTCTTTACGCCATTTCAAATGGCATAAATTTCCTATAAATAGTTTACGCTATTTCAAATGGCGTAAAGTCTTGAGTTTTAGGTTTTAGAATTTAGGGTTTAGGTTTTAGGATTAGGGTTTAGGGTTTTAGGGTTAGGGTTTAGGTTTTAGGGGTTTAGGGTTTAGGGGGTTAGGGTTAGGGTTAGGGTTTAGGGGTTAGGAATTAGGGTTTAGGATATTACATTGGCGAAGTTAAAAAATATTTTTTTTAACCTAAACCCTAACCCTAAGCCTAAATCTTCAAACTAAAACCCTAAAACCCTAAACTCTAAACCGAAACCCTAACCCCTAAACCCTAAAACCCTAAACCCTAACCCTAAAACCCTAAACCCTAACCCTAACCCCTAAACCCTAAACCTAAAACCTAACCCTAACCCTAAACCCTAAAACCCTAACCCTAAAACCTAAACCCTAAATCTTAAAACCTAAAACCTAACCCTAAAACCCTAAATCCTAAAACTAATATAGGGAATTTACGCCATTTGAAATGGCATAAAGAAAGGGCAGTTTCGGTATTTTAATTTACCCTTTCAATTTTACGCCATCTCAAATGGCGTAAATACTTTACGCCATTTGAGATGGCGTACTATTTCTTTTTTTCCAATTATCCAACTTTTGCTCCGTTTATTAAATTATTAATAATTTTCGCTCTGTTTCTCAAAAATTTGTGAATCTCATACTATCCAACCTCCTCCTCGTACCCCCACCACTAGAGGTGTGCATTAGTTCGAAACCGGCCTATTTAGGCAAAACCCAAACCGATCCAACCTAAGTCGGTCTTGAGGATTTCAAATCCGATCCAACCGATTTGAGCTTAGAATCCAATCCAATCCAATTATAGTCGGTTTGGATTGGATTGGATGGTCGGTTTAGCCAAAACAAAATACATAAATCAAACCCCCAAATGACAAATGAAAATTCCAAAATTAAAACCTGTCAAAATTCCCAATCTGAACTTATTGTGACGACCATGATCCAATAGGCCAATAGCCAAGAGCCAAGACTCCTGAGGCGGGAATGCCAAGATGGATGAGGTGAGGTGAGGTGAGGTGTACAAGGCCATGAGTTAGCCCCACATCGCCTGGAGAGAAGGAGATCCTGAGCTACTTATATAATTTCCCCTCCCAAACATAGAAGACGCGTTCTAGGTGGTTCGATGGTAACCATGCTAGTACAAAACCTTGAGGTTGAGGGTTCGAGTACCCAAGAGACCAACAGAGGACAATATCTTGTGTTTGGGGGCTCACCACCTTTCCTGCCAAGACGCGTTTTAAAACCGTGCGCCGCTACGGATTTCGTAAGAACTCCGTAGTTAAGCGTGCTCGGGCGAGAGTAGTACCAGGATGGGTGACCTCCCTGGGAAGTTCTCGTGCGGGCATGGGCAAAGCGGACAAAATCTTGTGTGTTTGGGGCGGATGTTACAAAAATGGTATCAGAGCCGGTTCTCCTCGGGATGGGGGGGTCTAACCCTACACGAGGACGTGTAGCCCTAAGGGGGGTGGATTGTGACGACCAAGATCCAATAGGCCAATAGCCAAGAGCCAAGACTCCTGAGGCGGGAATGCCAAGATGGATGAGGTGAGGTGAGGTGTACAAGGCCATGAGTTAGCCCCACATCGCCTGGAGAGAAGGAGATCCTGAGCTACTTATATAATTTCCCCTCCCAAACATAGAAGACGCGTTCTAGGTGGTTCGATGGTAACCATGCTAGTACAAAACCTTGAGGTTGAGGGTTCGAGTACCCAAGAGACCAATAGAGGACAATATCTTGTGTTTGGGGGCTCACCACCTTTCCTGCCAAGACGAGTTTTAAAACCGTGCGCCGCTACGGATTTCGTAAGAACTCCGTAGTTAAGCGTGCTCGGGCGAGAGTAGTACCAGGATGGGTGACCTCCCTGGGAAGTTCTCGTGCGGGCATGGGCAAAGCGGACAAAATCTTGTGTGTTTGGGGCGGATGTTACACTTATATTATACATAAGGTAAAAAAAAAACCAAATTTGAAGGAGAATTTAGCAAAGCAAAATCCTCTCAAGCTCCCCCTAAATTAAAACACATAAAAATCCCCAATTTTTAACATCATTCAACAAAAGATATATCGCAAAGGGATCTCTCAGTGGAAAAAAAAAATTCATACCAGCAGAGAGAGAGAGAGAGAGAGAGAGAGAGAGAGAGAGAGAGAGAGAGAGAGAGAGAGAGAGAGAGAGATGCACAAAGCCTACCTTTTCGCGTTGGAGAGTGGCGGGTCTGGCGGCGTCACATGCCCACAGGCTAAACCACAGTTCTTGTTGCGGCTAGGGTTTTCCACGAGAGTCGCTAGAATGGCAAGAAACCCATGCGATTTTTTTTTAAGGGGCCTCTGGACTCACAACCCGCAAGAGAACCGGTGAACCACCCTTTAGTCGTGCGGTGCACACAGCGAGTGCAACTATGCAAGCCTGCAAAAAATCATTTTAGAACCACCACTGGACCACTGGTATACCTGTCCATCGAATCCATGCATCCTACAGTTCCTACTAGCCTACAGTGATAGGTCGGTTCGGTTCGGTTTTGGTCCGTTTTAAATGTACAAATCCGGCAACCGGTCCAATTATATCGGTTTTTTAAAAACTTAATCCAATCCGATCATTTTAAGTATATCGAAACCGATCAAAATCTATCGGTTTGGTTTGGATCCTACACACCCCCTACCCACCATCTTCAATCACCTTACCCCACCCTCACCTCTAGTCGACCTCTGTCGCCGGCGAGCACACCCCTCCTTGTCTCCAACGAGAAATAGAAAAAAAATTGAGGCATGAGATGGGAAACATATTTTTTTGAGAGAAACGGGGTATGTGAAGTAATTTTGGGATACGAATAAATTTTTTTTAAAAAAAACTCACTTTTAGTTGGTTGCTCAAGGTTAGGTGAAGGATGAGGGGGTAATCTCAAATTCTTATAAAGCCAGGGGTGTAGCTCAAATTTCAACAATAAAGTGGGGGTGTGACCCGTGTGAGTTAAAAACACCCATAAATAAGCAGTGTTAAGGGCGAAATGAAATGAGAGCCGAAATGAAATTCGGGCGAAATGCAGACCTATTCCATCTTGATTCAGATTTTGTTTTTTGCAAGAAAATTTCTGTTGATTATAATAATACAACCTGATATTGGTTGGGGACGGCCGGACGGGGGGTGAGAGTGAAGTCCTCCGCCATCGTCTCACCGCCCATTTTGCACCTCCCCTTTCAATAGGAACGCCAGGGCCCATCTGCCGGGGACGGATGGAGAGTGAAATCCTCCGCCATCTTCTCACCGCCAACCGTGCACCACCCGCCCCTCGCTGGCCAACTTTTGGTTGCCAACTTGACGTGGCACTCCATCACTGCCGTCTGTTTGCCTTAGAGTTGGACTAGCTGAGTGCGATTCATCGAGCGGGACTATATGCAACGGATGGTTGTGATCTTGCCACATCAAGTTGGCAGTCAGAAGTTTGCGAACTAGTTGGCTATATGGAATTTTCCATATTGACAAGCAGAAATTTTATCTTTACGTAAAACGTGCATCCATGGAAATAGGTATTTGTTACCATCGAAGTAAGTATTCGGGTTGTCAAACAAAAGGGTTTGGTTTGGGGAACTAATTGAATTGATATATGGCTATCTTGATCCAAGTTAAGTTTCAATAAGTCCAGTTGAGTCAACTCGGGTTTGATCGGTGTAAGTCAGGTTATACGCATGATCGAATCAGGTTAGGATTAAGGTCCATCTCGGTAAGTTTGATTGGGTAAGTTTTTTTTTGACTATATGGTAAAGTTTGCAACTCATGATCAAGCTATATGTATAGAAATGCTAGTGGAGGGATGGACAGATAAAACAATAAATTTGCCAGATTGATGCCACCGCTAGGCAGTCGAGTCTGGTGCAACACCCAAGGTAACCCTAGCAAGTATGGCATTGAGGTCTAACAGCTCCGATTGCGCATTTACTGGAGGCTGGCCCTTGAGTTTGACGGCCAACAAAGCTACCCCCCTACGAATCGAGCACTGAGACCTAACAATGGCAGAAGTGGATCGAGCAAGACCAAGACCAGGGAGCACCAGGAAAAAAAACCCTTGAAGGGGTCGTTCCCCAACCAGCAATCTTGTAACATCCGTCCCAAACACACAAGATTTTGTCCGCTTTGCCCGTGCCCGCACGAGAACTTCCCAGGGAGGTCACCCATCCTGGTACTACTCTCGCCCGAGCACGCTTAACTACGGAGTTCTTGCGAATTCCGTAGCGGCGCACGGTTTTAAAACGCGTCTTCTATGTTTGGGAGGGGAAATTATATAAGTAGCTCAGGATCTCCTTCTCTCCAGGCGATGTGGGGCTAACTCATGGCATTGTACACCTCACCTCACCTCATCCATCTTGGCATTCCCGCCTCAGGAGTCTTGGCTCTTGGCTATTGGCCTATTGGATCTTGGTCGTCACAATCACCCCCCTTAGGGCTACACGTCCTCGTGTAGGGTTAGACCCCCCCATCCCGAGGAGAACCGGCTCTGATACCATTTTGTAACATCCGTCCCAAACACACAAGATTTTGTCCGCTTTGCCCGTGCCCGCACGAGAACTTCCCAGGGAGGTCACCTATCCTGGTACTACTCTCGCCCGAGCACGCTTAACTACGGAGTTCTTACGAATTCCGTAGCGGCGCACGGTTTTAAAACGCGTCTTCTATGTTTGGGAGGGGAAATTATATAAGTAGCTCAGGATCTCCTTCTCTCCAGGCGATGTGGGGCTAACTCATGGCATTGTACACCTCACCTCACCTCACCTCACCTCACCTCATCCATCTTGGCATTCCCGCCTCAGGAGTCTTGGCTCTTGGCTATTGGCCTATTGGATCTTGGTCGTCACAAATCTAGTCAAAAGTTGATGGTTCGTCCATCGCCGAAAAGAAGCTTGTTCCCACACTTGTAAGGTTCTCCGACCATGGTGATACACCTCCAAAATAGAAAGACCTTGCCCGGTCTCTTGCTCCATACATGGATCAACAAGTAACGTCTGAAGTATCTCCCCATGATGATCCTGCACCACTAGTCATTGCCCTCAGACTGCAGCCTCCTCTACCGCCACTTACCCAATATAGCGACGTTGAAGTCATATAGTTCAATCACCCCAATTCCTCCTTGGTCATTGGATTTACAAACATATTCTAACTTCATTCATGAGAGCGTACGACCCCAATGTGTTGTCTGCCCCCTTCCAAAGGTAAAGTCCACGAATGCGATCAATTTGCAGCAAGTAAAAAGCTAGATAATAGGAGGGAATTGAGATAGGACAAAGTTGATAAGTGTTAACCTTCCTCCAATTGACAGTGATTTTCCTTTTCAAGAGTCTATACTACGTTTCACTCTTTTCAATGAGTGCGTCCAATCCGTTTACGAGATGGAACGCCTCCCAAATGGCAAACCCAAGTACCTCATCAGCAAAGAGGCTAGTTGATAGTTAAGAAGATCAGCAAGAACCTGTCCCGGCGTTGGATTGTCCCCCAAATTGTAGACTGAGCTTTGTTGAAGTTAATTGCTAGGTCTGACACGTCCTTTCGAAGGTGTAAAGTATGGACCAGGTCTGGGTGTCATCTACGAAGTGAAGGTTGGATGTCTGCCAAGAGATGTCCCAATGATGTTGAAGTGTCTAGCCTCCATGTAAGATCTCAGGGACCAATCAAAGAAATCAACTGATAGGATGAACAACATAGGGGATAGCGGGCACCCCTACTTGAGACCCTTTTCATCTTGAAAGGATTACCTACTTCGCTGCTAAGAAGGCAAGACAAAGAGGAGGATTCAAGTCATTCTTGGATCCACATAATCAAAATTCCCAACGGAGTTGATCAAATGCCTTCTCGAAGTCCAGCTTGATCAAGATCCCTTCCATTTTGATCTTTAGCAGGTGGAAGATAGTCTCATGAACCAAGGCCTTACTGTCAAGGCTGTTGCGACCCATGATGAAAGCCGATTGGGAAGTCCCTACTAGACCGCCAAGCACCTTGCTTAACCTGTTATATAGAACATTCGCCACAATCTTGTAACGACAGCTATGTCAATAATCCTTAATGGATTTTGTGCCATCATGCTTGAGAATGAGGGAGATCCAAAAGAAGTTGATGGAGTACAACCTTACCTTCCTGCGGAAGCAGATGTCGGCTCCCACCATTGACCAATATAGAGATGAAAGTAAAGGATTGGGAATCCATCCAGTCCTGTCGCTTCATCCGGTCCCATCCCAAAGATGGTCACTTTGAACTCCTCATCCGAGAATGGCTCGTCAATGGTGGAGGGAAATGACATTTTAGGCAAGTTGACCTCTGACTAACATCCTGTGAGGCCATTGTGGGGAGATTCCGAGAATGAATCATTGAAGTATTGGCTGATGTCGTTGAGAATGTTGAGTTAACCCACCACTCTACTCTCTTGAATGGTAAATCCCAGGATGAAGTTGAACTGACGCTAGGAGCTCGCAACTTTGTGGAAGTATTTGGTGTTGGCATCTCGCTCCTTCCCGCACCCACTGATTCCTCGAGCGTTTCTTCCACGTCAGCTCCTCTTTAACCAATCCTGGGTCATATCATCCACCACCGAAAGAGGCCCTAATTCCGCTTTAACCTTCAGTTCATTGATTCCCCAAAGGAGCCGGTCTTGGATTCTTAGATGTACGGGGGGTGTTTGGTATGTGGAACAAATGTTTCCCTTAATCCTCTTCCAGAAGAGATTATTATCGTCAATTACTATTTATAATGCAATTTGATGGTCCAGCATTCCGGTTGGCATAGAAACAGTCGGATTGATATTTTTTAGTTCCCAAGCACTTCATTCCACCTGAGCAATTACTAGCCGTTATTTTCAAATCATGAAATTCAGAATGGATATAGATTGTTCCGGAATGATGCCAAACACCCCTTTACTAGCCGCTATTTCCAAATCATAGAATTCATAATGGAAATAGATTGTTCCGGAATGATGCCAGACACTCCCTAAGCTTCCCAGTGAAGCTCCGGAACGAGTTAGCGCGGGTGGGGGAAGAAGCCTACCAACCCGCCACTAATTCATCAAAGCTTTGCTGAACCGTCCACATCAACTCGAAGAGAAATAAAGGTTTGAAGATCCTCCCGGACGAGGTGGTAAGAAGAATTAGATAGTAATCCGTGATAAAGGCTGGCAGAGCAATCTAGACCGTTTTCGAAAACGTAATGTTCCATTCAGCTGATACTAGGAATCTATCCAGGCGAGCAAAGTTGGGGAGCTCTCTTCTTTTGCTAGGTAACTATAAAGTTATGATGCCTAGCTCAAGGAGTACTAGAAACCATTGAAACAATTGATAGCTTTGATGGTAGATATATGTATACTTAACACTCACAAGGCATCACTTGAAGCTATTTATTTCAAATGTTAGGGTAAGCAACCAACAATTAAGCAGGCAATGGATATCCCTAATTTGTGTGGAAGTACAAGGGAGTGGGAGAGTTGGGGTGGTGAGACTTGGAAGGGCCAAAGAGGAAGGGGGGGATGGATGGGTCGGAGGTTGCCAAGTGAAGTGCAGTGGTTCCAACGCTCGACACCCACTCACCATTAATTGGTTGACATTGGCAATGGGTGGTCCAAGGTGGTCCTTAATGGATGAGCACAAGATGGTGCCTTGAATAGGAATCATCAACTCCATCCCTCTGTCACAAAGTATGAGGGGTTGGTAGGGAAGGTATTCACTTTTATGTACTTTCTTTTTATTTTCTCCATTTAAAGATTATGCGTATGTCCTATTAGAGCGACGCCTGTAAGTGCTATTGCATCAGAGCCACCATAGTTTGAAGCCTGCCAAATGTAAGAGAGCAAAACTTTTTCCTCACCAAGGACAGAGCCTTGTTTTGTCCACAGCTGCACCATATTATTTATACACCACAGAAGCCATGCTGGAGAGGTTCCCTGTTTGACTCTCAATACAAACACCGTGGAACAAACTTTGCCTCCATGCTGTTGTGCCTTGTTTGTGCATGCGAATCCTGACCGTTGATGTCATGTTCATAGGATTACAAAATTAATAAATAGCAGTTACTGCCTCCCCCGTTTCGATCATCGGCCCTCTTTGAGCACTTGACCTACCGCCTTGTCCTATGACCAATTGGCCAATCTAGCAAAAAAAACAAAAAGACGACGAAGCCCAAGTTATCTCCATGCCGAAACATTTAAATCCTTTGATATATAATTTATAGAAGAAAAAATATTTAACCGAACGCTTTACATTTACATATCTTAAACAATAATTATAATCTTTTGCCATCGACTATAAATTCTTCTCTCTACTAAAATAACGCTTATGTGGACATTCTACCCTTTGTATAGTTCGTTTCTTATACGTAACTTATTTATACGTGGTTCAAGAAAAAGTAACAGCCTACTGAACCCAATAAACAACAAACGATATTGGCCCAACTACTGGCACACGGGGATGTGGTGTGAAAGATTGGCGAAGAAATGTAGGAGCCACAATATAAAAACATAAATCTATTTATCTATCTATACTATTCTTATAAAACTGAGACCTTTGGTGTCATGTGGCAGCCTCTCCATTCCCTGTTCTCCTCTGTTTATATCTCTTATTTTAATATTTTTTTATAATTAAATATATTTCTCTCTCTCTCTCTCTCTCTCTCTCTCTCTCTCTCTCCACAATGGGGATGCGATGCCAGATGTGTTATCCGATCGATGGCCCACAAATCAGGAGTGGGCTTAGAGCAGCTCGACCCACTAATGGCCCATTTCAAACATCACAAGCATGTTTGCTGCAAGGCGAGTTGAGGAGGCGCTCGGCCCACGTCCAGCATAAACGAACTGAGCAAATAAACAAGCACTGGAAGACAACATAAACAAATGTTTGCTAATGCCCCTCACCAATGTGGCCCAACATTAATTTAAAGATTTTAAATGTAATTTTTTTAATATTTAAAGAATAGTCTGACCCTCGATGCCTGATGCCTGGGAATGAACAATACACCATCAGAGTTTTAGCTCGGATTCGGATCATGGCGGCATCATAGCTAGGGCTGCAAACGAACTAAACTGTTAGTGAGCAATTCTCAAACAAGCTTGATAAAAGCTTTTTTGAGTTCATTCGATTACTAATCTAACCAAGCCAAGCCTAGGTTTAGGCTGGTGTAATAAACGAGCCAAGCTACAACAGAGTAAAGCTCGGCTGGATTGGGCTCGCGAGCATACTTATTTTGGGCTCATGAGCAGGCCCATGAGTAGGCTTGTGAATATGCTCATACTAAAATATATATTGTCTAAGTTTCACCAACTTAATACAGGGATTGTTTGAGTTTGTTCGATCACTCTTTTTTGTTTTGATGATGGACCGGCCAAAAGGTCTGAGGACATGGCGCTAGAGCATGGTCTCAATGAGGTATGGAGATCGAAACGAGGAAGGCAACATAATTGTTATTTTAGTAAATTTTATAATCTTGTGAATATGATATCAACAACCACGATTCGCACGTGCAAACTATAGGGGTTCCATCCCCATGGAGGAGACCCATAGGGGAGGGGAGCACAGTTCCCTCCCAACAAGACATGCTGCCGAGTCGCCCGGGCGAAATTCGACTTGCTCGGGCAAGTTCTTTAGCCACAAACGAACAAAAAATTTCAGCAAACTCGTCCGGGCAAAGTCAGGTCGGATATGTTTTTCTGGGTTTTTCTGCAGACCCGGTTTGGGATGTTTTAAAACTCTTTGAAGGGGGTTTTTGGGGGGTTGCTTGTGTTGGCTTTGAGAGACATTGGAGAGGGATTTAATGGCTGCTTTTCTAAGGGAGAATGAGAGCTTTCTTCTACAAGATAGGAGAATATTTTCTTAGGGATCGATCCTTGATGGATAGATCAGATCAAAGCATGCAAGGAGGTATGTTTCTTGAAGCTTGCTAGGGTCTCTAGTTGTTGAGCCCTAGAAAGGGAAAAATGTGTAGATATAGAAGGAGGGAGAAGGGGTCAGGTTGTACTCTCATCTTACTTGCCGCCTTTGATAGTGAAGCCCTCCTCCGAGCATTTCTCATCGTGGTTTTTCTCGCAAGAGTTTCCATGTAAACCCTTGTGTCACCTCTCATACTTGTGATTGTTTTTATTTGTATTTGTGATTGTTGTTGCTTGTTCATCTTGGTATTGTCTCACTGGGGAGAGATCGTCAGTTATCTTAGTTGAGCCGACACATGTTATTTTCCCATCAAATGGTATCAGAGCACGGGTTGTTCACACAAGGTGTTTGATCTTGTGTTTGTGAGAAATCAAAAATGGATGAAAGCAACGGTAGCAAGAATGAAGGGATATTTTGCTTCAATGGTACTAATTCATGGTCGAATTGGAAAGAGAAGATGGAAGACATCTTGTATTACAATGATTTGTACTTACCTTTAAGTGGAGATTCGAAGTGCTAGATGTCTGAAGAGGAATGACAATGATTTGTATTACAATGATCTTGTATTACAATAATTTATGGTAGAAAAGATGTCTGAAGAGGAATGACAGGTATTAAATCGAAAATCATACGGCACGATTCATAAGTGGCTAGATGTCAGTGTTTGCCATCACGTTTCCGGAGTTACGTCCGCATTCGCGATGTGGACTCGGCTTCATGATCAGTACGAGAGGAAGACAGGTGGCAATAAGACCATGCTCATCTGCATGCTTATTAACTTGAAATATCGGGATGGAACATTGGTGTCAGATCATTTAAACAAGTTCCAGAGTATAGTCAATCAATTGACTATCACGAAGACAGTCTTGGAAGAAGAGCTTCAAGCTATGCTACTATTGAGTTTGTTTTCAAATAGTTGGGAGACACTTATTGTATTGGTGAGCAACTTTTCCCCGGATAGCAAGTTGACCTTGTCGATTGTGCATAGCGCCTTGCTAAATGAGAAAATAAGGAGGAAGACAAATGGAGAAGATCATCTGCAAGCTTTGGTGAATGAAGAGTGAGGTAGAAGCAAGAGTAGGAAACCTCATTGGAGAGGGAAGTCGCAGGCTCGGTCAAAATCCAAAGGTAAATCATTGACATACTTCTATTGCAAGGAGGGGCTCAAGAAAAATTACTTCAAATTCAAGAATGATCTCAAGGAGGGTACGATGAATCCCAAGGAGGAGGAAGGTACATTCACAACCGTCATCGGTGACAACGGTATAGTTATCTTGTTGGGCAATGGGGAGTGCTACCATACCTCCGCAAATGAGGTCGAATGAGTTATTGACACGGGGGCATCTTACCATGTCATACACAAGAGGGACTTCTTTACGAGCAACTGGACCGACGATTTTGGCAATATCAAGATGGGCAATATTAGTGCTTCGAAGATTCAAGATATTGTAGATGTCCAAGTAAAGACCAGTTTGGGTTACACCTTAATTCTGCGGGATGTTAGACATGTCCCGGACTTCCGACTAAATTTGATGTCGGGATTAGTTCTTGATCGAGAAGGCTATGTGAACGTCTTCGGTAATAGAGTGTGGAAGCTAAGCAAGGGCTCGTTGGTTGTTGACAAAGGCAAGGCTTATTGCACACTATTCAAAATGGCCAGGGAGGTGCACACTCAAGAAGATAGTGTGAATGGTAGTGAGGCTACTCTAAGGCTATGACACCAAAGACTTGGTTACATGAGTGAGAAGGGCTTAGAGATTTTGAGGAAGCAGAAGCTCATCACACCTCAGGTTGGCTTTTGGCTTATGGTTCTTGTGATGACTATTTGATTGGAAAGCAACATCGAGTGTCATTCTCGGGACACTCGGAGAGAAATAAGTGTTCGAGCTTGTCCACTCAGACGTTTATGGACCCATGTATGTTGCTACACTAGGAGGGCACCGCTATTTTCTTACCTTCATCGATGACTCATCTTGCAAGGTATGGGTCTACTTCTTATCAAATAAAAATGATATATTTGATGCTTTCTCTAAGTTTCATGCCAAGGTTGAGCAGGAGACAGGGAAAAAACTCAAATGCCTTCATAGTGATAATGGAGACGAGTATGTTTCAAAGGAGTTCCACGACTATTGTGCTCGTCATGTAATTCGGCACGACAAAAGTGTACTCCACACCCTTTAGCACAATAGGGTAGCAGAGAGGATGAATCACACACTCATGGAGAAAGCACGTGCAATGCTATATATGGCTAAGCTTTCAAAAATCTTTTGTGGGGAGGCGATGGTGACCGCTTCCTACATCGTCAATCGATCTCCTTCGGTTCCCTTGGAGGGTGGTATTCCGGAGAAGGTTTAGACCAACAAGAAAGTTGGCTACCATCATATGAAGATGTTTGGGTGTCGGTCTTTTGTGCACATGCCAAAGAAGAATCGATCGAATCTTGACAATCGAGGCACACTCATCGGCTACGGGGATGAAGAATTTGATTATTGCCTCTATGATCCCAAGGCCAATAAATTGATGGAGGTGTAGAGGAATCCGATGATTCCGCTCTCGTCTTCTCTCCACCAAGTCAAGAGGTGGATGATGAAGAGGGGGAGACTTATGAAGACCCACCGGTTATCGAACCGATCGGTGGAGGAACCTTTGAAGACTTGGTGGATGATGTTTCTACTGGTGATGAAGTTGAGCTCCCACCTCTGAAAGTGCCTCAAGTTCGTAGGTCAACTAGGGCGCCTCAACTGTCGAGAATGTACTCCTTGGAGGAGTATATCATGGTGACAAACGAGGGTGAGCCTGAGGACTTTCTGGAGGCACTTAATGATAAGGATAATGCAAATTGGAAGAAGGCAATGGATGAAAAAATGGATTTTTTGGAAAAAATTTCAAACCTATAAGTTGGTAGAGGCTCCGAAGAGGGTGAAAGTGTTGAAGAACAAATGGGTCTTTAAGCTCAAGTGAGATGGCACCGGCAATGTTGCAAAGTACAAGGCGATGTTGGTTGTCAAGGGATTTAAGCAAAAACAAGGTATTGACTACACCGAAATCTTCTCACCCGCGGTGAAGATGACTTCTATTCGAATCGTACTAGCATTGGTGGCGAGTCTTGATTTGAAGATCGAGTAGCTTGATGTCAATACTACCTTCTTGCGTGGAGATTTGAAGGAGAAGATTTATATGATATAGCCAGAAGGCTATGAGGTGAAGGGCAAAGAGCATTTAGTGTGTCATTTGAAGAAAACTTGTATGGTCTGAAACAAGCACCACGTCAGTGGTACAAGAAATTTGATTCCTTTATGGCTTCTCAAAAGTATAAACAAACAATGGCGGATCACTGTGTCTACATCAAGAGATTCAAATGAGGCAAGTTCATTGTTCTTTTGCTCTATATGGATGATATGCTGATCGTGGGGTAAGATGCCATTTGATCAAGGAGCTAAAGTGAGACTTGACAAAGACGTTCGACATGAAGGACTTGGGTCCTGCTCAGTATATATTGGGCATGAAGATTAAGAGGAATCACAGTGGTCGACAACTTTGGTTATCTCAAGAGGCATATGTAGATAAGGTGATCGAGAGATTACTTATAAAGGAGACAAAGCCTGTGAGTACTCCTTTCGCTGGTCACTTCAAGTTATGCTCAGACTTGTCACCGAAGATAGCAAAGAAGAAGAAAGACATGGAGTTGATTCCATATATGTTAGCCATTGGTAGCCTCATGTATGCCATGGTGTGCATGAGGCCCGATATTGCTCAAACTGTAGGCATGTTGAGCAAATTCATGACAAATTCGGACAAGGGACACTAGGAGGCCGTAAAGTGGGTGCTGAGATATTTGAAAGGGACATCCAAGTACCGTTTGTGTTTTGGTTAGAGGAGTCCGACTCTGACAAGATATACAGATATCAATATGACAAGGAACATCAACAACAAGACGTCCATGTCCGGCTATGTGTTTACATTCTCAGAGGGAACTGTGTCATGGCTGTCCAGCCTATAGACGTGTGCGTGTGGTACTGTCAACTACCGAAGCAGAGTTTATTGCGGTGAATAAGGTCGGCAAGAAACTTCTATGGTTGAAGAGGTTTCTCCTAGAGTTGGGGATGAAGCAAGAGGCTTATGAGCTCAATTGCGATAACCAAAGTGCGATCTAGTTAGGCAAGAATACTACCTACCATCTGAGGACCAAGCACATTGCAGTTTGCTATCACTGGATTCGGAAAAGTATTTGAAGAGGATAAAATGAAGCTTGAGAAGATCCACACTAGCAAAAACCCGACAGATATGCTAACGAAGATGGTGACTCAAGATAAACATGAGCTATGTTGTAAACTCATTGGCGTCACTTGAAGTCTTTGAAGGCGTCTTCCTCTCTATGGGTCTGGAGGGGGAGATTGTTGGGGTTCCATCTCCATGGAGGAGACCTAAAAGGGAGGTGAGCACAACTCCCTCCCAATAAGACTTGCAGTCGAGTCGCCTGGGCGAAATTCAACTTGCCAAGGTGAGTTTCTTAGCTACAAACGGATAGAAAATTCAGCAATCTCGCTCGAGCAAAGTCGGGTCGGATATGTTTTTTTGGGTTTTTTTTTCTGCAAATCCAGTTTGGGGGGTTTTAAGACTCTTTGAAGGGGATTTTTGGGGGGTTGCTTGTGTTGGCTACCTTGGAGAGAACTGATTTTCTAAAGGAGAATGAGAGCTTACTTCTACAAGGAAAGAGGAGATTTCCTTGAGGATCAATTCTTGGTGGATAGATCGGATCGAAGCTTGTAAGGAGGTATGTTCCTTGAAGCTTGCTAAGGTCTCTAGTTGTTGAGCCCTAGAAAGGGGAAAATGTGTAGATCTAGAAGCAGGGAGAAGAAGAAGTCGGGTTGTATCTCATCTTGCTTACCGCCTTTGATAGTGAAGCCCTCTCCCGAGCTTTTGCTCACCATGGTTTTTCCGCAAGGGTTTCAACGTAAACCCTCGTGTCACCTCTTATATATACTTGTGATTGTTTTTATTTGCATTTGTGATTGTTGTTACTTGGCCATCTTGGTATCGTCTCACGGTGGAGAGATCGTCGGTTATCTTGGTTGAGCCCGTGTTGTTTTCCCATCACAAACAAGGCTATAATAGCCTTGAGGGAAGCTTACCTCCACGGTATCCATACCGAGAGTCGAACAGGGAACCTCTCCAATAAGGGAGATAAGAAGTACCGCTCAAACAAGAGCTCCAATCTAAAGGAAACCCGACCTTTTTTCTACAAATAGCCCCCATCGAAAGAACACCCCCTTTTTCTCCTCTGTTGCGCCTATGTAGACCATCGCCGCCCATCCAACCCATAGTCACCGCCTCCTTCTATTACTCCTTCGTCCTTCTCTCTCTCCTTCTTCGTCCTATTTTTCCCCTTCTTCCTCCTCCCGTATTTTCCCTTTCTAGAAATCACGGCACTTTGCCATTCCAGGCCTAGTGCACCTTCTATGCATTTGTCCATAGAGGCTGAATGCATCTACAAAACATTTGTCTATTGGAATGCATTCGCCTTTAATGACCGAATATATTGCAGATGCATTCGAAAGCCATGGCTGAGTGCACAAAAAATGCATTCTTCCTAGAGTGGCCGAGTCTCGCAATTTCTACTAGGAGGAGGGATATCGGAGAAGGAAGAAGAAGATGAGGGAAAAGGAGGAGGGGATGCAGAAGAAGATGAGTAAGGAGGATGCGGCGGTGGTGGGTTGCCGGTGATGGAGATGGACGACGGCCTGCACATGGCCTGCGACGGTTGCAGTAGAGTGTTTGCCTATAATAGAAGAGAGATGAAGCAGGTAAATGCTATCTATTATGTAGGGGTGGCAATCCTTGACCCGACCTGCCAACCCGACCCGAAGTTAGCAGGATTGGGTTTGACCTAAACGGGTTGACCCGATTGACCCGTTTATTAAACGGGTCGGGTTTGGGTTTGTACCTATAACCCGATTGATCCAACTTGACCCGTTTACCAAATCGATCGTGTCAACCCGACCTGACCCGACTCAATCTAACCTGGCCTAACCCGACCCAACCCGATCCAACCCGACGCAACCCGTTCAAACCCGACCCAACCTTATCAAACACAAGTGTTTTGTATGGTATCTATTGAGCCAACCCAACCCAACCCAACCCGACCCATTTATTAAATGGGTTTAACAGGTCGGGTCGGGTCAACCCGTTTATTAGGCGGGTCAGGTTTGGGATTAAGTTTTTGATCCGTTTATTAAATAGGTCGGGTTGGGGTTGGATGTTTTGCCCTTATATACCTATGTCTCAACCCGACCCGAACCCGGCCCGACCGACGCATTGCCACTCCTACTATTATGTGGGCTATAAGTAAAACTTCCCTTAATTTAAAGATTTTTAAAACTAAAGGTTTGAATTATTTAAGGTTTTTTATAATTATTTTAAAACCGAATAGGCACGAGCTCGAGCCTCATGCAAGTTGATAACAAGCTGCAATCTCAAACTAGATCAATAGGTTTGCCCTGATCCGCCATTAGCAAATTTTGTTATTCCCTCGTCTATCTCCATCTTTTCTGATGAGAATCCAACCATGTTGCCAGTCTATGATGGGCAATGGACTTCATCATGGTATCAGAGACGTCGAAATCTCCCAACGGATCGAGTGCTCGGTCCTCCACCATCAACAGCTATGTACCGCCACCACCTCCATCCACGACACCACCGTCTCCACCTTCTCATCTACATCTTGACGCCGAATGCCTTGTTCGGTGATTGTCGCAGCCGGCACCAGCATGCGTTTTAATCTCATCAAAATTATTCATTTACAAGAAAATCAGTGTGAAATTACACACGAAATGCTTTCATCACTGTATCACCCAACATATAGCAAGTGGACTGCCTTCTAAAAGCAAGAGGTAGAGACTATTTCAAAGCTAGAGCATAAGTTAGAGCCATAGCCTGAGCCAAAGCTAGAACCTAAGCCTGAACCGAGATGTTAGTGAGCAATTCTTAGACAAGGTCGAAATTTTTTTTGTTTGAGTACGTTTGATTACTAATCAAACCAAGCCCAAGCCTAGGGTTAAAGCTCGTGTAATAAATGAGCGAAGCTCAAGCATGGTAAAGATCGGTTGGGTTGGGCTCGCGAACATGCTTGTCTCGGGCTTGTGAGCAAGCTCGTGATTAGGATTGTGAAAGGCTTAAATAGACCTAACATATATTGTCTAAGGTTTTGACTGAGTTCGCGGACAAGCTCGAAAAGGGATCATTCAAGTTTGTTTGATCAGTTTTTTCTTTTTTTTGATTGATCAGCTAGACAGTCAGAGGACATGGCTCTAGAGCATGGGCTCAAGGAGGTCCGGATATTGAAACAAGGAAGGCAGTATAACTGTTATTTTATTAAATTAATTTCATAATCACATGACCATAACATATATGGCCAAGATTCACATGGACAAACTAGGCAACTACCTTGAGGGAAAGTTTGTTCCACGGTGTCCATATCGTGAGTCAAACAGGGAACCACTTCAACAAGGGAGACGGGAAGTATCACTCGGACAAGAGGTCCAGTCTATCGGCAACACGGCTTTTTTCCACAGCCAGCCCCGATCTAAAGAACATCCCCTTTTTTTCCTCCGTTACGCCTATGCAAACTACCACCCATCATCACCGTTAGGGATGGCAACGGTGCGGTGTTGGTGCAGTTTTGGGCAAAACCGAAACCGCACCATAACACCGAACCGCCACACCGAAACCGCACCGCACCGTGACGATTTACCATTATGTAAAACCGAAACCACACCATGCAGTGCGGTGCACCACGCTTTATCATTATAAAGACCTAAACGGTGCGGTTTTGGTCAAAACCGAAACCGCACCGTTACACCGAAGCCGTATCGCACAACGGCGATTTTATATTTTGGCAAACCAAAACCACACCATGCGGTGCGGTTTATCGTGGTTTTTGGTTTTAAACCGCAACGCTGCCATCCCTAATCACCGTCTCCTTCCATTTCTCCTCCTTTTTCTACCCCTTCTTCCTACCCCTCTTCTTTCTCTTCTTCCGCCTCCTTTTTTCCCCATCTTTTTTCCTACCCTTTCCATGGCCTCTTCCTCTTCTTGAAAATCATGGCACATGGTCATTTCACGTCGAGTGCACTTTATGTGCATTCAACCATGGAGGCCGAATGCATCTACAACATATTTGGTTGTTGGAATGCATTCGGTCTCCAATGGCCGAACGTTTTGTAGATGCATTCGATAACCATGGTCGAATGCAAAAAAATTGTATTCTTTCAGGAGTGGCCGAATCACACGTTTTCCAATAGGATAAGGGATAGAGTGGAAGGAAGGAGAAAGAGGAGGAAAGAGGAGGAGGATATATGAAGGGAAGGAAAACCAAGAAGGATAGAGGAAGAAGAGGAATAAGGAGGAGGATGCGGTGGTGGTGTATTGTCAGCGGCCTAGCTAGGGCAAAGAAACATTCTGCCGGTTGGGGCTGAGTGCGATGCACCGGTCGGTTATGGATGCAACGGACGACCATGAGGTGGTGTGCAAACGATGGTGCAATATAGGGTACTTGGAAAAATTTGGGTTCGCACATCAAAGCGTATCGAGTAGAGATCGGTAAAGAGGAGTGGGGCTTACAAATCATAAAAAGATGAAAATCTACAAAGCAGTTGACAGATTGATGACAAATTCTGTTTGGCCAATGAGTACTGCTATTTTGAACATAAGATGGGACACACTGCAGAGGAGAGGGTGTTTACATTGACTTTTTTTTGTTGCAGTACATTGGTCAAGAAAGTACGTATACATCAAAGTTTTTTTGCATTAGGGTTGAAACATGAACGGGTTGAACACGATTAGGTCATGGGTTGGATTGAGCAAAGGCCACGCGGATTAATATTTTGACGGGTCGGGTTGAAGATCTGGGTTGACCAACTCAAACTGAACCTGATAATCAAATTTAGACATATTAATAAATAGATATAATGTAGATTTTGTAACTTTGTTAATGATTCACTACCGCAAAACGAATGTATCGGTTCCTTATTTCTCTCATAATCCTTCTTGTTAGCTGCTAAACATTCAAGCTAACCGTTGTATGTTTGTTATTGCGTCTCTTCTATGCTTTTCTTTTTGGGTTTTTTTCAAATCGACCCCTCAAATTATGCTTAATTACATATAAATCGCTCAAATTAGAGTATTTGCATATCGACCCCTCAAATCAATATAAGTTGTGCACGCCCATCCCTCCGTTACTTTCCATCACCTTCCAGTCTCTTAGCCATAGTTGACAACTAACCTAAGGAAAATGGATCATTTTGTTGGGATTAGTTGCGTTCTACATTCCAATCGACGACATTGATATTAGGATAAAAAAATAATAAATAATATGTACCTATCATGGATAACTCTATATCCCAGTACATGATATATACAAACCACTAGTCCATTGAGGAGTATTGAAAGGCTTGAATAGACCTAACATATATAGTCTATGGTTTTGACTGAGTCTGGAGTTCGGGAACACGCTTGAAAAGCGATCATTTTGTTGGGATTGGTAGTGTTCTACATGTCAATCCACGATATTGATATTCGGATAAAGATTAGTAAAATACTATGCACCTATCATGGATAACTCTATATCCCAGTACAGGATATGTACAAACCACTAGTCCACTGAGATATACTCTAGGTGACTCAAATGTATTGATGAGATAATTACACAAGAGATTTAAGTGCACCAATTTACATACCTCAGAAGGTTCGCAGTTAGTAATCGGATTGGACACCCGATCAAAGACTATAATACCCTGGTTTTTTCATCATAGAGGGATGGCCTATCTCGATCATTGGATTAGTTAAATCTAAGTTAGGAGTGTTGGTGTGTTTATCATCAAGAGAGGCAAAAAATATATTGAACGTAATCGAGAGAGATGACCATGTCTATAACATAGTCATTCTAGACTATGATCCCTCTACTACTAGTTGATCGACTAACCCTAAATCCCAAGATGTCCTATGGACTCTGGGTTCGATGCTAATCACTTTGATCTGCTAATCAGCGATGCCTAAATGCAGGACCAAAGCTAAAAAGATTGGGTGGCTTGTATTGGATACTAGAGAACACATGCATGCTGTAAGAATTCCTCACTCCTTGAGAGGACCTAGGTGTCTCCTTGAGCAACCTCCATGAAAAGATGATCATTAAGCCTGACCAGGTAAATCTAAAGATAAGATGGTGATCACAAGGATTTAGAGAGTTGAGACTTAAGTGGGGGAGCTATACTGAGAGGGACAGTCTAAGATCTCAGTTAGCATACATGAACACTGAAAGTGGGAGGGTTCTATTTCAACATAGGGGAATAATACTTGGGTAACTTTGGAGTGTAACTATAGCTTGATGATGGTTCAAATAGTAGTTAATTAGAGAAATAATAATAGGCATGAGATAACATGTCTATTTCCTAATTGGAGCCAAAGTCACCAGGGACCCAATAGATTCCAAGTCACTTCTATTGGCTATAAAAACCCTAGTCCTAGTGTAAGTAGGACTCCATGTCCCTTTATAGTCATAAACATGTTGGACAAAGAAGATGACCCCTAAGGGTATTATAGTACTTATCCATAGTGGATGGTGACAGATAATTAATTAGTTAATTTATTTATTTTTTAATTAATTTCTTTTTAATGATTTCCTAGTTGGACTAGGAGTAGTCATGACACATTATGTAGGATTGACTTGGAGTTGATCAGGCTAGACGCACGTGTGTCTATCTCTTGTGGGAGATCCAGACCAACTTGGAAACCCTAGTGGCCAACTATATAGTCCAAATGGATATGTAGGTGCCAGCCATATGTATATCCTAATGGGCTTGGGAATCTTCAATTTGTAAGGCCTATGTTTTAGAAGTTGAGTCTTATATCAACTTGGAAAGAGACAGAGACCAAGAGAAAACTCGATCCCCTTGGACTCGGGATAAAGCCAACCACTACAAGGGATATTTATCCCTTGTGGATGGCCACATAAACCCAAGGAACCCTTCCAAAATAGTTCATGCCATGGGGGAGGCCGGTCACACCAAGGAAAAGAAAAGAGAAAGAAAGAGAAGAAAATAGAGAGGAAGAAAGAGAAGGAAAGAAGCATTGCTTATTCTTCTCGTTTTGTCTTCTACACCTCCTGTTTGTGACCATCAAGACTTCATTGTTGAGAAGTAGAGCATCATGTAAGGAGGTAACTACGTGCAGCTTGATCCCTCCCAAGAGAGTACATAGGTAGTCTGAAGGAATCGCTTCAGATTCAATCGGAGCCGAAGAAGAAAGATTTCATCTTCTTCGATGATTTTCTCCATAGATATCCATAAATCCTATGAGGTAATCTTTCAAAATCATTAGGTTGTTTGTATGTGCTTTAAATTTTAAAAGTCATCTAAATCATCTTTTACTAGAAAGTATATGACCCGATTCGTAGATTTAGACAGCTTCTGCCGTGCATTACGATATCCGATCCAACACATTCAAGTTTGTTCAATCACTTTTTTCTTTTTTCTTTTATTGATCTGCCAGACGGTCAGAGGAGTGGGCGCTAGAGCATGGGGGAGGTGCAGAGATTGAAACGAGGAAGGAAGCATAATTGTTGTTTTATTAAATTTTGTAATCACATGAACATAACATCCACAGCCAGGATTCGCACGGGCAAACAGGGCAACAACGAACTTGAGGGAAAGTTCGCTCCACGATGTCCATACCGTGAGTCAAACAGGGAAGCGCTTCAACAAAGGAGAAGGGAAGTACCGCTCGGACATGAGCTCTAGTCTATAGGCAACACGGCTTTTTTCCACAGGCAACCCCCGTCTTTAAAGAACACCCCCTTTTTTTCTCTGTTGAGCCTGTAAAGACTGGCTCCCATCATCATCGCCTCCTTCAATTCCTCCTCCTCCTTTCTCCGCCCCTTCGTCCTACTACTATTCTTCCGCCTCCTTTTTCCTCATCTTTTTTCCTCCTCTTTCTCGTCTTCCTCTTCTTGGAAATGACGACACATGGTCATTTCACGCCGAGTGCACTTTCTGTGCATTCAACTATGGAGGCTGAATGCTTCTACTAAACATTTGGCTGTTGGAATGCATTCGGTCTCCATTGGCCGCACGTATCGTAGAGGCATTCGGTAACCATGGTCGAAAGCAAAGAAGATGTATTCTTCTAGGAGTGGCCGAATCACACAATTTCCAATAGGATTAGGGATAGAGTAGAAGGAAGAAGAAAGAAAAGGAAAGAGGAGGAGGATGAAGGGGAGGAAAATCAAGAAGGATGGAGGAAGAAGAGGAGTAAGAATAGCAAAGAAACATTATGTCAGTTGGGGCTGAGTGCGATGCACCGATAAGGTATGGATGCAACCGATGGCTGTGGGGTGGGGTGCAGACGATCGTGCAGAGAAAAATACAGAAGATGAAAATCTACAAAACATGAGAGATTTATGACAAATATTGTTTGGCCAATGAGCACCGCTATTTGAACATAAGATGGGACACACGACAGACGAGGGGGCATCGACAGTGCTCGGTGTCGGTGCGTTGGCTGAGTATGTCCCTTTCTTTGTCCAAATAGCATTTTACCTAGTCCAACTTAATTCCAATCCGTGCACGATTTGGACTGACACTTTGGTCCTTCTATTTAAACCCCACTTCAGACCACCATTACTCTCAATCTCATTAGAACGAGAGGCTGCTCTGTGGAAATCCCCAACATGGTCGACCAATCAGTGGATCCCAGAGGAAGCAGCGAGTCGAGTCCTTCGACTACAACAAAGTATCGTAGAGTCCATGGATGAGTTGGATCGGTCTATCAATGAGTTGGAGCGCTTGGATGCGAATGGCAGCCTATTATCCTAAGCACTGCAAAGGATCCGTGACTACTGTCGACGCACTGCATTGGATATGCTTGTTGATGAAATCCATCGTGCATTAATGCAACAAATCTTGGACGATGGTGATCGCCGGCGTCGCGCTGCATTGGACAATCATCGGTTTCGTACTTCATTGGAAAGGTCGGCCAAGGTCATCGTCGTGTATCCTGAGCTGTGCGCGATCTGCCTCTAGGAGCTGGCGTCCGGAAGCGAGGCGAGGGCATTGTTGTGCTTCCACAAGTAACACGAGAAGTGCATCTTGGAGTGGCTCCGAAGGGACGTTTCATGCCCTCTCTGGAGGTACACAATGTTGGCCGAGTGAAGCCGTCCGAATTTTGGCTGCAATGTCATTCTTGTTTTGGTTCTCTCAGAACTGGGTGTAGCTTTAATTGGTGGTCTCTACATTGAATTTTTTGTAGCAGTTAAAACATAATGTATCGGATTCCTTATTTCCTTCATAATCTTTCTTGTCAGCCACGGATGGACTCATGGGGGCATGTGGGGAAATTTAAGAACACACCCCCCCCCCCCCCCCCCCCTAAAGATTTTTCTAACATTCGCCCCTCCCAATATTCGATTCATGGATCCGTTCCAGTTGTCAGTTGTTAAACATTCACGCTAACCGTTGTATGTTTGTTAGTGCTTCTGTTTTATGTTTTCTTTCTGGGTATTTTTTCAAATCGACCCATCATATTACGGTTAATTGCTAATAAATCACTAAATTATAGTATTTACATATCGACCCCTCAAATCAATATAAGGTTTGAGCCCCCGCCCCTCCGTTACTTTCCATCACTTTCCAGTCACATAATCATGGTTGACTGCTAACCTGAGGAAAAAAAAATGACATATTTACAAACCCTAAACCTTGATGATCTCTAATTGAGAGACAGGGAAGAAGGCATTAGGGTTCTTAAGCTCAAACCCCAAATTTGTGGATGAGAAAGAAGAATTTAGAGTTTCTCACCTCAAATCTCTAATTTGGAAACGATGGAAGAAGGATTTAGGATTTCTCACCCCGAATTGGGGAACAGTGAATTAGGGTTTCTTACCTCAAACAATTAGGTAAACAAGAAATTAAGGTTTCTTACCTCAAACCTCGAATTGGGAAACGAAAAAGAAAAAGAAAAAGAGTTCTTAAGCTCAACCCCTAGTTGGAGGATGAGGAAGAAGGATTGTTAGGGTTCCTCATCTCAAACCTCTATTTTGGGAATGAGGGAAAAATGATTTATGACTCCTCACCTCAAACCCCTAATTTGGGAACGAATGAAGGAAGATTTAGGATTCCTCAACATGATCCATTCACAACAAAGGCACCGATCTTTTTTCTGAATGAATTAACCAGTTAGTGAAGAATGGAGTTTCTCGGGTTTTAATGGAGTTCTTCAAGATTTAATGGAGTTGAGCTCGTTGGAGAAGAATGGTGTTTTTTATATTTCATCTATATATGGGTATTAATGTCACATAAAAGCCAATGGTTGTCCAAGATGAAATATTCCGTGAATATTAATCTAATATGGACTTCCGTTAGCCAGAGGGGTGGACGAGCACAACTTATTCTGATATGAGGGATCGATATGTAAATACTCTAACATGAGAGGTTAATACATAATGAAGCTTAATTTGGGGGGTCGATTTGTAAAAACCCTTTCTTTCTTATTTAGGAGTTCTAGTCAAATTATACCAAATCGAAAGTCTGATGCATTAGGTATGTTGGCGATATTTCTACCTTTTGTTATTGTTATTTGTTTTTAAAAATAGTTAGAAACTATTTTTTATTATTTTTTTATAAAAAATTTTATTGTCGCATAAAGTAATTAATTTCTAGCAAACGCTCAAAAAGATGAGAAAACAACAACAAAAAAGGGTTTTAAGACTTTTACTAGACAACGGTTCACTGAATCGTCTAACAAGTCATGTGGGTTGGCGGTTCAACCGGTGGATTTGTGGTTTTGCCAAGTTTATGATAATTTCAATTTTTGTGTTTCTCAAACCCAAAATCTGGATGGGTTCACAGGTCCAGCGGTTGAACCCTTCGGTCCGGGTTTTAAAACATTGAAATTCTTTACATTATAATTATTTTTTTGTAGTTCTTTTGTGAAATTTGACATACTCGAATGTTATTTAAGTAGTTGGAACGAGAAAATTTTACAAAGAACGTGAGAGAGAGAGAGAGAGAGAGGAGAGAGAGAGAGAGAGAGAGAGAGAGAGAGAGAGAGAGAGAGAGAGAGAGAGAGAGAGAGAGAGAGAGAGAGAGAGAGAGAGAGAGAGAGAGAGAGAGAGAGAGAGAGAGAGAGAGAGAGAGAGAGAGAGAGAGAGAGAGAGAGAGAGAGAGAGAGAGAGAGAGAGAGAGAGAGAGAGATTTGGTTCATTCAAGGGGGAGGTAACTAGCGGACCTCCAAGAGGCGCCACAGGCCGGGGTGCAAACCCAAAACCCGCCCCCACCGGGAACAAGGAGGCACAAACCCAGAGTCAACCACCCGGCCAAAACACCACCCCCATGGCGGGACACGAAACTGCAACTAGGCGATGAAGACCACAACTAAGCGGTGAAGAGCCAATGTCGTGTACAGAATCGCCGTGGCCAAGACAAGACCTACATCAAAGGAAAAACAAAAGGAAAACAATTAAACAAACAGCAAACCCAAAAGCTTAAAAATCCGGCGAACCTCCGCCGCACCAGTAACACAACATAATGGGAAATTGGAGTCACTGCCGGTCCTCCACGCTGCCGCTGACCTCCGCCGTTCCCCTCAAGCCACCAGGAGCTTCTCGCCACCCCAAGGTGGCGGTCTGAACTTCCACCGGCGGAGATCCTTGATCGATGTCGAGGTCAAAGCCGACTAATCCATTAGATCCGGCGAGACGACGACTCCTACACCAAGCAAAGAGCTTCAGCCGAGCAAAGAAAAAACAGCCCACGATCCTAGCACTTCGATCACAAAACTACTGGCCGCCGATGAACCCCTATGCACATAGGGAAGGAGGGGGCCAGGCCAGATCCCACCCTAACAAGGCGCGCGGGTTATACGGCGCAACATGCCACGTGGCCATCAGAGCGCTAATCTGATAAATACTTTTAATCAAATGCTATTGTTTAAAATATATTATTTTCAAATATTATTTTGAAAAAAAATCCCAACATGCAAAGCTACAAAGCGGGAGACATTTTTTTTTTTTTCAAACAACATGAGACAGATTGATGTCGAAAACCGTTACGGCAATGAGCACTGCCGTTTGGAACTTACGACACACTGCGGTGGAGAGCGCTCGGTGCGTTCGTTGGCTGAGTACGTCTGTTTGTATGTCCCAATAGTGAATCCGATGTCCAGCTTCCAAACCGCGCGTGCACTAGTTGGACTCCTAAACTTGGTGAAAACCCTAATAGGATAGTAACCTTCGCTTCAACTTGATCAGCCGTTTTTCTATTTAAACCCTACCACCACCACCTCCCATGAGAACGAGAGCTTGCTCTGTAGAAACCTCCAACATGGCCGATCGGTGGATTCCAAAAGAAGCAGTGATTCGAGTCCTCCGACAATGGCATAGAATCAGAGAGTCTATGGATGCGTTGGATGAGGCCATAGATGAGTTGGAGCGCTTGGATGCGCATGGCAGCCGAGTATTGATCCAAGCGATGCGAAGGATCCATGGCTATTGTCGACATACTGCATTGGAGCCGTTGGACAGGGTCATCGCTCAAAGCAAGTGCGGCGACGAGCACCGTCCTCCTTCAGAGGCCTTAGACCTGATTACCGAAGGGGAGAGATTGAGTATGCTTGTCGATGAAATCCGCCCACTAATAAAGCAAATCTTGGACGGTGCTGATCGCCGGCGTCGTGCTGCATTGAAAATGTCAGCCAAGGTCGTTGTCACGTGCGTCCCCTGAGCCGTAGCCGATCTACCTCAAGGAGCTGGCGGCCGGAAATTGCAGTGTTTACATTGAATTTTTTGTAGCAGTACATTGGTTAAGAAAGCACATTAAAGCTTTTGCAGGAAATTGCATTAGTTTCTCAATGTTTGCATTAGGGTTGAAACATGAACCAGTCTTTGTGTTGGGTTTGGGCAGCTGTATAATCCATTTGTCATGCGTTGGGTTGGGCTGGGTTGGGTTGGGTTGAGAAAAGCCCACACCCAACCTGATTGTAACTTTGTTAACAATTCCTTATTTCTCTCGTTACATATCTTTGTTATTGCCTCTGTTCTGTGCTTTTCTTTTTTTTATGTCAGAGTTTTAGTCAAATTATATCAAACAGAAAATCTGATGCATTTGGTATGTTGGCGATAGTTTTACCTTCTTTTTTTTTTAATTACGAAATCTCAATGTTTTAAAACCGGACCGTTCGTTGAACAGGAAAGGAGAGCAACCCGGAGTTGAACTGTGACATCATCCTGATGTCATAACCAAATTAATTTATTATTATTTATTTTAAAAATAATTAAAAATATATTTTTTTATAAAAAAATTTATTGTCGTCTAAAAATAATTAACTTCTAGCAAACGTCCGAAGAGATGAGAAAACAACAAAAAAGAATTTTAAGACTTTTACTAAACAATGGATCACTGAACCGTCCAATAGGTCATGTGGGTTGGCGGTTCAACCGGTGGATTTGCGATTTTGTTAGGTTTATGGTAATTCCAATTCTTGTGTTCTCAAACGCTGACGTTGGACGTTTCACGAGTCTAGCAGTTGAACCCTCCGGTTCATGTTTTAAAACATTGAAACTCTTTACATTATAATTATTTTTTGGTAGTTCTTTTGTGAAATTTGACATACTCAAAGGTTAATTAAGTTGTTGGAGCTAGAAAATATTATGAAGAATGTTATAGAGTGAAAAAGTAGTAAAGTGAGAACTTGAGAGAGAGAGAGAGAGAGAGAGATATGGGTAATATCGGAAGTTGTAAAGTGAGAACTTTTGAGAGAGAGAGAGAGAGAGAGAGAGAGAGAGAGAGAGAGAGAGAGAGAGAGAGAGAGAGATTTTTTGGTTCATTCAATGGGAGGTCACTAGGCGGCCTTCAGGAGGTGCCACAAGCCGTCGCAAACCCAAAACCGCCCCACCGGGAAGGAGGCACAAAGGCACAAACCCAGATTCGACCACCCGGCTGAAACACCACCCCACGGCGGGACACAAAACCGCAACTAGGCGAGGAAGACCGCAACTAGGCGGTAAGGTGTACAGAATCACCGTGTCAAGACAAAACCTGCACCAAAGAAAAACAAAGAACAAACAGCACCCAAAAGCTTAAAATCCGGCGAACCTCCGCCACACCAATAACACATAGTAGGAAATTGGAATCGCTGCTTGTCCTCCACACTCCCACCAAACTCCACCGTCGCCTCAAGCCGCCAGGAGCTTCTTGCCACCCCGAGGTGGCGGTCTGAACATCCACTGGCGGAGATCCTCGACGCCGGGGTCAGAGCCGACCAACCCAATAGATCCGGCGAGACGACGACTCCCGACGCTGAGCAAAGAGCTTCGGCCGAGCCAGGGGAAAACACCCCACGATCCTAGCACTTCGATCACAAAACCGCTGTTCAGACGATGGGAGCAGGGCTCCAGGTTGTTCCCACAAGCACCATGAGGCACATGGGATTCAAGCCAGTGTATGTTGATCAGTAAACCAATATAAGGTAATAGTTTCAACAAAATTTACTTCACTTTGACAAATGCTCAGCATGATAGAGGTTCTATGATCAACAGGCTGGACACTAACCAGAGGCTCCTCTTCCTCTACTGCTAAGAAAACCGAAAACCTGCTTCAGATTACCTCTAGATGGTCGAGCCTTTATTGCGAACTTGCAGATAAATACCAGCCGCCGCCTCATCTCCTGCTTGGTAATGGGAGCAGCCATGAAGTACTTTCCACCATCAAAGGATCCTGAGGAGAAGGTTTTCCAGAAATGTAAAATCCCACTGGCAATTTAGAGGGTTTTTCACAAGGGCAATTAAAACTGTGGTTAAATTATCCGGGGTAAATCAGGTGTGTGCATAATATCAGAGTTTACGAACAGATAAATAAAATCTCAACAAGAACACGAGAAAATTTGCATTGACGAAGGATTAGATCTTCGTCCGTCAAATATGTTATAAAGCAAAAGCGAAATACAAAGAGCATATATGTTACCATTAAAAATGCAAGTTTACATGCAGAGGCAACAAAGCTAGTTGTTAGTGGCCGTGATGTGGGAAGTGGGCCAGAACGATACAACTCGAACATACCAGGCCTGAATCGGCCGATACAACCCGAGTTGTATAGGTCTCAGCCGAGTCCGAAAACCATATTAGTATCGATCCTTGTATCAATCGCGGTATGTAGAAAAATCGATACGACTCGGTGATAAGTTCTATGATCTTCCCTCGAAGAAGTGGTATTCTACTTTCAATATGTTTATCCTCTGGTTGAAGACAAGATTGTTTGCTATAAGTCGGCCGCTTTATTCTCCCCATGGGTTCTCATGTGTCCTTCAACTCAAAAGCTTCATTTCGCTTCATTTCTGTTAGAAGATACCTCAGCCGCTTCATTTCTATGATCTTCCCTCGAAGAAATGGTACTCTACTTTCAATATGTTTATCCTCTGGTAGAAGACAAGATTGTTTGCTATACGTCGGCCGCTTTATTCTCCCCATAAGTTCTCATACGTCCTTCAACTCTAAAGCTTCATTTCGCTTCATTTCTGTTAGAAGATACCTCAGCCATAACAGCCGCAAATGGCGTATGGTCAATTGCTTGGTATTTGGCTTTTGCACTTGCTCTAGGGACCGCAATTAGCCTGTTCATGTCACCAAGTTGTTTCCAACAAAGGTACTAGCATGTTGTGGAACTTTAATCATCTGAAGAACCATCCCAACCATTATCCGTAAGACCTTAGTTTCTACATGATCTGGCTGAAAGCTTCTTTCCGATAATTGAGAATGTAACTCTGTAAGTGCCGTAATGGAAATAAGGCTTTTGCAGAATCCAGATAAGCCCACTTAACAGCATTGCATGTCAAAGGAATATCCAATTTTACAACAACTTACAAGAGTCAAGTGAACAAGCTCACCCACTACTTTCCAATATCGTCACGGATCTTCCAGAAGTTCTTTATCAGTGTACGTTCCGTACCTATTTCCAATATTGGGTTCATCTTGCACAAGTATATCATATTTCGAATTCTTAATGTCTGCTCCAAGAAAGTATCGATTTCCAAGATCCTTTGTCTGGAAACATCTAAAAGACTTCAATTTCTCAAGTCCTTTAATATCTTTTTTTTCCTTATTCTTCCCCCTCATGGGGAGGTATAACGTCGAGGCTCAACAGTTCATTAATTTTATAGCCAGAAATTCTCACCTTTGCAACCTCTCTTCTGGCCCCACCGGAGTTTGAACTTGTATCACCCCTCAGTGGCGCAAATGTCATACTAACGTGCTACATCATCTTGTTCCTCAAGTCCATCACTCCAAGTTGCTATAATGTTAACCATATATAACCAAAATGACACGCAAAATGGTCAGGCTGACATCTGGGTAGGTTATAGAACTATATGAAGACTGATGAGCTTATGGAACCAAGTCAATGGAGACTATTGAGTTAACCGATCAAGTATTCATATTGAGGCATCGATTTATGATATAGATAGAATTATGCAACACCACAGTTCAGGTAGTAAAGTTACCGAAGAGGAGAAAACGGACTTCAAATCAGACAACCATCGGGTTTCAAACAACCAAAATAGGGGTTGATTTGTTGTCAGTTAGTTGTTGTAGGAGTCTGCCTATATTAGAGGATTATAACCAAAAATAAAGAATATATATTTTGGATGGTCTTTATTTATCTATTCGGAGCCGAAGTCGTAAAGCTATGACAAAATTTTAAGTTGTAGTGCTACTTAAGCAAACCGAAGGAGAGAAAAAACGTGATTAACATTACGAGAGCTATTTAAATCATACAAGTACCTACTGGAATCATGCATCTAACTTTTTTTCTTTTTTTATTTGAAATTAGTGGGTGTTCTGGAACCCTTTGCCCAAAGCATCAACTAAAGCTAGAGCTTTCATCAAATTAGACCGCTAGAATATCCAAGAAAACCCCTTTCAGCATTTGGCTCATTTTTGGAGCACTGACTCAACTTCATTAAAACTATAATGACAAAGTTATGGAGCCCAAAGTTAGCTTTTCCACAAAGGGTATCACGCCAAAAATAAATGGGTCAACATTCATAAAGTTATGCCTAAAAAGAGGCAGCGATTTCATAATACCCAAGAAATGTAGGAAACAATATTAAAAAAAAAAGTCAAAACAAACCTTAAATAGTGTAAATGCCTAACTCTGAATCCTAGAATAGGCCGAACCAACAGTCCAACTACATGTGGATTTACCAAGATAGTGGGACATTTGATGTCCTACCGTCCACCAAATCTAGCAGCACAACACATGTACTTGCACTCCCAGTCGCCATACCATCATTGGCTCTATGAATCGCATGAGAACCGCTGCGAAAGGCCAGCACTTGACTCCTTTCAGTTTAACAGTAAGGAGATAGATTGGAAGCCTGTGAGCATGGTCGATTGAAATAGGAAGGTACTACAAAAACAAGTCTAAGCATGTTGCCGAAAGTAAGATGAAACACCTCCACATCCTTACCAAGAAGCAGCAAGTAGAGGGCCAAGATACAGGAGATGGTGATTGCCAAAAGTTCACCAAATGGAAGGGATGCACATGTTAGGATTGCAAGAGGATTGATGAAGAAGAGTCCTCAAGTTCAAGAATTCAGAAAAGTTAAATAAGCTTCAGTAAACAATTATTTCTTGATTTTCACCACTAATCCTTATTTACTATTGAATCCACATCGATTCTTTATCCTCATAATAGAAAACAACTACTAGAAGCTTGGATCTCTGAACCAATAGTCTGAAATCACTTTGGAATTCCCTAAATCTATTCCCCTAAATTATAATTAATCCTAGATTTATCCAAGTCCTTTCCTCCTGCATTAATGTGTTACTTTCTCCTGCATGCGGGTTCTCATTCTCTTTCCATGGCATGGTTAGAATGTTAGATTTATCCAACAAATAATCAGAAAATTGCTGGAAAATGTATTAGAATGCACAGACTTGAAAACCATGGATGTGAAAACTGCTTACCATGATCAATGCATGAAATGATGAATAATTGAATATAGAGTTGAAGCCTACATAAGTAAAATTTTTCTAGCATAATTAAATGACCATCTATGATTTTGCAGTCTATAATTGATATTGTGCATAAGGAATACAAATGCACTTGTAACATACTAAGATGATCTACTTTGGAAATGACTATCTTGACTATCAAAAACATTACACTAGCTGAATATGCATCCATATCTAGATGCTTAAACCACTCCCAATGATACAATCTCCCTTTGAGACCAACAATGACTTGACATCTTCGAATATCAAGATCTCATAGATAATAACATGGTATAAGTATAACTGAAAACACACATATAGCATAAAATATTAAACTTCAAGGTACTAAGAAAAAAATGCATACCTCCATCATCAAATAAATATGTTACGATTGCAAGACACACACATACACTAATATCTTCTCCTGAAAGGTGTCATAGGTTGTAATGTCATTTTATGACTAGACTGAACATTATGATATTTGATATCGACATCCAACAACAAAGCATTTTGACTTACCATTATGACAACAAACTAGTAGTTTCTTCCCTCTAGTTAAATTTAACTTTGCAAAATCAATTGCACAAGAAAGGTTGTGGAAAATGGAAAACTTATCCACCTTCGAGATCTGTCAAAGAACAATTAAGAAAGCAAAATTTAGTTCGATAGAAACAGATTTTAGAAAAGAGCAAAGAAGAACCCTTCGAGTAATGAACCATTAGCATCTGTAACGCACCATTATAGGCAGATGCAAATAGGAATCAGCAGATGGAAAACAAAAGGTTGCTTCCAATTTGCTGTCACAGTTCAACAGACAATCAACATCATCAAGTAAACTTGCAACTGCACCAAAAAAAACGTACATTGAATGGCCAGAATAAACTTACTACTATTAAGAAAAGAAAAAATTAATAATTATGTGGTAACAGAATAAGAGGTTGGAAGTGAAGGCCTTGTCAGTGCATCTTCTTTGTGATCTGCATACTAAATTTCGGTAGCATTTTATGACTTGAATTGCATAAATTTTGCTGTTCGAAATTGAAAACTAACAGAATTATTAAAAATTTGAGAAGTTGGAAGGCCAGAAAAAAAAGATTGGCATCCATGACATGGTATAGAGGATCCCTATTTAAGGAGGCAGCATCACTACAGGTGCCATCTCTACAGTCCAGTTGTTTCAGTTTGAAAGCCCAAAAGAAGGGGAACAACCGAGGGAGCAGCATTGACCATAAGAAGTATAATGGTAAACAACATACCACAGACCCATCTTTCTTCATCTTCTATACCCTATGTAGAGGAGATTACAAAAGGGGTAGCTATGAGATGCACAATATCATAGGGAGATAAGCTTAGCATGCTTTCCTAAGAGATAATAGGCTAAGAGGTCTGCCATTATTAACACCACTAAAAGACACCAAGAAAACATTCTCCTATATCACTCGGCTTTATTTTAATTTTGATGAACCAAGTACCTAATGGAGGAAGATAATGGTGATTGAACAAACATGGTCAGGGTGTGCATGAGGTGGTAAGTAAAGATCAACAGAGACCAATGGTAGTAATGCAGTCGGGTCATATGGGGATGAGAGAGTCAAAGAAGAGCGACATAAAACTTAAAGGAAGAAGTATTTTAGCCTAGAACTTCAAGGTTCATAATAACAAATGAAAAGTTTCCAACTTTTATTAGTTCAAACTTAAAACACCAGTTTTTTCAAAATGAGATGAATGTAGTTAGATGTATCAAACCTTGCACCCTTCCAACTTAATCCAAACTCTATCCAATTTTTATGGGAGCATTTGAGGTTTGCTCTCCAGCTACATGATTTAGTTTTATTATCGGTTGTAAATTTCACCCCACCGATCAATTTAGGCTTCTGATTATATATATATATATATATATATATATATATATATATATATATATATATATATGGCCTATGTTCGAAATACTAAAACCAGCCTAGCAAGCCTCAAATTAGCCTGAGCAATATTATATATATATATATATATATATATATATATATATATATATATATATATATATATATATATATATATATATATATATATATATATATATATATATGAGGGCCGAGACGCTACCGATCAAAGCAGCGTTTTTGCTGCTTTGACAACCAATCACGGCTGAGTCATATGTGATCTCCGACCGGAATCAACATCAACAACCTCCGATCACCTCCACCGGGGATCTCTAGTGACACCACCTGTCGGTGACCACTGACAGAGGACTCCGGTGACTACTTCCATTGTGAGTCGTCCATTCATCACCTCACCTCATTCAGCAACCTCCGACGTAATCTGTAGCGGGCGACCACCTCCGGTGACTTTCAGAGCCTCCCGATTATGAGTTCGGATAACCTTTGTCATCGTTCATGGCTTTGATAGCCGCCAGCGACCTGCCAAAGCAGCGAAGAACGTTGCTTTCGAAGGTAGCATCTTGTTTCTCTCTCTCTCTCTCTCTCTCTCTATATATATATATATATATATATATATATATATATATATATATATATATGTGGAAACTGGGCTCCTATGAAATGTCATATGGAGTACCCTATAACATATGGCGAATTAGTAACCCTAGAATATTAAGAATGTTCTGATTTTTTTATGAGGATAATCACCCTATCTTAGTAGGACACCCACAAAAAATCCATACATTTTAAAACTTCTAGAGGCATCAAAAATGCTTTTAAATTTAATGGTTAACATGGATGGCCGATAAAGCTTCTAGCATTTGATACTCCAACAAGTTTTAGAATGCGTTGATTTTTTGTAGACATTCTAGCGAAGGATCCTCATAAAAATTCAGCACATTCTAAACATTCTAGTATTACTAATACATCATATGATATATATATATATATATATATATATATATATATATATATATATATATATATATATATATATATATATAGAGAGAGAGAGAGAGAGAGAGAGAGAGGAATGCTTATGTGCGGTCTGCGATCCGTGCAGTCTGTAGTCGTCCGATGCACCCGCCGCGTGCATCGGATGCACGAAGTGGTGCATCGAACGGCTGCGGACCGAGGACCGCACCTAATATATATATATAGGGGAGGGATACTTTTACTCATGGACTCTTACTCATATAGTTACCTATGATCCGGGCCGTCCATTAGATCCCGACGTACAATTCGGATTAGATGGGGAGTTAAAGCAATGGTGTCCGCATTAAATGCCCGTATTAAAAACCCGTATTAAAAGGCCGTATTAAATACCCGCATTTAATGTGGACATCATTGCTTTAACTCCCCATCTAATCCGAACCGTACGTCAAAATCTAATGGAAGGCCCGGATCATAGGTAAATATATGAGTAAGAGACCATGAGTAAGAGTATCCCTCCCCTATATATATATATATATATATATATATATATATATATATATATATATATATATATATATATATATAGGGGCATTCTATAATGCGGCATGCGGTAAGTACGGCATCGCACTGCAGTCGTCTGATACACCAGCTGCGTGCATCGCATACACGCAGCGGTGCATCAGACGGCTACGGTGTGGTACCGCACTTACCATATGCCGCATTATAGCATGCCCCTATATATATATATATATATATATATATATATATATATATATATATATATATATATATATATATATATATATATATATATATATATATAAGAGAGAGAGAGGGCTGGGATGCTACCTCTCAAAGCAGCGTTTTTGCTGCTTTAACAACCCACCACGGCCACGCCACATGTGATCTTCGGCTATAATCAACATCAACAACCGCCGATTACCTCCACTGGTGATCTCCGCTGACACCACCTGTCGGCGTCCACCGATAGAGGACTCCGGTGACTACTTCCATTGTGAGCCATCCATCATCACCTCACCTCATCCGGCAACTTCCAACGACATCCGCAGCCGATGACTTCTACCACCTCTTGATTGTGAGTTCGGATGACATTTATTGTTGTTCATGACTTTGATAGCCACCGGTGACCTATCAAAGCAGCGAAGAACGCTGCTTTTGAAAGTAGTATCTTGTTTCATATATATATATATATATATATATATATATATATATATAGAGAGAGAGAGAGAGAGAGATGCTAAAATGCGACGTGCGGGGCGTGCGGCGTTGCACCGCAGCCGTCTGATGCACCGCTGCGTGCATCGCACGCACCGCACGCCGCACCCTAGCACGCCTCTCTCTCTCTCTCTCTCTCTATATATATATATATATATATATATATATATATATATATATATATATGTATATATATATATATATATATATATATATATATATAGGGTCAGGATCGGAGGACATTGTTTTTGCACTTAAATTTTCAAATCTTTAGATAGAGGTTTCAGAAGTTGTGGAGACTTTGGGAGCATAATCACCTTGTTTTAGATAACACATCTACAAAAAAGTAGCGCATTCTAAAACATCTAGACTTATTAAATGTGCTCTCCAAATTAACGATTAAAATGGACGATCGATAAAGACTTTTAGATTTGATGTACTTAGAGACTTTAGAATGCGTTGATTTTTTGTGGATGTGTTATCTAAGATAAGATGATTATGCCAACAAAAAATCAACAAATTATAAAACCTCTATCTAATGATTTGAAAATAGGTGTAAAAATTTGAGTGCAAAAATAGTGTCCCCCAAACTTGACCCATATATATATATATATATATATATATATATATATATATATATATATGCTGGGATCCGTTGACAACCCGTTTCCTTAACAACCCATCATTTGATGGGGTTAGAGGCTTTATAATTTGTTGATTTTTTGTGAGGATGTTATCTATAGCAATGAGATCATCCTTACAAAAAATCAGAAAAAGCCAAAACCTCTAGCCCACTCAAATGTCCACAAATATAGATAATCTATTTTATCATTAAATTTGAAGAGTACATTTGATAGGGATAAAGGTTTTAGAATTAGTTGATTTTTTGTGGGTGTGATATTTATAGTAAGGAGATGATCCTCACAAAAAATCAGCAAATTCTAAAACCTCTTGCCGCATCAAATGATGGGTTGTCAACGGATCCCATCAAATGATGGGTTGTTTGACCATCCTAGAAGTTTTCGAATTTGATGAAATTTGGTGAGGGTGTTGTCTAGGGTAAGATGATCATCCTCACCAATTTTCATCAAATTCCAAAACTTCTAGGGGGTTCAAATGGTCGAAGCAAAATCAGCCGTCCACAGTTACCGTTAAAATCTACAGATTTTTCTTCGACCATTTGAACCCCCTAGAAGTTTTAGAATTTGATGAAACTTGGTGAGGATGATCATCTTACCGTAGACAACACCCTCACAAAATTTCATCAAATTCCAAAACTTGTAGGGGGGTAAACAAGCAAGAGGTGCAGCAACGATGCTACACCTCGGGTGAAGGCTCCCCGTCCCCATATATATATATATTTATTTATTTATATATATATATAGAGAGAGAGAGAGAGGGGGGGGGGGGTGGGAAGCTGAACTCGAGTTCACCATTAGGTTGGTGAACATGAGTTTTGTAGACATGTATGCGTTTTCTTTTACTTTTTGCTTTGTCTTTTCAGTGTTCATCCCTCTTAAATGCTTGTTTCCTCTTACTTGCTTTATGTCATTTCAACGGACACATGGCACAATATAAACCATGTTTCACCATTCATTTGTGAACTCAAGTTCACCAACCCCTTTCCCATATATATATATATATATATATATATATATATATATATATATATATATATATATATATATATATATATATATATATATATATATAAAGAGAGAGAGAGGGCTGTTACGGTGCGGTGTGTGCGATGTCACACCGCAGCCGTCCGATGCACCCGCCCGGTGCGACGCACACATAGCGGTGCATCAGATGGCTGCGGTGCGACACCGCACGCCTCTCTCTCTCTCTCTCTCTATATATATATATATATATATAATGGTGATTCATTGAGATCGCTTATTGTGCGGCTTAACGTACGGCCACCCCCCACGGGGGTTATTTTTGAATTTTGTCTTACACCTACCCCTTCGTAGCACATACAAAAAATTTCAGCTCATTCCAAGACCTATATGCCATTCAAATGTGCTGGACTTTTATCGGTCGTTCGTTTTTACTTTCAATTTGATGAACACATTTGAATGACCTATAGGTATTGGAATGAGCTAAAAACTTATGTGTACTATCAAAGGGAAGGTGATCAATCTCCAAAAAAAAATTTAAAAAAAAAACCCTAAGGGGGTGCCGCACGTTAAGTGGCCGCACAGTATTAGCAATATATATATATATATATATATATATATATATATATATATATATATATATATATATATATATATATATATATATGGAGAGAGAGAGAGGGGGCTGTTACGTTGAGCTGTGAGCAGCGATAGGAGAAAATGAGCTGCGGGTATTTTGACCCCCCCTAGAAGTTATGGAATTTGATGCAATTTGGTGAGGGTGTTTTCTAGGGTAAGATGATCATCCTCACCAATTTTCATCAAATTCCAAAACTTCTAGGGGGGTCAAATGGTCGAAGCAAAATCTGTAGATTTTAACAGTGACTGCGGACGGCATATTTTGCTTCGACCATTTGACCCCCCTATAAGTTTGAAATTTGATGAAAATTGGTGAGGATGATCATCTTACCCTAGACACACCCTCACCAAATTTCATCAAATTCCAAAACTCCTAGGGGGGTCAAAATACCCGTAGCTCACTTTCTAAACCAGCAGCTCACAGCTCACTGTAACATTCCTCTCTCTCTCTCTCTCTCTATATATATATATATATATATATATATATATATATATATATATATATATATATATGGGAATAAGGAACACGATCCTCCCGACCACCCAACACGCTAGTCCTCCTTTCAATTTGGGTACCACATGACACTTTTTAACCGGGGTTAGGGATTGGTCAAGGTGGGTGCATCTCTCCTAACAATGATCATGAAAAAAAATTTGAAAAAAAAATATGCCAAGTGGCATTTTTAAATTAACCATAGCAAGGGCTATTTGCACGCTACAGTTTACCGTTAAATTTGTCGATCGTTGATTGGGTTGTTTTAAGTTTTTTTTTTAGAATTTTTTTTTTAAATCTTGATCTAAGTAGAGTGGATTGACCATCCATAAAAAGAAATATGGTTAAAAATTGTCATGTGGCATCCAAATTGAAGGGAGGACTAGCGTGTTGGGTGATCGGGAGGACCGTGTTCCCTATTCCATATATATATATACATATATATATATATATGAATAGGGTGAATGGTCCTCCCAACTAGCCGTTGATTGGATTGTTTTCATTTTTTTTTTTTTAAATTTCATTATCCAATTAGAGTGGATTGATCATCCATTAAAAAAAGTAGTTAAAAAGTACCACATGACCCTTAAATATAGGGGAGGACTAGCGTATTGGCTAGTCGGGAGGACCATACTCCCTATTCCATATTTCCTATATATATAGAGAATAGGGAAAACGGTCCTCCCGACTAGCCAACATGCTAGTCCTTCCTTCAATTTGGGTGCCACATGACACTTTTCAACCGAGATTAGGGGTTGGTCAAGGTGGGTAAACCCTTCCAAACAATGATCATGAAAAAAAAAATTGAAAAAAAAAAATATGCCAAGTGACATTTTTAAATTAACCATAACAAGGGCTATTTGCACGCTACAGTTTATCGTTAAATTTGTCGACCGTTGATCGGGTTGTTTTTATTTATTTATTTTTTAAATCTTGATCTAAGTAGAGTGGATTGACCATCCATAAAAAAAAATTGGTTAAAAAGTGTCATGTGGCACCCAAATTGATAGGAGGACTAGCGTATTGGCTAGTCGGGAGGACCGTGTTCCCTATATATATATATATATATATATATATATATATATATATATATATATAGAATCCTGTTCACCTACGGGGCGTCCCGCACCGGTGAAATACGGGACAGGTTCTGAGCCATCCGATTGACTTCGATCGGACGGTGGAGAAATGGGCCGAGTGCAGCGTGTCTTCGGGTGGGGCCTACCACCTGATGCCTTCTCCAGTTCTCTCTGTTCCTCTCTCTCTCTCTGTGTTCCTCTCTCTCTCTCTCTTCTCCGATGAACCAGCCCCGACGTTGAGCCCAGCCAGCCCCGATGGCGAGCCCAGCCAGTCCCGACGGCGAGCCCAGCCAGCCCCGATCAGATCTCGCCGTCGAGCCCAGCCAGCCCCGAGCCCACACCGGCACCGAGCCCAGCCAGCCTCGACGGCAAGCTCGGTGCGATTCACCGTCGGGGTTGGTTCATCGGAGAAGAGAGAGAGAGCAATAGAGGAACACAAAGAGAGAGAGGAACAGAGAGAACGCATCAGGTGGTAGGCCCCACCCGAAGACACGCTGCACTCGGCCCATTTCTCCACATGCCGATCGAAGCCAATCGGACGGCTCAGAACCTGTCTCGCATTTCGTCGGTGCGGGACGTCCCGTAGGTGAACAGGATTATATACATATATATATATATATATATATATATATATGGGGGATGCTTAAATGCGGTCCGCGTCCGCAGTCGTCCGATGCACCATACCCATGCATGCGGCGGGTGCATCGGACGGCTGCGGACACAGACCGCATTTAAGCATTCCCCCCATATATATATATATATATATATATATATATATATATATATATATATATATATATATATATATATATATATATATATATATATATATATATATATATATATATATATAGGGCTGTTACAGTGAGCTGTGGGCTGCCGAGGGGGAAAGTGAGCTGCGGGTATTTTGATCCCCCAAGAAGTTATGGAATTTGATGAAATTTGGTGAGGTTGTTGCCTAGGATAAGATGATCATCCTCACCAATTTTCATCAAATTCCAAAACTTCTAGGGGGGTCAAATGGTCGAAGCAATTTTAACGGTGACTGCGGACGGCAGAAATTGCTTCGACCATTTGACCCCCCTAGAACTTTGGAATTTGATGAAAATTGGTGAGGATGATCATCTTATCCTAGGCAACCTCACCAAATTTCATCAAATTCCACATCTTGGGGGGCCAAAATACCCGCAGCTCACTTTCCCCCCCGGCAGCCCACAGCTCACTATAACAGCCCTCTCTCTCACTCTCTCTCTTTCTCTCTCTCTCTCTCTCTCTCTCTCTCTCTATATATATATATATATATATATATATATATATATATATATATATATATATATATATATATATATATATATATATATATATAGGGCATGGAGCCTGCACCCGAGGTGTAGCACCGTTGCTGCACCTTTCGCTTGTTTACCTCCCTAGAAGTTTTGGAATTTCATGAAATTTGGTGAGGGTGTTCTCTAGGGTAAGATGATCATCCTCACCAATTTTCATCAAATTCCAAAACTTCTAGGGGGGTCAAATGGTTGAAGCAAAATATGCAGATTTTAATGGTGACTGCGGACGGTTGATTTTGCTTCGACCATTTGACCCCCCTAGAAGTTTTAGAAATTGGTGAGGATGATCACCTTACCCTAGAGAACACACTTACCAAATTTCATCAAATTCTAAAACTTCTAGGGATGGTAAACAACGCCTGAGGTACAGCAACAATGATGCACCTCAGGTTTAGGCTCCCTTTTCCCATATATATATATATATATATATATATATATATATATATATATATATATGGAAAATGGATGCTGAACCTGAGGTGCAGCGTCGTTGTTGCACCTCAGGCATTGTTTTACCATCCTAAAAGTTTTGGAATTTGATGAAATTTGGTGAGGGTGTTGTCTAAGGTAAGATGATCATCCTCACCAATTTTCATCAAATTCCAAAATTTCTAGGGTGGTCAAATGGTCGAAGCAAAATCAGTCGTTCGCAATCACCATTAAAATCTGCAGATTTTGACCATTTGACCTCCCTAGAAGTTTTGGAATTTGATGAAAATTGGTGAGGATGATCATCTTACCCTAGACAACACCCTCACCAAATTTCATCAAATGTCAAAACTTCTAGGTAGGTAAACACGCGAGAGGTGCAGCGTCGTTGATGCACCTCGGGTGCAGGCTCCCCGCCCCCATATATATATATATATATATTGATGAAGACCTGATCAGCACCTTCAGATCATCGCCGCATCTTCCGTTTATCGTCGGAGACATTTATTTACTGTCGTTTTTATTTTATGTTTGGATGACATTAGCCGTTTGGGGCTTGTTAGTCGTTTATTTCAGTTTTTGGCCATTTTTTCCTGTTTTTGGCCTTATTTCAGCATTTAGTTTTATTTCTGTTCTTGCCCAGTTCATGGGGGATGTCCATGATCTCATCCGAGGGCTTTTCGGATTGAATCCGGGTCTTCTCGGGTGAGTTTCAGCATGATATTAATAAAATTATGGGTGCGTGTGTTTGCGGGGTACCGACGGACGAGATTATGTCTCGAAACCGACGGTTAGATAGCAAAATAACTTAAATTTGATGATGTGGCATCAATTGGGCTTCAATTAGGGCTTTTCCGTCCCTTGCCCGTGCGGAAACCGAACCAATCCGCCCCCTCTTTCGTCCCCTAACTTCTCTCTCTTTTCCCCTTATTTCTCTCTCTTTTCCTTTCCTTTTTTGGCCCATTGCATCCCCACCATTCCCCCTTGATTTCCATTTGATCTTGGCCATCCAAAAAAGAAACCCTAGTTCTACAAAAAGGGGAAGATTGAAGGAGATTTCAGATTTTGATGAATTGCTGAAATTCGTGCCTCTATGTGAGAGCTTCCGGGCGAGACTCGTGTCCCCGATCCTCGCCGCTTCCACGACTTCGCCTCGTGAAGGCCTTGGTGCTGATTTTTCGAAGGTTCCGGCTTCTCCCGACGTCCGGCCTTGCTCCGTGTGCAGGATCGTCGGCGCATCCTTGCAATCGACCCACGGCGGGAAACCCCAGGCACTATCTATCCTTTACCTTATTTTCTCATCGCATCCGCATCGTTTTCCTTTTGTTTCCATTGCCTCCGCTCCGCATCGCAGCCGTAATCGCCCCGTTTCATCGCTAGTTGAAGCCCTAACATATGCCTACTTATTAGATTTGCTATCTTTAGTCTGTCGGTTACCCTTGCAAGCATATGTAGCCTTTTTTTTTATATAAAATCTGAAGCAAACGTACCTCTGAAATTCCTTATCTACTGCTGCGAATGATATTAGTATATGCTGAATTTCGTTTTCAGGTTATTATTGTATCCCTACTTGTTAGATCTTAGTCCAAGCTTTATGTGCGTGCATAGAATTTCAGATTTTCCCAATTCTCCATTGAAACCCTAGTGTAGGTCAGATCTTTGCCTGCATCAAGTTGGTATCAGAGCTCGAAAGAACCTGTTCGGGTTTCTTTTGAGTGCTGAATTTCAGCAAACGCCCATCTTCGTCTTTGCTGATTTTGCATATGCGTGTTTGAATTTGCATCTAGTGTTAGGTTTACATCTAGCGTTAGGAGTGCATTGTGTTTACATAGAGCAATCTGACGCCATGTCCTATCATCGCGTCCGATCCCATCATTATTCGCTTGACCCACTAGATACCCACACCTATAAACAATTTGTCAAACTATATAAATCTTTTGGGCCATGTCCTACCCTTTTTCCGAGATCTTCGATGGAACATCGCTACTCCTCTTTGATTCGAGATCGAGCCCATGGACTAGATCTATCTTCCAAGCCTTTTGTTCAATGGATTTTACGGAGTCCTTCAGTGCCTTCCTTGAAATTCCGCTATATTGAAACCCAGCTCTTACTTGACGATATTGAGGATGAGTTGGCATGGAGAGAGAAGCAGAACCAGAGGCTTGCCAGATACAGCAGGCCACCACCTCTAGCAGAGCCTCCACCTCCTGTGGAGCACCCGGTTCCACCAGTGGCACCACTTGAGAAGCATCCACCTCCTGTGGAGCTTCCTCGTCCACTGCCTACGGAGGAGCCACCTCTTCCGTCAGCGACTACAGAGGAGTTCCTTCCACCTTCTCCAGTGCCTACAGAGGTGCCACCTCCTCCGTCAGCGACTCCAGAGGAGCTCCTTCCACCTGCAGCAGTGCCTACAGAGGAGCCCCTTCCTCCAGTATTGACTATAGAGAGGTCTCTCCTACCTTTCACAGAGCTTACAGAGGAGACACCTCCACTTGCAGCTCTTCCTACAGCAGAGACACCCATGGAGCCTCCGTCTTCCGTGGAGCTTCCACCACAGCTACAGTCAGAGCCAGTTGAGGAGTTTCAGACAGCTGAGCCACTTACGCGCTTTGACTTTGTCGGGACTGACCGACCACCTACCGCTCGTGTGCTTCTGTTTACGTACTTCAGTAGCTTCTGGCCCTCGCTCGACGCCAGCAATCTCTTCGCGAGGGGCCCAGAGGTTGTTGACTGCCCGAGACATCACTTGTTGGGAATTTATCATCAGATCCAGGCACAGCGACGTTCCCACGGTGGTGGTCTCCCTCCTGCTACCGGCGATGTCTTTCGGCGTAAACTCGAGGACGAGTTTTTCGCAGCGGAAGCGATTGATGAAGACCTGATTAGCACCTTCAGATCATCGCCGCATCTTCCGTTTATCGTCGGAGACATTTATTTACTGTCGTTTTTATTTTATGTTTGGATGACATTAGCCGTTTGGGGCTTGTTAGTCGTTTATTTCAGTTTTTGGCCATTTTTTCCTGTTTTTGGCCTTATTTCAGCATTTAGTTTTATTTCTGTTCTTGCCCAGTTCATGGGGGATGTCCATGATCTCATCCGAGGGCTTTTCGGATTGAATCCGGGTCTTCTCGGGTGAGTTTCAGCATGATATTAATAAAATTATGGGTGCGTGTGTTTGCGGGGTACCGACGGACGAGATTATGTCTCGAAACCGACGGTTAGATAGCAAAATAACTTAAATTTGATGATGTGGCATCAATTGGGCTTCAATTAGGGCTATGTGGGCTTCAATTAGGGCTTTTCCGTCCCTTGCCCGTGCGGAAACCGAACCAATCCGCCCCCTCTTTCGTCCCCTAACTTCTCTCTCTTTTCCCCTTATTTCTCTCTCTTTTCCTTTCCTTTTTTGGCCCATTGCATCCCCACCATTCCCCCTTGATTTCCATTTGATCTTGGCCATCCAAAAAAGAAACCCTAGTTCTACAAAAAGGGGAAGATTGAAGGAGATTTCAGATTTTGATGAATTGCTGAAATTCGTGCCTCTACGTGAGAGCTTCCGGGCGAGACTCGTGTCCCCGATCCTCGCCGCTTCCACGACTTCGCCTCGTGAAGGCCTTGGTGCTGATTTTTCGAAGGTTCCGGCTTCTCCCGACGTCCGGCCTTGCTCCGTGTGCAGGATCATCGGCGCATCCTTGCAATCGACCCACGGCGGGAAACCCCAGGCACTATCTATCCTTTACCTTATTTTCTCATCGCATCCGCATCGTTTTCCTTTTGTTTCCATTGCCTCCGCTCCGCATCGCAGCCGTAATCGCCCCGTTTCATCGCTAGTTGAAGCCCTAACATATGCCTACTTATTAGATTTGCTATCTTTAGTCTGTCGGTTACCCTTGCAAGCATATGTAGCCTTTTTTTTTATATAAAATCTGAAGCAAACGTACCTCTGAAATTCCTTATCTACTGCTGCGAATGATATTAGTATATGCTGAATTTCGTTTTCAGGTTATTATTGTATCCCTACTTGTTAGATCTTAGTCCAAGCTTTATGTGCGTGCATAGAATTTCAGATTTTCCCAATTCTCCATTGAAACCCTAGTGTAGGTCAGATCTTTGCCTGCATCATATATATATATATATATATATATATATATATATATATATATATATATATATATATATATATATATATATATATATATATATATATATATATATATATATATATATACAGAGAGAGAGAAATAATAAAATGTGGCGTGCGGTGTTGCACCGTAGCCGTCTGATGCACCGTTGTGTGCATCACACACACCGCAGCGATGCATCAGATAGCTGTGGTGCAACGCCGCACGCACCGCACGCTGCATCCTAACACGCCTCTATATATATATATATATATATATGTGGGAATGCTTAGGTGCGGTCTGTGCGGTTCACAGTTCGCAGTCGTCCGATGCACCAGCCGCGTGCATCTGACGGCTACGGACAGCGGACCGCAGACCGCACCTAAGCATCCCCATATATATATATATATATATATATATATATATATATAGGGTTGGGATCCATTGACAACCCATCATTTGATGGAGCTAGAGGTTTTAGAATTTGCTGATTTTTTGTGAGGATGCTATCTATATCAATGAGATCATCCATACAAAAAATCAAAAAAATCCAAAAC
>OX393558.1:44641479-44823979 GCA_947650365.1 Chamaelirium japonicum
TCTGAGCTTGTCCTATGCTGGATTAGTCCATCTGTTGCAGATGCAGAAACCAGGATGATGGGTGTGAAATCCCAAGAATCATAATCAGGTATTTCATTCAACCAGATGAGAGTCTTTTGAGAAATCCACAATGGACGCAGGGGCTTTTTTAAGATCAATGCAAGATAACCAATATCGGCACCACAAGCCTCCAATTGTGTTGTCCATTCCTCAAGGCATTCCTCTATAGCTGCTTTCTCAGTATGTGGAACCCATAAAGGAAGGTGCAAAGAGCTATCATAATCAATAGAGCTGATGCTAGCTTCCGCAGTCTGAATTGGTGAAATGTTTGACTCCTGCAATAAGAAAAGAGAAGGCTAAATGTTGCAGTAAAAATAAATCCCCAAATCAGGATCAGAGCATCACAATTTTGAATGAATACCTCTGTTGCTTGGCTTACACTTGTATAGATGTTCCCAAAAAATTGGGCCATTTAAGGAATTACTGGCCTCAAATAAGAAAAAGATGTTAGGAGGTTTGTACAGCCTTGATACATATGCCAAGCATCAAGTCAGGCTCAGAACATTGGCCTGTATACTCCATTTCCCTACCAAGTGCATCATGGAAGGACCTGTCTACGGACTTCATGTTGGGTCTTTCGCGGATTCAACAAGGCATGGACTCTATATTTTGTTGTGGCAGATTGACAGGTTTTCCATAGCGCCATTTTGGATGCTACAAATACTGCCATATTATTTATTCTTTAGAGAAGTTTATTAGCACGGAGTGCCGAAAACTTGCGTTTGGTCATGATAGCAAATTCCTTAGCACTTCATACAGACCCTTTGGAGGAGAATTGGAACCATTTTTCATCACAATAGTATCCTTCGTAAACTAATGGTCACACTGAGGTGTTGAATAGGATCCGTGAACACATTCTATGGTGCCTTGCTAGCGACAACGCCGACAAGGTAAAGCAATGGTATTTTTCTCTCTTCCTCAGGTGGAGTTTGAGTTCAACAACACAGTCAATCGATTTATAGGAAATTTGCTTTTTGTAGTATATGATCATGTGCTTCGACACTTTTTGGACATAATACCACTTCTAAAACTACCTAGAGCTAGCATTACAGTAGATAATATGGCTGACAAGCTTATCACTGTACACATTGACATGGAAAGAAACTAGACGAGACCAGGGTTAAGTACAAAGAAGCTACCAATAAACATCGATGATTGAAAGTCTTCAAGGAAGGAGATCAAGTGTAGTTCATCTGATGAAGGAGCACTTTTCGACTGGCACCTACAATAATTTGATGAAGATGCAGATTGGCTCTCATCAGGTTCAAAAGAAAAACAATGAAGTCCTATTGTGGGCAAGGTACAAAATCTCGAGATATTTCGCGAAATATCTCAGTTTTGTCAAACCTCGGCACAAAATTCCTATTGTGATATCGAACGAAATAGGAATCACGATAATATCGTGATATTTCGCACGATATATTTGTCGGCACGAAATATCGCGATATTTTGTGAAAATTTCGGAAAATTTCGAGAAATTTCGGGATTTTGGCACCGAAATGTTGGGACTTACTGGTTATAAAAAGGGACTGGGGATTTCGTTCTCAGCAGCTTATTTACATATAAATGTCGTCTTACTTAATTTTTATTTTCTCCATTTACTTTAAGTTATTATATGCAAATAAGCAAATACCCCCCCATTTGATTTTAATAAAAATATCAAAAAAATCAAAAACCAAGTGAATCAAAAAGTAGGTTTTCAGTTTTAGTAGGAGAAAACAGTTTTTTCGGTTTTTCATAAAATTTGTATGTTGAGAAAAGTGGTTAAATCAACTCATTTTTAGCTCAAAAAATTCCACAAGATGTAGAACTACAAGTACATCTAGAAAACCATGGTCCGTCAAACAAAATTTTGAATGTATAAAAACTTTTCTTTATAAAAACTCATTTTTTCAGACTTAATAAAAAAACAATGTTTTGCATTTCAGCATAATTTTTGCACGATTTCAAACTTGCACAACTTTCTTGTTTTAAGTCCGTTTTCAAAATCGTTTGAAGCATTATTTTAACAATCAACTAATCTTTATTTTGGAAATATTTTTATCCACAAAAAAGATTAAAATCTATTTTACAAACATAGATCAAAACATGACCAAACAAGACTGCACAAGACTCACAGACTCAAATGTAGAATACATGTTTTGTAATGCTCTATATCTGTAGATTGGGTATAATTATTATCTGAGTGTTCCAAATTGTGTATATATACTTGGTTTATGACTATGCAGAGATTCACTGAAAAATTCCATTAAAAAATCAATATTTTCACCATTTCTATAAAATGGTGATATTTCCACACTGTCGAAATATTTCCACGAAATATTTCCATATCCAAAGGGTCGAAATATTGACCGAAATGGAAATTTCGAACCTTGATTGGGGGGGGGGGGGGGGGGGGGGTCATTCATCAACTCTCCACACTCGATGAAGTATGATGGTGAACTGTGAGCTCATGACTTGTGGCCTATTTATTCTAGACTTGAACATAGAAAAAAACATATAATTTGCTCAAACCAATCAAAACAGGCTAATCGACGAAAATCGCGTAACAAATAGTCGATAACTGGATGTTGGTTTTAGATAAGACATTTTGCACCCCATCTGTCTAAAATGGCTGCTGAAATTTAAATTTTTTTAAACCATTGTTTCAAAATAATATATTATAGGAATCTATATAATAAGCTACAGTTTTGTGGGGGGTACAAACAACGGTTGGGATCGACTTTTTTGAAGGGCTAGGATTTAACCTTTAAACCATCTGCGTGCGCGCGCACGCGAGAGAGAGAGAGAGAGTTGCATTACCCGACATCACTCTTCCCATCGAAATCTGGCAACAGCTGGCACCGATTCACGTACTGCCCATGTCTCTCCCTCATAAATTGCCATCCCCAAATCCCTCTTCCTATATACAAAAAAAAAAACCTTCCTCTCATCCCCAATGGCACAAGCAGCAACATCCCCAACGGATGCCTCGCACTCGGCCCTGACCTCAGACATCTCCGACGATGGGGATCCAACAATGGGGATATGAATTGCACTCGGCCTTAACCTCAGTCATCTCCGGCAATGGGGAGATAAATCGCACTCAGCCCCGACCTCAGGCATCTCCGGTGTTGGGGAGATGAATCGCACTCGGCCCCAACCTCAGCCATCATCTCCGGTGATGGGGAGACGAATCGCACTCAGCCCGGCCGGCATGCACCCTCGACCGACAATGGGGGAGAATGAATAGTACTCGGCCTCTCTCGCCTTCAATGGGGGAGAATGAATCACCGGATGCAAGAGAGAGAGAGAGAGAACACAGGTTTAACAAAACTCAGTAATTGTAGTTTCTGGGCTTTGGCATTTTTTTTCCCCTTCTGACCCATCGTTGGACCTTCTCCCTCTCTTTCTCTCTCTCCCCCCCTAGCCATTTCCCAATTGTACGCTCCATCTTCAGTTGGTTAAAATCAGTAGTGAGGGGCAACAACCATCGGTTATCAGCGGAGATGCGATGACTAGCAGGTGGTTGTAGGAGCGGCGACGTCCATCGACGAGGCAGCAGTTGTGGGCAGTGTCTACAAGTAGTGTTTGGCAAAAGATGGGCAACCAATCTTTCATGTTCATTTACCTTTTATAACAATCCTTTGTTTGATTGTGGGTTTAAGACCCTTTGCTTCAGTTGATGGATCTATGTGTAACATTTCTCTTTTTTTTATATTGCACTTAAAAGTACTAATTCAGTGTGGTTGGCAATCATCATCGACTTAATATATCTCCTGTGGACCTTCCCTTACGAGCCAGATTTTGGGGTACGAGGGTATATAACAGTTTTAAAGAAATAATCATAATAATAAAAAAAGTTTTGTACCATATAATATGTTGAACTAAAGTAGTAGTAGCAAACATGTAAAAATCTAAAAATATATATTTCCCTCTATGTTTGGCCAAATTATTTCTTTTAATATCATATTTACTTAATAGTTTTGGTCCGGCACACTCGGTAGGCATGCCGAAGGCGGCTCTCTTAATCCCTCTCGGGAGCAGTCTGCTGGAGGCGGGTTTGCTACCACCATGATGATGGGCATGGGTTTGCCGGCTGCTGTTGTGCCGACGAGCATGGGTTCAACAGTGTCGATGGGCACGAGTTCGACGGGGTGGTAAAAGTCATCAACGGTGTCCCATTTGAGCTCCGAGGGTAAGGGATATATGCGGTCTGGGTGGTAACCGTCGTAGACGAGAGGGTGGTCATGGCCCCAAGAGGGTCACCATGGCCGTCGGAGACAGCAGAGGAGTGCCACCGAAGGTAGCCACTGTCGTGCTAATGGATTGAATGGATTTTAGATTGAAGGATGGGATTGAGGGCAGGCGTTGTGTTGCCGCCGAAGGCAGCTTCTATAGTGTTGCCGAATGTGTTTTGGCACCAACGACGGTCACAACACTACTGATGTCATAAAATGCAGCTGAGGATGTGATGTTGCCTGATGAGAGTGTTTGTGATAACAGATTTGTATTTGGTCAATATGTATGATTTAAAGAATGTAATGTGTGATCAAGTGATGCAGACGAGCCCTACTATGTGCAGATTTCTACAGCTGATAGCGTATTTTCATTCCCTCCGGAGATCCAGGAGGCCGATCGTCAATCCGTCTGCATCAGTGGAAAGCTCACTCGAAGACCTATGACTTTGGTTTTTATTTTATTTTGATCCGACTAACGGATTTTGAGTTATTTATCTTTTTATTTCTGGTTTGGGTAGGTGCGAGCCATGTTCGCATCCGGTTCGAGCCACAGATGCCGAACTGACTCGTTTCTATGTTAGGTTGTTAGCCGTAGGATCTTAAGTTAGTATAGATCTCAATGGATGAGATTCAAAGGGAGATCAGAACCCTAAACCCTAGCCAACCGAACCCCTCACCCGGCCGGCCCCCTTGCCCGCGTCGCTCTCTCTCCTCCTGCGCGTCCCTCTCTCTCTCCTCCCGCGCATCCTCTCTCTCTACCCGCGCGGACCATCTCTCTCTTTCTTTCCTTTTTTATTTCCTTGGTTGTTTTCCCTATAAATCTACAAACCCTAGTTGATGAAGAGGATGATGAAATTGAATTGAAACCCTAGAACGGAGAAGCGTGTGCGCTTGTTCGATGTATCTTCCGAAGATTCTTCCTTGCATCTAGTCTTCTTCTTCCTCTCGCAAGCTTCTACCTCGTCACCACGCTCTCGTCTACGACTTCGCGGAAGATCGACGCAGAGATCCTTCATCTTCAAAGATCAACTCATCTCGGCTTCTTCATCTCTTCTTCCGGACCACGCCTCCTCTTCCGCCCCTTTCATCTGCAACAACGGAGCATCTGATAGCCGCCGGCATTGACCAAAGCACGGTTTGAAATCGTCCCTCAATATTTTCGTGTGATAAATCTTCTTTTCCAACCGGCCTTATTGCTGAATTTACATTAGGGTTTCCGAAATCATTGCTTCTGAGAACCTCATCCATTAGGATTTTATTCGCTAAGATCTTTGGTTGTTTTTTTGAGACATTGGCTTTATTTATTTGAGATTGTGTTAGACGTTATTGCTGGAACTCGTTTATTAAAATATAAAATTGATCATTGTCTTGTCAGTTTTATTACTTCTTTAAATTAAATATGTTGGGACATGATTGAATGATGAATCGGGTTCTTAGACTTTGCTGAAATTTGATTATGATATGCTGAAATCTGTATTTACCTGTTTAAATTCAGCACTTGGGTTTATTTAAGCATCTGCATCCCATCAAGTTGGTATCAGAGCGCACTAGTCGTCATGTCTTTACGCAACGGCCGGTCCTCTTGCATCATTCGCATCATCGCGTGTTTGCTGAATTTTTTTTTTTATTTTCCTTCTTTCATTTTAGTTAGTGTCTTGCGTTAATTAGGAAACTAGCATCGCGTGAGCGCATCCATATTAGGACCACCTTTCTCTCTGAGGTGAATCGATAGCATCTTCTAGAGAATCTAGAATGGCTGGACCTTCCCCACCCCGTACTTGGCAAGATGCCTTCACAAGGCAACAAGAACACATGGAGAGGCTTCAGACCCAGATCGAAACCTTGACCTTAGCCTTCACTAATTCCCAAAATCCACCTCGACCCCATCGAGAACACAGGACTAGAGCGTCTCCAGAGCGTAGTGAGTTAGACCTAGAGTCAGGAGGTGATAGCGTCAGTTTCTCTGATGGATCTGATAGGCGAAGTAGAAAGACTCATAGGAGATCGAAATCCCATTGGGGCTGGGATCAGAGTATCAAAATAGAAATTCCTGAGTTTGAGGGTAGGATGGATCCAGATGAATTCCTAGAGTGGGTCGAGAGAATCGACCAATATTTTGAGTGGAACGAAATTCCCCGAGACAAACAAGTCAAGTTTGTTAGTCTTAAACTGAAAGGTCATACACTGATCTGGTGGAAACAGTTGCAGACCACTAGGGGTAGAAAGGGAAAAGACAAGATTTTCACTTGGACACACATGAGGGGAAAAATGCAACAGAAGTTTCTCCCTTCTGATTTCAAACAAAGTGTGTTCCAAAAATTTCAAAACCTGCGACAAGAGCACAAATCGGTGGATGATTACACCAACGAGTTCTACAAGCTCCAAGCTCGCAATGATCTGCATGAAGATGAAGAGCAGAGCGTCGCTAGGTATGTCAATGGTCTTAAGCCTTCAATTCAGGAGGTGGTGTCCCTTCACGACTTGTATCTGGTCAGTGATGCACACCGTCGGGCTAAGAAAGTCGAGTCTCACCACTCCCGATCTGCGTCCCGACGATATGACAACACTAGGGCACCATCCGGATCTGTGAGTAGACCACTCCCTGGACTTTCCCCTGTAGCTGGTACAGTTCCTACACCCACTGAAAAGGGTAAAGGAGTTTTAGGACCCAACCCGAGCATGATGAAGTGTTTCAAGTGCAATCAGCCGGTTCACAAGTCAGCCGATTGTCCTCGACGTCAATTCAATCCACAGACAAATCTTGCGGATAATGAAGAGGATAGTCAGGAGTCTGAAGGTGAACACTTCAATGAGTTAGTCTTGGAGGGAGATGACGTGACTGCGCCACTGTTAGTTATTCACCAGTCTCCATCACCCCGAGCACCTAAAGCGTTACTACCCCACGAGCTCTGTGAAGGACCCGCAAAGCCACACTGCAAGAACCAGAGGTTCGAGCTGTTCCGAACAGTCTGCAATGTCAATGGCATGGACCTTTGCGTCTTGATAGATGGAGGTTGCACCACCAATCTGATCAATGAAGCGGTAGTCAGGAGCAAGAAATGGAAAGTCAAACCATTAGCTCATCCTTACAAAACATCCTGGCTAGACAACACCAAGAGCAAGTTAGTGACTCATTGTTGTTTGGCAAAGTTGTCTATCGGGCTGCAATATAGAGATGAGGTTTGGTGCGATGTCCTTCCTTTAGAAGTCGCTGATATTATCCTTGGGCGTCCATGGCAGTTTAACCGCGATGCACTACATCACGGGAAAGCCAATACCTATACTTTCCTCAAGGACGGCATCAACGTCACCCTATGGCCCACATGTTTTAGGAGACACCATTCCCACGCACCTCAAGCTCTTCTGAGTCAGAGCCATCTCATACCACCATTCGCAGATAATCTAGTCGGGTGTTCATCTGATTCACTAAGAACTGAGAAGGGATTAGACAACATCTTGCATTCCATTGCATGCACCTCGCATTTAGGGTCTGTAGGCATCCATGACACTCGCATTCATCATTTGCCGGACATCTATACATTCATAGACCATTCATATGTGCATCCATATCATCATCCAAGTGTTGAATTAAGCACTACAGAAGATTTTGCCATGATTGATCACTTTTCGATGCAGGGTATTTATGAATCATGCTTTCAAATTTCAAAAAGCCCATCATTTTTACTTTCTCGAAGTCATAACAAGTGGCTTGATAAATTATTTAATTTCTTATTTTATTCACTGCATTCAGACAATGATGGCATGACATATCTTCTTGGTTTAGAATCCACTTGTTTTGCCACGTGCGCAGGCCACTTTGAGCAACACATATTGCACCCGCACCCCATGGCCTTTCAAATAAACCATTGCTTATTGCGCAAGCCGATGACCCGCAACACATTATGCTCCTGCGGCCTTTCTTTTCATACGTCTTTTGAATTTCATGTCAACCTATCTCCCTATTATCACATGAAATTATCTGAGTGTCTTGACGATTTTACCGTACCGAGGAGGATGTTGGTTTTGGCTTTCAGGTCTTCGCTTGGCATGGATGGGCAGGGGATGCCAGATGACGTCGCTGTGTACTTGAGGCTGATTACTTGGCCACCGGACCCGGTCGAGCAGTTCGAGCAGATGCAGCGGTTGCGGCTACTTCCAGGAGAGCCCCCACCGGATCCAGGACCTTGCTCGACAGGAGTCGAGTTCTTTTGAGTCCGGAGGACTTGATGCAGACGAGTCCTACTATGTGCAGATTTCTACAGCTGATGGCGTATTTTAATTCCCTCCGGAGATCCAGGAGGCCGATCGTCAATCCGTCTGCATTAGTGGAAAGCTCATTTGAAGACCTATGACTTTGGCTTTTATTTTATTTCGATCCGACTAACGGATTTTGAGTTATTTATCTTTTTATTTTTGGTTTGGGTAGGTGCGAGCCATGTTCGCATCCGGTTCGAGCCACAGATGCCGAACTGACTCGTTTCTATGTTAGGTTGTTAGCCGTAGGATCTTAAGTTAGTATAGATCTCAATGGATGAGATTCAAAGGGAGATCAGAACCCTAAACCCTAGCCAACCGAACCCCTCACCCGGCCGGCCCCCTTGCCCGCGTCCTTCTCTCTCCTCTCGCGCGTCCCTCTCTCTCTCCTCCCGCGCGTCCTCTCTCTCTACCCGCGCGGACCATCTCTCTCTTTCTTTCCTTTTTTTGTTTCCTTGGTTGTTTTCCCTATAAATCTGCAAACCCTAGTTGATGAAGAGGATGATGAAATTGAATTGAAACCCTAGAACGGAGAAGCGTGTGCGCTTGTTCGATGTATCTTCCGAAGATTCTTCCTTGCATCTAGTCTTCTTCTTCCTCTCGCAAGCTTCTACCTCGTAACCACGCTCTCGTCTACGACTTCGCGGAAGATCGACGCGGAGATCCTTCATCTTCAAAGATCAACTCATCTCGGCTTCTTCATCTCTTCTTCCGGACCACGCCTCCTCTTCCGCCCCTTTCATCTGCAACAACGGAACATCTGATAGCCGCCGGCATTGACCCAAGCACGGTTTGAAATCGTCCCTCAATATTTTCGTGTGATAAACCTTCTTTTCCAACCGGCCTTATTGCTGAATTTACATTAGGGTTTCCGAAATCATTGCTTCTGAGAACCTCATCCATTAGGATTTTATTCGCTTAGATCTTTGGTTGTTTTTTTGAGACATTGGCTTTATTTATTTGAGATTGTGTTAGACGTTATTGCTGGAACTCGTTTATTAAAATCTGAAATTGATCATTGTCTTGTCAGTTTTATTACTTCTTTAAATTAAATATGTTGGGACATGATTGAATGATGAATCGGGTTCTTGGACTTTGCTGAAATTTGATTATGATATGCTGAAATCTGTATTTAGTTGTTTAAATTCAGCACTTGGGTTTATTTAAGCATCCGCATCCCATCATCAAGGCTCGACCTGTTGTATTGGTTTAATAATCGAACTAAAGTTTGGGGTTAATGGAGATTAGGCATCGGTGGGTTCTCACATCCTCCTGGGTATTAGGAGGGGGTTCTAACTTCATCCCCAATCATGTAATCTCAAGCAATGTTTTTCGGTGTTCTTGAACGGAGTGCCGTGCCGGAGCTCCCACTGTCGTAGGCTCGACATCGTACCCGTCGATGCTTCTATGGAGCCTCTAAATTATTACGCTTTCAAAATTTCGTTATGTCCTTGAAATTTTGTTGTCGTCGTCTAAATTTGTTTGTTTCTTTAGGCAAGGGCTATTTTACTATATCTTTGTGATGTATTTATTTTATTTTATTTTATTTGCCGTCGAAGGCGGCCATCCACCCAGGTTTACGGCTCTCTCACCCTATATGATATAAAACAATGTTGCCCATACGACAATACCCCCACCGAATGTGGGCACCCCAACCAAGTGTGGGTGCCCAAGCCGGATGTGGGCGCCCTCACTCAATGTGCATGCCGATGACGCTCACATTAACCATTGCAACTATTTCTTGCAGGGCGGCTACCTAGAAAGCACCGATACGGATACGGGGATACGGATACGAGAATACGTGGATTTTTAAAAAACTAGGATACGCGGTACGGCTGGGATACGTTTGTAATTTAATATATATATATATATATATATATAATATTAATAATTAAATATAATAATTTTTGTGCTAGAATATGAATAGTAAATAGTTTGAAAACAGTTGTACCTTTAATCCGTCCAGCAGAAGAACAGCAATGTGGATTCAGTCAGATTGTTAGGTTTTTGGTCGAAACCGTCAATTTTTCGGCGGCTAAAACCCTAACAATCCGAGCGAATCTCACACGAGGCTTTGGATTTTTAAAAAAACCCTTCGATCATTCCTTCAATCATGTGATTTGAAAAAAAAAGCAAAAAAAGTAACTGTGCCTTCAGTCCGTCCAGCAGAAGATCGACAAGGTGGGTTTTAGCCTAATTGTTAGGGTTTCGGCCAAAACCGGCAAGGTTTCGGCGGCCGAAACCCTAACAATCCGAGCAAAACTCACTCGAGGCTTTGGATTTAAAACCCAGAAAAGCAACTTTGCCCTTCAATCCGTCCAGCAGAAGACTGGAAAGGTGGATTTCGGCCAAAATCGGCAAGGTTCAGCGGCCGAAACCCTAACAATCCGAGCGAAACTCAGTCCGTCCAGCAAAAAAGAAGAAAAGGAGAAGAGAAGAAAAAAAAAACCTGAGCACTGGTCGTCGTCGCCTGGTCGGTATGGTCGCCGCCTCGTCGTCGTCGCCTGGTCGGTGTGGTCGATGCCTCGTCGTTGTCACCTGATTTGTGTGGTCGCCGCCTCTTCGTCGCCTGGTTGCTCCCCCTCTCTCGCTCACCAACAAGGTCGGCCACAGGATCTCAGTATGAGCGATCTGAGGTTAAGTTATAACTGAAAAAAAATCACATCCGTCCGTTACACCAGTTGACGTGACATCCAATTAGTGTGATTCACCAGATGGGTTTGACCCATTATCACTTACACCCCCTCATGTTTAAAACCAAACAAATCCCCCCCTTTATTTTGAAAAACACACCATTTGCACCCCCTCCTGGTTATGTTTTGGGTTTTCAAACTATAGGGGGTGTAAGTGATCATCGCTCATAATACAAGGGGTCTATGTGTAATTTACCCTATATAATATATATGTATAATATTATATATTTAGACCCAATACGTATCCCCGACGTATCGGGCCGTATCCCCGACGTATCGAGCCGTATCCCCGGCGTATCGGGACGTATCCCCGACGTATCGAGCCGTATCCCCGGCGTATCGGGCCGTATCGCTGACGTATCGGGCCCGTATCCCCGACGTATCGGATTTTTTTTTTGTTTTTTTTTTAATTCTGATACTTCGTAGCCGTATCGGATACGTATCCCACCGTATCGGGCCGTATCGGAGTATCGGGAAGTATCCGATACGGGTACGGCACCTGTTTTGAAGTATCGGTGTATCCCAGGCGGCTACTGAATAATATTGTCGCCATGCTGAAAATGGTTATCACGACCGAATATGTCCCCAACCGAATGTGAGCGCCGTCACCAAATGTGGGCACCTCCGTCGAATGTGGATGCCTTCATAGAATATAGGCACCCTCGCCCAATGTGTATGCCGATATTATTACCGCTTTTAAATTATTATTGCCACCCTTAAAATATTCTCCTCTCTTAAAATTGTCACACCCTCGCGGAATGTGTGTGCCGATAGGCACGGGCATTACTAGTCTTAAACATGCACAAGTAGACGTCTAGGTATACTAATTGACAACGTTTGTCCATGCATGATGAAGTTCAGAGGAATGAGCGATGGAAAGGGATTAGGTATGGGTAGAAGGTTCGAAAAAGGGGGTACATAAAAAACAATAAATAAAAAATGTGCAAAAGGATTTGAAACTATCTGCCTTAACATAATCCTTTATAAGAAAGGATGGTCAATAGAGTGATGGATCTCCCGATCGATCATTGAAAAATATGGAATCTTTTGCTAAAAAAGATGGAATTTTTCAGTAAAATTGTCTGGAAAAAAGATGAATGTCAAATTTCGATCATTTCAACCGACATTTTGTGATGTCGAACAGAAATTTGTTACTATGGAAATTTCATACAATTTCTATGTTGGAACTGTAGACATTGAAATATTGCCTAAAGCCAAAAAACCGAAAATTTGGCTAAGTCTGGAAAGCTTTATTTCCCTGATGACCAGGGAAATTTTTCTTCCTTACACTCTGAAATTTGGGAAGCTTTATTTCCCTGATGACCAGAGAAATTTTTCTCTACACTTAGAAATTGACTAAGTCTCGAAGGCACTATTTCCCTAGTGATCAGGGAAATTCTTCCTTACACTCTGAAATTTGGCTAAGTCTGGATAGCTTTATTTCCCTGATAACCAGGGAAATTTTTCTACACTCAAAAATTGACTAAGTCTCGAAGGCACTATTTCCCTAGTGATCAGGAAAATTCTTCCTTACATTCTGAAATTTGGCTAAGTCTGGAAAGCTTTATTTCCCTGATGACCAGGGAAATTTTTCTTCCTTACACTCTGAAATTTGGCTAAGTCTAGGAAGCTTTATTTCCCTGATGACCAGGGAAATTTTTTTTCTCTACACTCAGAAATTGACTAAGTCTCGAAGACACTATTTCCCTAGTGATCAGGGAAATTCTTCCTTACACTCTGAAATTTGGCTAAGTCTGGATAGCTTTATTTCCCTGATGACCAGGGAAATTTTTCTCTACACTCAAAAATTAACTAAGTCTGGAAGACACTATTTCCCTAGTGATCAGGGAAATTCTTCCTTACACTCTGAAAATTGGCTAAGTCTGGAAAGCTTTATTTCCCTGATGACCAGGGAAATTTTTCTTCCTTACACTCTGAAATTTGATTAAGTCTGAGAGTAAGAAAAGTACCATATCCCTATCGTCCAAAGGCTATAATTAAGTCAGTAGAATAATACTTAGAGATGAGCATCCTTCGACAAGCCGATATACAAGGCCGAAGAATAATCAAGCTTAAGCTCCTACAAATAAGCTTACGCTAGATTTGACAAACTCGTTGAATCCACCAAGTCTAAAAAGACCGGATCAACAGTTAACTTTGTTAAAATCTGAGTCGCAGTAAGTCGATTCGGATTTAAGACCCGAACCACAAGTCGTTTTAATCAGACAGGTTCACTCAAACTCAAAAGGATTAAACTACCAGTGGGAGTTACAAAACCACTAGAATATGATCCTAATCATCAAGGAGTTATGTAAACCACCTGGAAGTCTCTCTAACCATCCAAGGGAGTTATAGAAACCACCTGGAAGTTTCTCTAACCATCCAAGGGAGTTATAGAAACCACCGGGAGGTTGCTTCAACCACCCGAAGTAGTTATTCTCTACAATAACTACTTCGACCCTTATAAAAGAAGGAATAGGAAAAGAAGAAAGGATCTTTGTCCATAGCAACAAGAGCATACAAAGCTCCCGACTGAAGATACTTCAAAGCTCCGACCCTTTCTTCATTTCCTGTTCCTCCTTTTATAAGGGTCGAAGTAGTTATTGTAAAGAATAACTACTTCGGGTGGTTGAAGCAACCTCCCGGTGGTTTCTATAACTCCCTTGGATGGTTAGAGAAACTTCCAGGTGGTTTACATAACTCCTTGATGATTAGGATCATATTCAAGTGGTTTTGTAACTTCGACTGGTAGTTTAATCCTTTTGAGTTTGAGTGAACCAGTCTGATTAAAACGACTTGTGGTTCGGGTCTTAAATCCGAATCGACTTACTGCGACTCAGATTTTAGCAAAGTTAACTCTTGATCCGGTCTTTTTTGACTTGGTGGATTCAACGAGTTTGTCGAATCTAGCGTAAGCTTACTTGTAGGAGCTTAAGCTTGATTATTCTTCGGCCTTGTATATCGGCTTGTCGAATGATGCTCATCTCTAAGTATTATTCTACTGACTTAGATATAGCCTTCGGACGATAGGGATATGGTACTTTTCTTACTCTCAGACTTAGTCAAATTTCAGAGTGTAAGGAAGAAAATTTTCCCTGGTCATCAGGGAAAGAAAGCTTTCTAGACTTAGCCAAATTTCAGAGTGTAAGGAAGAATTTACCTGATCACTAGGGAAATAGTGTCTTCCAGACTTAGTTAATTTCTGAGTGTAGAGAAAAATTTCCCTAGTCATCAGGGAAATAAAGCTATCCAGACTTAGCCAAATTTCAGAGTGTAAGGAAGAATTTCCTTGATCACTAGGGAAATAGTGCCTTCAAGACTTAGTCAATTTCTGAGTGTAGAGAAAAAAAATTTCCCTGGTCATCAGGAAAATAAAGCTTCCCAGACTTAGCCAAATTTCAGAGTGTAAGGAAGAAAATTTTCCCTGGTCATCAAGGAAATAAAGCTTTCCAGACTTAGCCAAATTTCAGAATGTAAGGGAGAATTTCCCTGATCACTAGGGAAATAGTGCCTTCGAGACTTAGTAAATTTCTGAGTGTAGAAAAATTTCCCTGGTCATCAGGGAAATAAAGCTATCCAGACTTAGCCAAATTTCAGAGTATAAGGAAGAATTTCCCTGATCACTAGGGAAATAGTGCCTTCGAGACTTAGTCAATTTCTGAGTGTAGAAAAAAATTTCCCTGGTCATCAGGGAAATAAAGCTTCCCAAATTTCAGAGTGTAAGGAAGAAAAATTTCCCTGGTCATCAGGGAAATAAAGCTTTCCAGACTTAGCCAAATTTTCGGTTTTCTGGCTTTAGGCAATATTTCAATGTCTACAAATTGCCCCTTCAAGGTTAGGCGTTTCAAGCGAGAAGCGAAAAAAAAAGGCATGTCCTTGATTTTTTTTTTTTTTTGCCAGGGCCGGCCAGGTCGGACTTTTTTTTTTTAGGATAACGGTATAGCTCGTCCTTTGACCCCCTTTTTATATAAAAAGGGGTCTCCTCTCCTTTTCTAACTTATTTTTCTGGGTTTCTTTGGAGCTAGGTCTAAAAACCATACTTCAAGTTTTTTTGCAAAAACCATCTTGCAAGCTTGATTCCTTCGGCAAGAAGACGATCAGATCCATTCAAGGTAATCATGTTCTTGATCCTTTCCTTTGTTTTGCTTGCTCTTTCATCTTCGTTTCTCCTTTTGCAATGATCTTTGCGGGCTTCTTTGGGAAAAACCCTAGTTCAAGGTTTTGCAAGAACGATCTTTGATCTCCTTTTTACCTTTTTGAATTTTTTTTTTTGATCTTCTTGCATATCTCTTGAATGATGTCTGATTCTTGGATCTTCTTTCATGCTTCTAGATGATCTTTGACCATCTATCTACTTGAATCGGTCAGGTTTGTAAAAACCCTAGTTCAAGGTTTTTGCAAGAACGATTTTTGCTCTCCTTTTTACCTTTTTTTTATCTTCTTGCATATCTCTTGGATGATATCTGATTCTTGGATCTTCTTTCACGCTTCTAGATGATCTTTGACCATCTATCTACTTGAATCGGCCAGGTTTGTAAAAACCCTAGTTCAATGTTTTGCAAGAACGATTTTTGCTCTCCTTTTTACCTTTTTGAATTTTTTTTTGATTTTCTTGCATATCTCTTGGATGATATTTGATTCTTGGATCTTCTCTCATACTTCTAGATAATCTTTGACTATTTATCTACCCAAATTGGTCAGGTTTGACTAGGTCAATTTTTTTTTTTTCCAGGGCCAGCCAGGTTTGACCAGGGCCAGCCAGGCAACCCCTAGGGCCGACCAGGTCGGATTTTTTTTTTTTAGGACAGCGGTACATATGACGGTACAACTCGTCCTTTGACCCCCTTTTTATATAAAACGGGGTTCCTCTATTTTTCTAACTCATTTTTCCGGGTTTCTTTGGAACTAGGTCTAAAAACCTTACTTTAAAGTTTTTTGCAACAATCATCTTGCAAGCTTGATTCTTTCGGCAAGAAGATGATCAGATCTATTCAAAGTAATCATATTCTTGATCATTTTCTTTATTTTGCTTCTTTGATCTTTTTTTCTTCCTTTGCAATGATCTTCGATCTTTGATGCTTTTTGGTGGTCAACTTTTGCATAATGTATTCTAACTTTTAATCCAATCTTCTGTGTGTAGGTATGAGTACTTCAGAGAAATATATTGCTATGCCAAAAGATGGTTGGTTAGAGAAGAAGAAGAACGAGGGATCACTTATCTTGTTTTTCCTTATGCAAAAGTCAAGCAGCATGGGACAACTCTGAAAAAGAATGGCCCAAACTCTTTGACTACCTTGAGAATTGTTGAGCACGAGAGTTGTGATAGCGATAGTCATGGAGCTGAGAAGAGCGCTGGATCCATTAGCCGTTTTGAAAAGGCTCCGATTCTTACTTTTCCGTATCATCATACAACGACTGAAATGATACTCATTCCTCAAATTGCTTCAAAAATTGCTTCAAGATTCACTCGATGGGGGGAGGAAATACGAGGCCGTGGTGATCTGCAGTATCTCAGTGGTTTCGGTGAGTGGATGCGTGAAATCTTCGAAGCTTTGCGTGGCTGAGAGACTACTAGAAACATATCTGTTATGCTGGAACCTGTTTGTTATGAATATTGTAGGCTTGATGGAATGTATAGAGTTTTGTGTGAGCTATGGTGTCCAGAAACGAATACATTCCTCACTTTTATTGGGGAAATAGGGATTTCTTTGTCGGAGATCTATCAGGTATATTCATACTGGCAATTGAATTTGAGTAACATTCATACGTGTGACTTACTTTCTTTATTTTTCTTCTGCCAGATATCAGGTTGCGCCATGAGTGGAGAATATTACCAAGAGAGAGTCCCTAATCTCTTTGAACTTTTCGACTGTGTATATTCTCCTTCAGCACTTTATTATCTCTTCAAAGCTTTTGCGATTATTGTTACATCTTGCCGTAGCGACCAAGTTCGGCATTGTGACTGGATTGATTTTTGGTTTCGTGGGTACCCTCGAGCTGTTAATTCTCAGAAAACTGATATCATGAGGAAAGCTAAAGCTAAACTTGACAAGTCAGGAGATATTGATAGACCAATTAGTCTTACGTCACCGGAGAAACGGCCTTCTGGATCAAAAACCAGTCCTTACGTTTTGCTAGGATTGTCAGCCAATAGCACTTTGGAGAAGATTGTCTATAGATCTGCGGCGATTGTTCTTTTTCTTTGTAAGTTCGCCCTGCCTTGGAGTGGTGACTTGATTCGACCTGGTACTTTCATCCCAGCTGTAAATATAGTGAGAGGTACCGAATACAATTTGGTTGTTCCAATATTATGCTTACTCTACAACGGTCTGACGCGGACTTATAGCAGTCTGTCTACAAGCCCCAAGTTCAGTGGTGAGCTAGGTCGGGCGAGTTCCTTTTGTCCCCTTCATTACTTATACGGGTGGATCGGACTTCACTTTCCAAGAGGGATATTTGCCAAGAATCTTCAGCAAAGGAGATTCTCTTTCCTTATAGCAGTATCTAGTGCTCTGGCAGCTTATCAGCTTTGGGAAGGGTCAGCTCAAGATGCTAGAATGATTCTTCGTACTATAGGAGAAGCTGATTTTCGTTTTGCCCATGAAACTTGGAAGCCGATTGATGATAGAGAAAATGACATTTTTTATGATAATGCCAAGATGCCATACTCCATCTTCCTCTTAATGTTGAGCTGTAAACCAGGGTTTCTTATATTCCGCCGGGGTAATATGATACGGATAGCACAGTATAGCCCTCATCGGTTTTCTCGTCAACAAGGTTTTATGCAAATGATACCTGGAACACCTATCCCTTATAAGGAAGAAGTGTCTCCAAAGTTGGCGTTTGGTCATTGGTTAGCATTTTGTGAGAGGCATACTAGAGTTAGTTTTACTCTCCCGTTACGAGAAGTAAACCTTAGAGACAGCGTATCTTCCACATATTCAAGTTTAGTAAGAGGGAGAATCAGGAGGCCGTTTCTCCGGAGGCATAAGACTAATTGGTCTATCAATATCTCCTGACTTGTCAAGTTTAGCTTTAACTTTCCTCCTGATATCGGTTTTCTGATAATTAACAGCTCGAGGGTACCCACGAAACCAAAAATCAATCCAGTCACAATGCCGAACTCGGTCGCTACGGCAAGATGCAGCAATAATCGCAAAAGCTTTGAAGAGATAAGAAAGTGCTCAAGGAGAATATACACAGTCGAAAAGTTCAAAGAGATTAAGAACTCACTCTTGGTAATATTCTCCAATAGAAGAAAAATAAAGAAAGTAAGTCACACGTATGAATGTTACTCAAATTCAATTTCAAGTATGAATATACCTAATAGATCTCCGACAAAGAAATCCCTATTTCCCCAATAGAAGTGAGGAATGTATTCGTTTTTGGACACCAGAGCTCACACAAAGCTCTATACATTCCATCAGGCCTACAATATTCATAACAAGCAGGTTCCAGCATAACAGATATGTTTCTAGTAGTCTCTCGGCCACGCAAAGCTTCGAAGATTTCACGCATCCACTCACCGAAACAACTGAGATACTGCAAATCACCACAGCCTCGTATTTCCTCCCCCCATCGAGTGAATCTTGAAGCAATTTGAGGAATGGGTATCATTTCAATCGTTGTATGATGATACGGAAAAGTAAGAATCGGAGCCTTTTCAAAACGGCTAATGGATCCAGCGCTCTTCTCAGCTCCATGACTATCGCTGTCACAACTCTCGTGCTCAACAATTCTCAAGGTAGTCAAAGAGTTTGGACCATTCTTTTTCGGAGTTGTCCCATGCTGCTTGCTTGACTTTTGCATAAGGAAAAACAAGATAAGTGATCTCTCGTTCTTCTTCTTCTTCTTCTAACCAACCATCTTCTGGCATAGCAATATATTTCTCTGAAGTACTATACCTACACACAGAAGATTGGATTAAAAGTTAAAATACATTATGCAAAAGTTGATCACCAAAAAGCATCAAAGATCGAAGATCATTGCAAAGGAAGAAAAGAAGATCAAAGAACAAGCAAAATAAAGAAAAGGATCAAGAGTATGATTACTTTGAATAGATCTGATCGTCTTCTTACCGAAAGAATCAAGCTTGCAAGATGGTTGTTGCAAAAAATCTTGAAGTAAGGTTTTTAGACCTAGTTCCAAAGAAACCCGGAAAAATGAGTTAGAAAAATAGAGGAACCCCGTTTTATATAAAAAGGGGGTCAAAGGACGAGCTGTACCGTCAAATGTACCGCTGTCCTTAAAAATAAAAAATAAAAAATAAAAAAATTGACCTGGTCAAACCTGACCGATTTGGGTAAATAAATGGTCAAAGATTATCTAAAAGTATGAGAGAAGTTCCAAGAATCAAATATCATCCAAGAGATATGCAAAATCAAAAAAAAAATTCAAAAAGGTAAAAGGGAGAGCAAAAATCGTTCTTGCAAAACCTTGAACTAGGGTTTTTACAAACCTGGCCAATTCAAGTAGATAGATGGTCAAAGATCATCTAGAAGCGTGAAAGAAGATCCAAGAATCAGATATCATCTAAGAGATATGCAAGAAGATCAAAAAAAAAAAAGTAAAAAGGAGAGCAAAAATCAACAAAAATCGTTCTTGCAAAAACCTTGAACTAGGGTTTTTACAAACCTGGCAGATTCAAGTAGATAGATGGTCAAAGATCATCTAGAAGCATGAAAGAAGATCCAAGAATCAAACATCATTCAAGAGATATGCAAGAAGATCAAAAAAAAAAAATATATCCAAAAAGGTAAAATGGAGATCAAAGATCGTTCTTGCAAAACCTTGAACTAGGTTTTTTCTCAAAGAAACCCGCAAAGATCATTGCAAAAGGAGAAACGAAGATCAAAGAGCAAGCAAAACAAAGGAAATGATCAAGAGCATGATTACCTTGAATGGATCTGATCGTCTTCTTGCCGAAGGAATCAAGTTTGCAAGATGGTTTTTGTAAAAAAACTTGAAGTAGGGTTTTTAAACCTAGCTCCAAAGAAACCCAGAAAAATAAGTTAGAAAAAGAGAAGAGATCCCTTTATATATAAAAAGGGGGTCAAAGGACGAGCTGTACCATTATCCTAAAAAAAAAAAAATCCGACCTGGCCGGCCCTAGTCAAACCTGGCCGGCCCTGGCAAAAAAAAAAAAAAATCAAGGACAGGCCTTTTTTTTCGCTTCTCGCTTGAAATGCCTATCTTTGAGGGGGCAATTTGTAGACATTGAAATATTGCCTAAAGCCAGAAAACCGAAAATTTGGTTAAGTCTGGAAAGCTTTATTTCCCTGATAACCAGGGAAATTTTTCTTCCTTACACACTGAAATTTGGGAAGCTTTATTTCCCTTATGACCAGGGAAATTTTTCTCTACACTCAGAAATTTACTAAGTCTCGAAGGCACTATTTCCCTAGTGATCTGGGAAATTCTTCCTTACACTCTGAAATTTGGCTAAGTCTAGACAGCTTTATTTCCCTAATGACCAGGGAAATTTTTCTACACTCATAAATTGACTAAGTCTCGAAGGCACTATTTCCCTAGTGATCAGGGAAATTCTTTCTTACATTCTGAAATTTGGCTAAATCTGGAAAGCTTTATTTCCCTGATGACCAGGGAAATTTTTCTTCCTTACACTCTGAAATTTGGCTAAGTCTGGGAAGCTTTATTTTCCTGATGACCAGGAAATTTTTTTTTCTCTACACTAAGAAATTGACTAAGTCTCGAAGGCACTATTTCCCTAGTGATCAGAGAAATTCTTCCTTACACTCTGAAATTTGGCTAAGTCTGGATAGCTTTATTTCCCTGATGACCAGGAAAATTTTTCTCTAGACTCAGAAATTAACTAAGTCTAGAAGACACTATTTCCTTAGTGATCAGGGAAATTCTTTCTTACACTCTGAAATTTGGCTAAGTCTGGAAAGTTTTATTTTCCTGATGACCAGGGAAATTTTTCTTCCTTACACTCTGAAATTTGACTAAGTCTGAGAGTAAGAAAAGTATCATATCCCTATCGTCCAAAGGCTATATCTAATTCAGTAGAATAATACTTAGAGATGAGCATTATTCGACAAGCCGATATACAAAGCCGAAGAATAATCAAGCTTAAGCTCCTACAAGTAAGTTTACGCTAGATTCGACAAACTCGTTGAATCCACCAAGTCAGAAAAGACCGGATCAAGAGTTAACTTTGTTAAAATCTGAGTCGCAGTAAGTCGATTCGGATTTAAGACCTGAACCACAAGTCGTTTTAATCAGACCGGTTCACTCAAACTCAAAAGGATTAAACTCCGAGTGGAAGTTACAAAACCACTTGAATATGATCATAATCATCAAGGAGTTATGTAAACCACCTGGAAGGTTCTCTAACCATCCAAGGGAGTTATAGAAACCACCGGGAGGTTGCTTCAACCACCCGAAGTAGTTATTCTCTATAATAACTACTTCGACCCTTATAAAAGGAGGAACAGAAAAAGAAGAAAGGATCTTTGGCCATAGCAACAAGAGCATACAAAGCTCCCGACTGAAGATAATTCAAAGCTCCAAGAAATCCCAGAGAAGAAGGATCGAAGATCTAAGCAAACCAAAGAAAATCGAAGACCGAAGATCGAAGAAGAAGATGGAAAATTGAAGATTCAAGTCCAAAGCAAGTCGAAGAACGAGCGAAGAACAAGTGAAGATTCTAGGAGAAGAAGAATAAAGCAAAGCCCCTAGCCGATCACGCGTAAAGCCCGAAAGGATCAAGCACCGCAACGCTCTTCTCTTTTCATTTTCTCACTTGTTGTAATCTTTGTACTTCGAAATTGAGAATCAAAGGATCTTAGACGGATTTCCCCGCAATCTCCTGATATATTTTGTACTCCGCTCCCTCGAAGTGAGTCCTTTGAAATTTGTACTTGAGTGAACATAAAATATTTGCTCATACAGGAACCAAACAACAAAGACATTTTGGTCATTTCGTAGGAAATTTCTCGACAGTTGATTCCATGATTAGATGTTCCCTCTCTCTTATAAGCATGCATATAAAGAATGTAAATCATGAGACCAATAAGAATATACAATGTATACTCACCAATCCACCATCTCTTGGATTCTCTCTAGGTGCTCCCTGCAAATGCTTCCCGATTGCCCGATTTAACACGCACGCCCAAATGGGTATCGTTTTCGACATGCTATCCGGAAAACGTTTCCCCCTCCGTGTAGAATCAACAATGATACACCCTCCTCTCTGTCCTACCAGTTATGGGGGAAATCAATAGAAGAAACTCAATCCTACCATTCTTTAATCAACAAAAAAAAAAATCAAAGAAGCAATATACGGTTTGGCGCCCAAACTGAAATTCCAATTACTTTTCCTCTCTAAACCCTAATTCATCAAAAAACCACAGATAAAGTCGAAAAATGCCGCCTTTTTTCAGTCGAAGCTACAGCAGAGCACCTTAACTGACAACAAATCCACATCAACACCGAAAAGTATTCACGATCCACTTGGTAGAATTCCACTACATTAGGGTTCGAGCTTACCGGCGAGATGGGCGACATGGAGGTTGAGGCGAGAGGTGCTGAAGGACCAGTTGTTGGTGTGGCCGTCGGTGGACTTGAAGTAGCAGGTGGATTCGAAGCGGGGGGAGTACCAGAGCCCGCACCGGAGGTTGGCGAGGAGGGGGAGGTCCGGCCACAGACCGGCGATCTCCGCCACGAAGATGGAGTCCTCGTATATCGAGCGGAGGGCGTTGTAGAGGGAGTTGTCCCTCCGTTTTATGTTCCTCGAGGCACGGTAGATGCTCAGTCTCTCCTCCTCAGCCGCCATGGCGCCGGCGCCGGCGCCGCCGACCAGAGAGAGAGAGACTCGGGTAGCGATGGACAGGTTCGGTAAATACGTTCATTTGGGCACCCACATTTTTGCTGCCAGCAACGGATGTAATTTGGGCACCCACTATTCCCGATCTGCATCGCACATTTTAGCTGGTTTTCTAAATTTTCGATACAATAATAAACCACAAATCAAGGTACAAAATCTCGCGATATTTCGCGAAATATCGCGAAATATCTCGGTTTTTCCAGACCTCGGCACGAAATGTCGACTGCGATATAAAACGAAATGAAAATCACGATAATATCACGATATATCGCTGTTATAAGTAAATGTCAGTCTTACTTAATTTTTATTTTCTCCATTTACTTTAAGTTTTATATGTAAATAAGCAAATACCCCCCATTTGATTTCAATAAAAATATCAAAAAAATCAAAAACCAAGTGAATCAAATAGTAGGTTTTCAGTTTTAGTAGGAGAAAACAGTTTTTTCGGTTTTTCATAAAATTTGTATGTTGAGAAAAGTGGTTAAATCAACTCATTTTTAGCTCAAAAAATTTCACAAGATGTAGAACTATAAGTACATCTAGAAAATCATGGTTCATCAAAGAAAATTTTGAATGTATAAAAACTTTTCTTTATAAAAACTCATTTTTTCAGACTTAGTAAAAAAACAGTGTTTTGCATTTCAGTATAATATTTGCACGATTTCAAACTTGCACAACTTTCTTATTTTAAGTCCATTTTCAAAATCGTTTGAAGCATTAATTTAACAATCAACTAATCTTTATTTTGGAAATATTTTTCTCCATAAAAAAGATTAAAAACCATTTTAAAAATATAGATCAAAACATGACCAAATAAGACTGCACAAGACTCTCAGACTCAAATGCATAATACATGCTTTGTGATGCTCTACACCCGTAGATAGGGTATAAATATTTCTGAGTGTTCTAAAATGTGTATCTATACTTAGTTTATGACTATCCAGAGTTTCATTCAAAAATTTTATTAAAAAATCAATATTTCTACCATTTTCATCAAATCATAATATTTCCACACTGTCGAAATATTTCCACGAAATATTTTCATTTTTCAGGAGGTCGAAATATTGACCGAAATGAAAATTTCGAACCTTGACCACAATATGGCCTTCACCCTTCTTTGCCACAAACCAAAATTTGCTTTGCCGTCAAACTTCTCCACCTCAAACATGCAAATCATCATAGGTTTTGACATCTTGATTGTATAGCCTCTTCGATCCTCTGGTACTAGATGTTATGGAATCGACCAACCCAACAGCGGAAGTTGTGGTCGATCTTTATAGCAATAAAAAATAAGTTGGACAACCAGATGAGAAGAAAACCAGAAAAATAATGAAAAATTAAGTCACATATGATTTAGGTTCTTCACCCAAAAACGAACTACGTCTTGTGGGGGAGCGAGAGATCTTTCACTATTAATCAATAATAGTATAAGAATACCAAAGTTTAAGCACTAGCAAGAAAACAAAAATGATGTCACCTTTCTTCCCGCTATCAAGCCCTTCAACAAACATGTCCCAAAGCTTCAACTCACAAGATAAACACCTAAGAGCATCTCCAACCGACTCATTCCCAAGTGGGGTCAACTTTAGCCCCCATCCCCCTCCCATCTGCCGCATAAGATAGGAATTTGTGAGCAAAAAGACCTCCTCCAACCGAATCCCATCCAACTCCTATCCCCTACTTTCTTTACCATATACCTACCCCCATTTCAATAATTTACCATCCATCTTTACCGTTCAACCATTTTTGTACGGTTGATTTCCAAAGCCAAGTACCAATGGATATTTTTTTCACATGGGCGGGCCCCACATGGGAACTACTTTTTGGACCCTAGGATATCCGAGCGGTTTCCGGCTCCTACAGCCACGTAGGATGGGTAGGAGCCGGTTGGAGTGGTTTTTGGTCACTATCAGACAAAAATGGAGGGTGCCATGTAGGATGGGAGCTCACATGGGAGCCGGTTGGAGATGCTCTAAGAGAACTCGTATGAGATATCAGCAATAAGAAACCACCACAAAAAGAGAATACCATGAAATCATCACAAAGAACCCTAAGAACATGTGGAAACCCGATGAGAATTTACTCTCTCTCTCTCTCTCTCTCTCTCTCTCTCTCTCTCTCTCTCTCTCTCTCTCTCTCAAGCACGTGCGAGCGGAGAGAGCCTCCACAAAAAGATTGGAGATTTCTTTTTGGTTTGACTCCCACCATTGCTTTGAATCTGATTTTATTGGTTGTGTCATCAGTATTCATTTATCTCTGCTTTATTCTTTGAGAGTGTTCTTTGTGGTGAGAAATCATGAAAGTAAAAAGATCAAATAGTAACCCTTATAATTTCTCTAAACTTTGTACTAATGCAAGTTTTGGACAAAAAGTTCTAGATAATTATGTTCCCTTGATTTTGAGATAGTGGATCATTGTTCGTAAGTGCCTCATGATTTCTCTCTTCATTATAGGGTATTTCATGTGAATATTGTTATTCTCTCTAGGTATATGATTTATTACTTCTTAGATCCCCTTGAAATATTATGTGCATTTTGACTTAGAGATTGCTTCTTATGGTATGTTTTTTTTCCTCAATATAACATTTTAAAAATATATAATTATTAAATATCATTATAACTTTTATAATTTTAAAAGTGACGCTTTGACGGCGACATGATGGGTCAGCGCTGAAAAGCGCACCGCCATATTGACTATATACTTTATTTTTGGGATTCTTGATGATGCATTGTTCATTACACAACTAATCGGGTCAAGCTGGTTAATGAAACACTGCAACCGGATTGTAATGTGTAGTGTCAAAATTGAACCCTACAACCGGATTGCAGTGTTTAGTGTCGAAATTAAACCTTACAACCAGATTGTTGTGTTTAGTGTTGAAATTGAATCCTACAATCGGGTTCCAATATTTAATGGAAAGTGTTATAATCCTACACTTCAAGCTTAATTCAATTTGTAGTTAATGAATAGTGCATCTAGGATGCAGTTTTCATCGGGAATCTTGTGCGACCGACGTGGCAGTGCGTTTTTCGGCGCTAACCCACCACGTGGCCGCCAGAGCATTACATTTGAAATTATAAAAGTTATAATGATATTTTAATAATTATATATTTTCAAAATATTATTTTGAAAAAAAAACCTTTTTTTTAAAGTGTCTTATGGTATGTTTGGTTAGGAGGAGTTGGTGGGGTTAGTGTGGGGGGAAATTACGCCCGTCGTACGACCTTCCTCTAACAGTCGATTGAGGGTCTACTTGGAGTGCGGTGCACTATAAAGTGTTGAGCTATCGACTGCTGAGCTGTCACATAGGCACTATTGAGTAGGGAGAGAGAATGAGAGAGAGAGTCGACACAAGATATGGTAACGAAGTTCGGCCAAAGGCCCGAAGCTGACGTCTCCATGCGGTAAGACGCAATCTTTGTATCCACTAACTCTGAAAAAATAGAGCTACTCTCGATAGACCGATGAGTGCTTATACAAGTAGACAGAGGGTAGAGTGGACTTGACTATAGTCTGATATTCAAAATAATATGGGAGCTCTGAAAAATAGAAAGTAGAATTGGGAATAATAAATTTCGGTCTGGAATATTTACAGGATCAGCTATTTATAGAGTTTTAGGAATATCAAGAGATTTGATAAATATCTAGGGAAATTTACCAGGCCCCAAATAGCATTCGTGGGCAAGGGTTGTGGTAAAGCTAATAGGAAGTACCCTCGAGTAAGGATTGGCCTAGCAACCATGTCCCGGGGAGTTGAAGTCCTCATAGTAAAGCAAGTTGGGCGGTAGAGCTCCACCGTAAAAGACGGGAAACCCCTTATGATTATCCGGGTGATTAGTGCATGGTGTTAGTGAATGCACGGCGAGAGAGTTGACCCTCTACATCGAAATAAAAGGTCGATAGTAATGCCTAACCGGGGGCAAGTTGAACAAAATATCCGGGGTTCACATCTGAGTATGTGTTTGTCTCTTTATGAAATTAGAATTGTATGACTGTTTACACGATAACCTAGTGACAGTAGATTTTGCATGTGAATGTAGAAATTGCATGGACACATAGGACGTGGTTGAGAATATAGCTTGACAATTAGGTTATTCAATAAAACATCTTAAAATATAAGCATTGTTAATTATTAAAATTGTTAGCTTGTCACTAGCCATTAATTTGGCTAATCTCTCAAATGTATTTTTGGGGACTACTCATTCCCACGAGTAAACTCTTCTGCAGGAGCGGAGGCATCGGAGCAGCAGTAGGAGTCCAAGAGCGAGTTTAGAGTTGTAGCTTGTTCTTGTTAGTTCTAGTATGTCGATTTTAGTAGTAGTCTCTTTAATTCGATATAATCAAACTAGATTGGAATAAGAATTTTATTAGTTAGCTAGCATGATGTGATTGTTAGTAGGAATATGACAGCTGAATCTTTTGGGTAGGCCTCTCATCAAGGCCCCAAGCATAGGTTAGATCACAATGAAAATATAAGAAGAAGAACTGACCTAAATAGATTAGCCCAGTAGATAGGACCTCTAAACCAGTGCATCGAGTGTTAGGGAGAGGGTGATCGAGGCTACTTGGCTCGCCGTTGGAGGCTTGAGCCTCGTGCTCCTTTAGAGGATATTTTATCAGTATGTAGTGACACCATTAGGTCACACATACTGAGAGGATATCCCTTTTGAAGGTTGAGTCTAGCTTAACATTTCTCGCTATTGACAAATATCATTTTTTTTTCCACTTTCTAAAATAAATAAAAATATTTTCAAGTTTCAAAATATCCTCTCTTGTTTCTCCCCCTTCTTTATTTTCCATGTGTGTGAGCGTAGAAAGAGCCTAGTGAGAATCCCAATTGGCATAGTTAAGTGACTAGACCCAAAAACACTCTTTTTCTCACCTCACACCTCAGGAATCGGTCATCAGATTTCTAGGGCGTGACACGCATTGTGAAAGAGGTGCCAGTGCCTCTTTCACAAGGCACCCAATACACACAAGGCATCGGCGCCCCATTCACAAGGTGCCCAATAACACAAGGCACCGACGTCTTTTTACAAGGCGTCTACACCATTTCACTAGCGCCCCTTTCACAAGGCGCCCAATAACACAAGGCATCGACGCCTCTCTCACAAGATGCCGGCACCTTTTAACCGGCGCTAAGTAACACAATGGGCCCATTCACAAAGTGTCGGCGCCCCATTTTATCCTCACCGTCTTATGAAAGAGGTGTCGGTGCCTCTTTCACAAGGCGTCGACACCCTTTCACAAGGCGCCCAATAAAACATGGCACCGATGCCTCTTTCACAAAGCGCTGACGCCCCATTTCACAATGCGCCAGCACTTTGTGAATAGAGCGTCAGCGCTTTGTGAATGGGTCGCCTACGCCTCTTTACTGTTTTTACATTACATCCATCAATCTTCCATTAAAAGATACTAATAGTACTGATTTCATTTTATCCTCGTCTTTAGATAATCTCGTAGAGGATCACCCGAGGATCGCAATGCCTCCAGAATTATTAAATTCTGATAAAAAATAAAGATGGTACACCGTGCCAAACTTCCCTATGGCTCTTATTTCTTTACTTTCTTTACTGGGGCGCCGGTGCCCATTCACTGTTCTATTCATCTCTCATTTCTTCACTTTCTTTTCCTGTTTTCACATAACATCCATCCAATCTTCCATTAAAAGCTACTAGTGGTACTGACTTTATTTTATTCTCATCTTTAGATGATCTCGTAGAGGATCACTCGAGTATTGCAATATCTCTGGAATCACTAAATTCTGATGAAAAATGAAGATGGTATACCATGGCGAACTTCCTCCGGCTCATATTTTCATCTCTCGTTTCTTCACTTTTTTTCACTGTTTTTACATTACATCCATCCAATTTTCCATTAAAAGCTACTAGTAGTACTGACTTCATTTTATCCTTGTCTTTAGATGATCTCGTAGAGGATCACCCGAGGATCGCAATGCCTCCAGAATCACTAAATTTTGATGAGAAATGAAGATGGTACATCTTGCCAAACTTGCCTCCGACTCTTATTTTCATCTCTTATTTCTAACTGCCTACCGCAGCTGTCGGTCATCGTCCGCTTGCCGCCGGTTCGACGACAATGGCTCACTAAGTACTTTACAATATGTAAGGGTGTCGGGGTAGAAAAATGACATCATCCCAATGATCTCCGGCAAGGAAAGGTGGTTGAAGCAAGAAAAAAATCAAGAGGTTTTTTCCAAAATGGCCCCCAACTCTATCGTATTGCTAGGAATAGACTCGGTTGCTTTTTGCTTTACTTTTCTGACCATTTTTTTTTTGTTACAGACGAAAGTACCCCCGAGACTTATAAAGGGCTCATTCCAATTTCAAAGGGATTTGACTCCGCTCCACTCATGATCTGTCTCTCCATTCGATCGCTGACGCTTTAGGAAGAGACATGGTACATCCCATTTCAATGGCCATGATTGGGTCATGGGATTAATCATAGAGGGATGCCAGTACCACGACCGATTGCAGCCTACCATCAGTCATTGTCGTCTGCCCGTCGCCGTCGACCACCAGCGGGCACCTCCCAACAACGACGTCGCCCCGTCGGGCACCACCCGCCACCGTCGTCATCAGCCACCACCAATAACACAAGGTACCGACGCCTCTCTCATACGGCCCCGGCACCCTTTCACCGACGCCCCTTTCATAAGGCGTCCAATAACACAAGGCACCGACGCCTCTCTCACAAGGCGCCGGTACCTTTTCACCGGCGCCCCGTTCAGAAGGCGCCCATATTACACAAGACACCAGCGCCTCTTTCACAAAGGTGTCGGCACCCTTTCACAAGGCGCTGAGTAACACAAGGCGCCCAATAAAACATGACACCGATGCCCCATTCACAAAGCGCCAACACCCCATTCACAAAGCGCCGACGTCCCATTCACAAAGCGTCGGCGCCCCATTCACAAAGCCCCAATGCCCCATTCACAAAGTGTCGGTGCCCTATTCACAAAGCTTTGTGAATGGGGCGCCGACACTTTGTGAATGGGGCACTAGAGCTTTGTAAAAGGGGCGCCGGTGCCATGCTTTTATTGGGCGCCGTGTGTTACTCGGGGTCTTATGAAAAGGTGTCGATAAAAGGGTATCGGCGCCTTGTGAGGGTGGCGCCGGTGCCTTGTGAAAGGGGCACCGGTAAAAGGGTATCAGTGCCTTATGAGAGAGGCGCATGTGCCTTGTGTTATTGAGCGCCTTGTAAAAGGGGTGTCGTTGAAAGGCGCCTAATAACACAAGGCACCGATGCTCCATTCACAAGGTGCCCAATAACACAAGACACCAGCCCCTTTTTACAAGGCATCGGTGCCTCTTTCACAAGGCACGCAATAACACAAGGCACCGGCGCCCCATTCACAAAGTGCCCAATAACACAAGGTACCGATGCCTTTTTACAAGGCATCGGTGTTTCTTTCACAAGACGCCTAATAACACAAGGCACCAGCGCCCCATTCATAAGGCGCCCAATTAACACAAGGCACATATACCTTTTTACAAGGCACCGATGTCTTTTTCATAAGGCGCTCAATAACACAAGACACCGACGCCCCATTCATAAGGCGCCTAATAACACAAGGCACCGATGTCTTTTTATAAGGTGTCGATGCCTCTTTCACAAGGCACCCAATAACACAAGGCACCGAAGCCTCATTCACAAGACACCCAATAACACAAGGCACCGACGCCTTTTTACAAGGTGCAGGTGCCTCTTTCACAAGTGGCCCTATATCACCAGGCACCGGTGCCCCATTCACAAGGCACCCAATAACACAAGAAGGCACCGGTGCCTCTTTCACAAGGAGCCCAATAACACAAGAGCTGGTGCCTCTTTCACAAGGCGCCCAATAACACAAGGCACCAATGCCCCATTCACAAGGCGCCCAATAACACAAGGCATCGACATATTTTAACAAGGTGCCAGTGCCTCTTTTAGAAGGCGCGGCCAATAACACAAGGCACCGCGCCCCATTCACAAGGCGCCCAATAACATAAGGCACCGATGCCTTTTTACAAGGCGCCGGTGCCACTTTCACAAGGTGCCCAATAACACAAGCCACCAACGTCCCATTCACAAGGCATCCAATAACACAAGGCACTGACGCCTTGTAAAATGGCGTCGGTGCCTCTTTCACAAGCGCCCAATAACACAAGGCATCGACACCCAATAATACAAGGCACCGGTGCCTCTTTCACAAGGCGCCCAATAACACAAGGCACCGGCGCCTTTTTACAAAGCGCTGGTGCTTCTTTCACAAGGCGCCCAATAACACAAGGCACTGGCACCCCATTCATAAGGCGCCCAATAAAACAAGGCACCAACGCCTTTTTACAAGGCGTTGGTGCCTCTTTCATAAGGCGCCCAATAATACCAGGTATCGGCGCCCCATTCACAAGGCGCCCAATAACACAAGGCACTGGCATCTTTTTACAGGGCGTCGATGCCTCTTTCACAAGGCACCCAATAACACAAGGCACCTTTGTCCCATTCACAAGGCGCCCAATAACACAAGGCACCGACGCCTCATTCACAAGGCACCCAATAACACAAGGCACCGATGCTTTTTTACAAAGCGTTGGTGCCTCTTTCACAAGGTGCCCTATAACACAAGGCACCGACGTTCCATTCACAAGGCGCCCAATAACATAAGGCATCGATGCCTTTTTATAAGGCGTCTGTGCCTCTTTCACAAGGCACCCAATAACACAAGGCACTGGCGCCCCATTCACAAGGTGCCAGTGCCTCTTTCATAAAGCGCCCAATAACACAAGGCACCGAAGCCCCATTTACAAGGCATCCAATAAAACAAGGCACCGATGCCTTTTTATAATGCGCTGGTGCCACTTTCACAGGGTGCCCAATAACACAAGGCACTGGCACTCTATTCACAAGGAGCCGAATAACACAAGGCACCAACTCCTTTTTTCAAAGCGCTGGTGCCTCTTTTAGAAGGTGCCCAATAGCACAAGGCACCGGCGCCCCATTGACAAGGCGCCCAATAACACAAGACGATATTGCCTCTTTCACAAGGCACCCAATAACCAAAGGCACAGGTGCCCCATTCATAAGGCGCCCAATAACACAAGGTACCAGCACCTTTTTACAAAGCGTCGGTGCCTCTTTCACAAGGCGCCCAATAACACAAGGCACAAGTGGCTCATTCACAAGACGCTCAATAACACAAAGCACTAGCGCCTTTTTACAAGGCGCCGATGCGTCTTTCATAAGGCACCCAATAACACAAGGCACCGGCGCCCCATTCATAAGGCGCCCAATAACAGAAGGCACCGACGTCTTTTTACAAGGCGTTTATAAGGCGCCCAATAACACAAGGCACCAGTGCCCTATTCACAAAGCGCCCAATAACACAAGGCACCGAAGCCTTTTTACAAAGCATCGATGCCTCTTTCACAAGAAGCCCAGTAACACAAGGCACCGACGCCCCATTCACAAGGCGTCCAATAACACAAGGGACTGACGTCCCATTCACAAGACGCCTAATAACACAAGGCACTGGCGTCTTTTTACAAGCCGCCGACACCCTTTCACCGTTATCCTTTTCATAAGGCGCCCAATAACACAAGGCACCGGTGCCTCTCTCACAAGGCACCGGTACCCTTTCACCGGCGCCCCTTTCACAAGGTGCCCAATAACATAAGGCACCAACTCCACTCTCACAAGGCATCGAGTAACACAAGGCGCTCCATTCACAAGGTGCCGATCCCTTGTGTTATTGGGTGCCTTGTGAATGGGGCACCGGCGCTGTAACGCCCCGATATTTTACGGATTTATTTAATCCGTATAATACTGAGGTGTTAGAAAATAAAAGCTTGGTATAACTAAGCTCCATAAAAATTTGGAAGTTAACTGAGCCATTCCATTAAAATAACCATTGTTTGATACATTTTAGGAGAACAAAAGCCTAAGGAAATAAATTTATTCTTTTATTTCGATGACACATCATGCTTCAGCTTCGGCATCTTCGTAGAAAGGGGTGTACAGCGGGTCCTCCACTCCTTCCGGGTCGTTCACTACTCGCTCTCCGTTCTCTTCCAGTTCTGCAGGTTTTGACTCTGAAGGATGCACAACATCTGTAGGGGGGTGAGTCCAAACCACTGACTCACCTTATGACCTAATTTATTTCATGCTAAATATTTGTACGGAAAAACAGTAAACGTGACTACGAAAGGTAAATAATAGAACACATGCATCACCCGATTCCCTTTTTGGCTTCTTCCGGCCAGGGTAGGAATCTCAATCCTTACCCGGGTACTTTTAGTCCGCAACAAGGCTAGCCCCACACCTAGGTAACTTTTAGGCCTGTAGCCAGGGCTAGACCCACACCCAGGTACTTTCTGGCATTCCGTCAGGGCTAGACCCACCCAGGTACTTTCTGGCATTCCGCCAGGGCTAGACCCACACCCAGGTACTTTCTGGCATTCCACCAGGGCTAGACCCACACCCAACAAGTGATCACGTACTTCACAATTTACTACTCATAGTAATTTACCGATGATCTATAGCAGATATTTAGCATGAAGAAACTTGGTTAAAACTCCCCTACCTGAACTGTTGCAAACTCTTATTCTTGATGAGGAAGCCTTATCACGCTCGAAACCTGAAAATATGTTACTAATATTTTGTTAGTTTTTCCTAAATTTTTCTGGGATTTTTCCGAACATTTTTCGATGTGAATTAGTGGGTTTTCCCTTTTAAGGGGTATTTTTGTAATTTTCAAAAATACCTTAAATCTATACTGTTGTGTAGATCGTTTCATTACGGACCCGTGGCCGCAAACGGAACTCAATTCCGAGTTCGTTTGCTCCTGGTACGGTCAAAACAATTGGCTACTAACAGATTTTTAATTCGGGTCTGCCCTTAGTAATATAGTTTGGTTTTCTTTAGTAATCCTGTTTCAGTTAATAATAACTAGAGTTGTTTTAACAATTTTTCATCATTGATTAAATGGGCCTGGCCCATTCCTTAATGGGCTTAAGCCCACGAATTGTAGTGGGTTATACTTGGTCTAAATGGGCTTCAGCCCATATATATATATATATATAAAAAAACTAACTGGATTTTTCTTTGGGAGGAGGAGCCCGGCGGCAGGAGGCGGCGACCGGCGGCGGGAGGCGGCGGTCCGGCGGCGGCGGCAGTCGCCGACGGCGGTTGGCGGCGGTCGGCCGGCGGCGGTCAGTCGGCCGGGGGCGGCGGTCGGCCGGCGGCGGGCGGCGGTCGGCCGGCGGCGGGCGGCGGTCGGCGGTGGTCAGGGGTGGTTGACGAGGGGGAGGGAAGTGGTAGGGCACGGTTTTCGAGACGGGCTGGAATGAAAAACTATTGTGGAGGGGGGGGTTTATATAGGGGTTTTGAGAATCCTAAAAGACACAGGGTCTTAATTGCAAATCGGCCATTTAGTGCGTACTGCAGCTGTAACCGTCCGATCGGGAACGAAAGGTCGCCGACTTCGGTTACGTCTGCGCGACCCTTTCCGTCCGATCGGAAACGAAGGGTCAACGACCGTTGGTCTTCCCAGTGGTATGTTTATTAATTATATTAGCTGTTTTTAATACAGAAAAGCACTTTGGGTCTTTTGGCTAAAGGAAAAATCTTTAAGAGTTCAAATGAAGGGTCATAGGTTCAAATCCTTCTATCGGCTAATTATGTATACATATATATATATATATTTTTTTCACAATTTTTTAAATACTCTAAATGTGTCCAAAACAAGTAAGTTTGTATAGGTATTTCGATCGTCTCGGCGAGACGAACGCAATGGCGCCATCCGATTTTTATTTTGAATTTTCTATAAAAACTTTCTTTTAATGACCTTTAAATAATTTTGGGTTGTTACATCCTCTACTCCTAATAAAAATTTCGTCCTCGAAATTTAGAGTACATAACTCAGTGATTGAATTCGAGTTCATACCTCAGTTGTTGAATAGATGTGGATATTGCTTTTGTATTTCTGATTCCAATTCCCAAGTAGCTTCCTCCTCGTTGTGATGTTGCCATAGTACCTTTACCAGTCGAATAGTCTTGGTTCGTAATTCTTTATCCTTGGTGTCTAAAATTCTCACAGGTACTTCTATATACGAGGCATCTGATTGAATACTGATCTCTTCATCTTTCAGAATGTGAGAAGGATCTGGTTCATACTTGCGAAGCATGGACACGTGAAAGACTGGATGTATATTTGCCAATTTTATAGGTAATGCCAGTCGATATGCCACTGGTCCAGCTCTTCCCAGTACTTCGTAGGGCCCAATATATCTGGGTGCAAGTTTTCCCTTGAGATCAAAACGTTGAATACCTTTCCTCGGTGAGATTTTTAGAAAGACAAAATCTCCCACTTCAAATTCGAGAGGTCTTCTTCGATTATCTGCGTAACTTTTCTGTCTGCTCTGTGCTTTTAGTAAATTGGCCCGAATAATTTTTATTTTGTCGGTCGTTTCTTGGATTATTTCAGGCCCCATTATACTTTTCTCTCCCACTTCCGTCCAACAGACTGGGGATCTACAGGGTCTTCCATATAAGGCTTCAAAAGGTGCCATTTGTATGCTGGACTGATAGCTGTTATTATAAGTAAATTCTATTAACGGCAGGAAATCTTCCCAACTACCCTTGAAGTCCATCACACAAGATCTCAACATGTCTTCTAAAATTTGTATTATTCTCTCTGACTGCCCGTCAGTTTGAGGATGATATGCCGTACTCATATTTAATTCTGTTCCCAAAGCCTTCTGTAAACTTCTCCAGAACTTAGAGGTGAAGTGAGGATCCCTGTCGGACACAATAGTCACCGGAATACCGTGAAGTCTAACAATTTCCTTCAGGTATAGGGTACTATCGTCTCTAGTGGATGCAGTTGTCTTTCGCGGTAGAAAATGAGCTGATTTTGTTAATCGATCCACAATTACCCAGATTGAATCGTTTCCCTTCCTTGTGGTAGGAAAACCAGTCACAAAATCCATGGTTATATGTTCCCATTTCCATTCTGCTATCGGAAGAGGTTGCAATAACCCAGGTGGTCTTCTGTGTTCAGCCTTCACCTTTTGGCAAGTGAGACACTTTGACACAAATTGTGCTACATCATTCTTCATTCCACTCCACCAAAAGTTTCGTTTTAAGTCGTGATACATTTTGTTTTCCCCCGGATGGATAGAAAACTTTGAATGATGAGCTTCAGCTAATATATCTTCTCGCAGATAAGGAGCATTAGTGACTGCTAATCTGCCTCGAAATCTCAGTCCGTTGTCTGAACTGAGTGCCCAATTTTCTAAAATCTCTCCCTTTTCTAATCTGTATCGGATTCCCTGCAATTCTGAGTTTGATGTTTGTGCCTCAATTACTCCTTTTATCATTTCCGGTTGAGCTCTGAGGTGACTTAGATAAGCTCGTGGTGAGCTGTTCTTCGTGACTAACTCAAGGTTTTCTAACGTGCAAGCCCACTGCCATTTATCAGCTAATATGTTGACCAGTTGTCCCTTTCTACTGAGGGCATCTGCTACTACATTAGCCTTACCAGGGTGGTAAATAAAATTATAGTCATAATCGACTAAAAATTCCACCCATCTTCTTTGCCGTAGATTTAGATCTTTCTGTGTACTTATATATTTCAAACTCTGATGATCCGAGTATAACTCAAACTGTTCCCCATACAAATAATGTCGCCAAATCTTTAGTGCAAATACGACCGCAGCTAGCTCTAGATCGTGTGTAGGATAGTTCTTTTCATGAGCTTTTAATTGTCTGGAAGCATAAGCCACAACTCGGCCTTCTTGCATAAGTACAGCCCCTAACCCCACGTGCGAGGCATCCGTATAAAGGGTGTACTTCTTCCCACTTTCTGGTATGGTTAGTACCGGGGCTGTAGTGAGTTTTGTTTTTAATCCTTGGAACGCGTCCTCACAAAGTTCTGACCATTCATACTTTACCCCCTTCTTAGTAAGCCGAGTTATAGGTGCAGCGATACTAGAAAAATTTTGAATGAACCTGCGATAATATCCTGCTAACCCTAGAAAGCTCCTGATTTCTGTTACATTCTTTGGTGCTTTCCAATTCACTACTGCTTCAATCTTTGCTGGATCTACCGTAACTCCTTCCTGGGATATTACGTGTCCCAGAAAGTTTACTTTTGTAATCCAAAATTCACATTTACTGAGTTTGGCGTACAGTTGATGAAGACTCAACTCTTGTAATACCATCCTCAAATGGTTTTCGTGCTCCTCTTTGTTTTTTGAGTAGATCAAAATATCATCAATGAATACTACCACAAATTGATCCAAGAAATTTTTAAAGATCCGATTCATCAAATCCATAAATGCCGCAGGGGCATTTGTTAGTCCAAAAGGCATCACCAAAAATTCGAAATGCCCATACCTAGTTCGGAAGGCCGTCTTTGGTATATCCTCTTCCTTGATTTTTAATTTATGATATCCTGATCGGAGATCTATTTTGGAGAAATATTTTGCTCCCTTAAGTTGATCAAATAGATCCTCTATTCTTGGGAGTGGATATTTATTTTTTATAGTCACCTGGTTCAATTTTCTATAATCGATGCACATCCTTTTCGTTCCATCCTTTTTCTGAACAAATAATACAGGTGCACCCCATGGGGATGAACTGGGTCTTATAAACCCAAGAGTAAGTAACTCATCCAACTGCTTCCTCAGCTCTTTCAATTCTACTGGTGCCATTCTATATGGGGCAATTGAAATAGGAGCCACTCCTGGCATTAATTCTATCGAAAAATCTATTTCCCTTTTCGGTGGCAACCCTGGAAGATCTTCCGGAAACACTTGCGAAAATTCCGATACCACCAATGTGGTATTTTGTATAGGACTCTTCACCTCCTCTTCTAAAAGTTGAGCTAAGTAACATACTTTCGCTCTTACCTTTCCGAACTTTCTTCCCCGAAATATTATTTCCTTACTATCTGATGTTTGTAAAGTAACCTTCTTTCTGTAGCAATCCATCATCGCCTTATACTTGGATAACCAGTCCATTCCTAATAGAATGTCAAAAGTTTCCAACTTTAGTAGAATTAAATTCGCCACCAATTCCTCCTCTTCAACCCGTAGTATACAGTTTCTGCAGATTCTGTTTGTTTTGGCCGTATCGCTAAGTGCTGTAGTAATGGCTAGTATATACCCTAGCGGTTCAGTCCTTAATTGTAGATCTTTAGCCAAGTGAACTGATATAAATGAATGTGTCGAACCAGGGTCTAGTATTACTCGTGCTAGACTTCCATAAATAAGAATAGTGCCTACGAAAAATTTACTTTTGCGGTTAAAACTTACCTATGAAATAGCAAATTCTTGAAATGAATAGTTCGTACCTTCAATGACGTCGTTTGATTCCTCCTCCGTGGATATCGCAAAAGTTTTTCCAGGTACCTTTGGAGGTTGAACAGGGCGATTTCCGAATAATTGCGGTTTATTCTTGAAGGGAGGTCTTGCCGGAGCGTCTTTATTCAGACGAGGGCAGTTTCGTTGGAAATGATCCCGCGATCCACATATGAAGCAATTTCGAGGTCCCGAAGTCACTAGAGGGCCATTATTTCCTGTTGGAAATTCTTGCATCCTCGGCCTTTTGTTTGCCTCTATCCCTGGTGCACTCCTTTTCACCCTATTTTTCTCAAATATTTTACGCGTTTCTTCCCATTCACGTTCTGCCACCATTGCAGTCTGTACTAGTTCACCATAGTTTCTTATACGGAGTACAGCCACTCGGGTTCGAATATGAGGATTCAAACCCTGTTCAAATCTTTTGGATTTTAGTTCCTCTGTGGCTATAAGATAATGAGCAAATCGTGATAGTTCGATGAATTTAGCTTCATACTGGGAAACACTAAATTTTCCCTGATAAAGTTCTAAAAATTCTGCAATCATTCTATCCTTGGTTGCATCCGAAAAATACTTCCCTAGGAATGCTTTTGTAAATTCCTCCCAAGTGAAACTTGCTTGAGTTCTTTTGACCGTATCCCACCAGTAGTCCGCCTCTCCCTCTAACATGAATGTAGCTAAGATAACTTTTTGTTCATCGTTTGCCTTTAAAGTCTCCAATACCTTCTCTATTTGTTTGAGCCACCTATCGGCAATCAAGGGATCCGGTTCTCCTCTGAAAGGAGGGGGTTTTAATTCCTTGAATTCTTTCAGCATCACTCCCATCCTTGAACTATCCTTAGAGGAGTTCATTCTTTCTATCAGTTGGTGTAATGCTCCTAACACCTTTGTCAAGTCTTCATTGGAAGTATTGTTTTCGTGAGAGTTCATTTTTCTGAAAATTATAAAAGAACATTTTCAAACACAAACTTAGAAAAGAACATACTCATTCATTACTTATACTTTTCTTATCATTCTACATATAACCAACAATTATTTTGAAAAACATCGGATGTTCACAACGATTTTCATCGCCCACTTTCCCGCAGATACATCGATAACGTTTATAGAAGACATTTCCGTTTTGGTTAGGTGCAACCGATTTCTTCGCCTTCTTTGTCTTCACGATTTTCTTCTTAGGTTTCACCTTTGCTCCCGATGAATTACCTTCAGACATTTGTGACTTCATACTTCTGTTTAAAGGAAAAACACATTTACTTTGTAAATATAAATATTTAAATCTTTGGTGTCTACCCTATCGATGTCCAAAAAAAATTTATATATATATATATATATATATATATTTTTTTTTTTTTTTTTTTTTTTTAAACTCCTAGGATCTATTACCTAGGCTCTGATACCAAGTTGTAACGCCCCGATATTTTACGGATTTATTTAATCCGTATAATACTGAGGTGTTAGAAAATAAAAGCTTGGTATAACTAAGCTCCATAAAAATTTGGAACTTAACTGAGCCATTCCATTAAAATAACCATTGTTTGATACATTTTAGGAGAACAAAAGCCTAAGGAAATAAATTTATTCTTTTATTTCGATGACACATCATGCTTCAGCTTCGGCATCTTCGTAGAAAGGGGTGTACAGCGGGTCCTCCACTCCTTCCGGGTCGTTCACTACTCGCTCTCCGTTCTCTTCCAGTTCTGCAGGTTTTGACTCTGAAGGATGCACAACATCTGTAGGGGGGTGAGTCCAAACCACTGACTCACCTTATGACCTAATTTATTTCATGCTAAATATTTGTACGGAAAAACAGTAAACGTGACTACGAAAGGTAAATAATAGAACACATGCATCACCCGATTCCCTTTTTGGCTTCTTCCGGCCAGGGTAGGAATCTCAATCCTTACCCGGGTACTTTTAGTCCGCAACAAGGCTAGCCCCACACCTAGGTAACTTTTAGGCCTGTAGCCAGGGCTAGACCCACACCCAGGTACTTTCTGGCATTCCGTCAGGGCTAGACCCACACCCAGGTACTTTCTGGCATTCCGCCAGGGCTAGACCCACACCCAGGTACTTTCTGGCATTCCGCCAGGGCTAGACCCACACCCAACAAGTGATCACGTACTTCACAATTTACTACTCATAGTAATTTACCGATGATCTATAGCAGATATTTAGCATGAAGAAACTTGGTTAAAACTCCCCTACCTGAACTGTTGCAAACTCTTATTCTTGATGAGGAAGCCTTATCACGCTCGAAACCTGAAAATATGTTACTAATATTTTGTTAGTTTTTCCTAAATTTTTCTGGGATTTTTCCGAACATTTTTCGATGTGAATTAGTGGGTTTTCCCTTTTAAGGGGTATTTTTGTAATTTTCAAAAATACCTTAAATCTATACTGTTGTGTAGATCGTTTCATTACGGACCCGTGGCCGCAAACGGAACTCAATTCCGAGTTCGTTTGCTCCTGGTACGGTCAAAACAATTGGCTACTAACAGATTTTTAATTCGGGTCTGCCCTTAGTAATATAGTTTGGTTTTCTTTAGTAATCCTGTTTCAGTTAATAATAACTAGAGTTGTTTTAACAATTTTTCATCATTGATTAAATGGGCCTGGCCCATTCCTTAATGGGCTTAAGCCCACGAATTGTAGTGGGTTATACTTGGTCTAAATGGGCTTCAGCCCATATATATATATATATATATATATAAAAAAACTAACCGGATTTTTCTTTGGGAGGAGGAGCCCGGCGGCAGGAGGCGGCGACCGGCGGCGGGAGGCGGCGGTCCGGCGGCGGCGGCAGTCGCCGACGGCGGTTGGCGGCGGTCGGCCGGCGGCGGTCAGTCGGCCGGGGGCGGCGGTCGGCCGGCGGCGGGCGGCGGTCGGCCGGCGGTGGGCGGCGGTCGGCCGGCGGCGGGCGGTGGTCGGCCGGCGACGGGCGGCGGTCGGCCGGCGGCGGGCGGCGGTCGGCGGTGGTCAGGGGTGGTTGACGAGGGGGAGGGAAGTGGTAGGGCACGGTTTTCGAGACGGGCTGGAATGAAAAACTATTGTGGAGGGGGGGGGTTTATATAGGGGTTTTGAGAATCCTAAAAGACACAGGGTCTTAATTGCAAATCGGCCATTTAGTGCGTACTGCAGCTGTAACCGTCCGATCGGGAACGAAAGGTCGCCGACTTCGGTTACGTCTGCGCGACCCTTTCCGTCCGATCGGAAACGAAGGGTCAACGACCGTTGGTCTTCCCAGTGGTATGTTTATTAATTATATTAGCTGTTTTTAATACAGAAAAGCACTTTGGGTCTTTTGGCTAGAGGAAAAATCTTTAAGAGTTCAAATGAAGGGTCATAGGTTCAAATCCTTCTATCGGCTAATTATGTATACATATATATATATATTTTTTTCACAATTTTTTAAATACTCTAAATGTGTCCAAAACAAGTAAGTTTGTATAGGTATTTCGATCGTCTCGGCGAGACGAACGCAATGGCGCCATCCGATTTTTATTTTGAATTTTTTATAAAAACTTTCTTTTAATGACCTTTAAATAATTTTGGGTTGTTACAGGCGCTAGTACCGAGTAACATAAGACGCCCAATAAAACATGGCACCGCCACCCCTCGTACAAAGCGTCGGTGCCCCATTCACAAAGAGTCGTCACCTCATTCACAAAGTTTCGATTCCTCATTCACAAAACGTCGGTGCCCCATTCACAAAGTGTCGGCGCCCTATTCATAAAGCGTCGGCACATTGTGAATGGTGCACCGACGCTCTGTGAATGGGGTACTGGTGCTTTGTGAAAGGAAGGCCGATGTTAATTTTTATTGGGCGCCTCATGTTACTTGATGCCTTGTGAAAGGGTGTTGGCATCGTCTCTTTCACAAGGCATCGACACCATTTCACAATGCGCCGAGTCAAGGTTCCCAATAAAACATGGCACCGATGCCTCTTTCAAAAAGCACCGGCGCCCCATTCACAATGCTTCGACGCTTTGTGAATAGAGCGTCAACGCTTTGTGAATGGGCGCCTCTTCACTGTTTTTACATTACATCCACCCAATCTTCCATTAAAAGATACTAGTGGTACTGACTTTATTTTAACCTCGTCTTTAGATGATCTCGTGAGGATCACCCAAGGATTGCAATGCCTCCATAGTTACTAAATTCTGATAAGAAATGATGACGGTACATCATGCCGAACTTATATCCGGCTTTCATTTTCATCTCTTATTTCTTCACTTTCTTCACTGGGGCGCCGGCACCCATTCACTGGGGCGCCGTCGCCCATTTACTCTTCCATTCATCTATCATTTCTTCACTTTCTTTCCCTGTTTTTACATAGCATCCATCCAATCTTCCATTAAAAGCTACTAGTGATACTGACTTTATTTTATCATCATCTTTAGATGATCTCGTAGAGGATCATCCGAGGATCACAATACCTCTAGAATCACTAAATTCTGATGAGAAATGAGGACGGTATACAGTGCCGAACTTGCCTCCGACTCATATTTTCATCTCTCATTTCTTCACTTTTTTTTCACTGTTTTTACATTACATCCATCCAATCTTCCATTAAAAGCTACTAGTGGCACTGACTTCATTTTATCCTCGTCTTTAGATGATCTCGTAGAAGATCACCCGAGGATCGCAATGTCTGCAGAATCACTAAATTCTGGTGGAAAATGAAGATGGTACACCGTGCCGAACTTGCCTCCGGCTCTCATTTCCATCTCTCATTTCTTACCGCCTACAGCCGCTGTCGGCCATCGTCCGCTCGCCGCCGGCTCAACGGCAAGGGCTCACTAAGTACTTTACGATCTCCGGCGACGAGAGACTGCTGAAGCAAGAAAAAAATCAAACGAAGAAGATGAACAAACTTTTATCTATTTTCTTTTACTCTTTAAGGGTAAAATGGTCACAAAAATGCAACAGCTGTTTCGAAGTGACATTTGGCACGTGTTGAGGACTAGAAAAGTAAAGCAAAAAGCAACCAGGTCTATTCCCAGCAATACGACAGAGTTGGGGGCCATTCTGGGAAAAACATCAAAAATCAAACGAAGAAGATGAACAGACTTTTATTTATTTTCTTTTACTCTTTAAGGGTAAAATGGTCACAAAAATACAACAGCTGTTTGGAAGTGACATTTGGCACTTATTGAGGGTTAGAAAAGTAAAGCAAAAAGCAACCAGGTCTATTCCCAGTAATACGACAGAGTTGGGCCATTCTAAAAAAAACCTCAACAAAATAAATAAATTTAGAAATTCCTGGGTCCGGCCACTGCTGGCCTTCACCTTCGTCTTAACCTCTCGGTGGTCTTCAAGATAGCCAGAAACAAGATCCGATAAAGAATCACCATACCGAATAGGATCATGAGATCGACCCACTTGGAGTAGCCCATCTCAACTTGAAAAAAATCTCGCAAGAGGTCTTCACCAGTGATGATGGGTGCCCCCCCTGCTTGGTTGTTAGGGAAAGTTAGCCCCATGAACTCATTCTTGTACAATCCTTGGAAAGCATACTTGTGGAATGCAATGTAGTACACCGGGTATCGCCAAAAGGGCTTCGGAAGGTCATCGGGAAGTCGGAAGAAGCCACCGTTCAGCAGCATCACCCCCTGTATCCCGGCACCAGTGATGATGCCCATGAGAAAGTCTGGGACGACGCTTGCAACGATCATCATCAAGCCCTCCACCACCATCATGCACGCGAACAAGACTAGCGCGAAGTAGGCGAAGTGCTCGATTGATCCCCTCTGAAGGCCAGCTAAGTAGTAAGCGATGGCCCCCGGAACAATGGAGATGAAAGCCAAGTATGGAATCGAGGAAATTGTATTGCCAATCATGAATGCAGCGACACCGTAGTGCCCATTCAGTCTTTCTCGCTCGAAGATCTAAAATCGAGGAAATGTTCATCAATCGAAAACTTATAGTGATGAGATTTTGAACTGAATCATGAATGGAGAACATAACACTAAGCTTATGATATGAATGACACACGCGATGAATAGCTCGACTAATGTACCTTCATGTCCTCTACAAAGGATGGAAATCCGCCGATAGCCATGAAAGTAAGGAATCCAGCTACAAATGCGAGCATAGAGCCTCTGGCCTGAAATCATTTCAAACAATCAACTTTGATGCTAATCCATGGATTAAACATTGATGCTAATTCACACGGCCCAAACCTGAATTGATCCGAAACTATGACCGACGTTCTGGAAAATGGTTCCGATACAGAGGCAGAGCATGAGATATATTGCGAATCGCAGCCAGTAGTAGCCGAGGTCCCTGTACATGTTCACAAAGGATCTCCTTACGAGGACAAAGGATTGGGCGAAGAAGCTCGCTTGCCTCTTCTTCTTCACGAGAGCGCCACCCTTCATAAAGAGATCGCGAAACAAGTACATCAGATCGAAGGAATTGTGATGCATTCCGAAAGCTGAAATGGAGTTCGACATTGATTTAAGGTCTGCATTACTGTTTTGTGTATTGCAGCGATCTGTTGTGAAACTTTGTTTGAAGCAGTGGATGATGTGAAAGACTTTGCGAGGATCTCGATCACTTCAGCAGTGGTTGTCGGCTTAGCCTCAGGATGGCCTTCTTCAATGTCCTGATGAAAGCACGCGTTCATCGGTGGCCGATTGAATCAATAATTAGAGAATTGTAGTAGAAAAGAACGCTGCTAACCGTTTCGAAATCTTTGTTGATCGTCCGAAGGAAGTGATCGGAAGGGTTCCTCAGTGGAGGACATGGGAAGCCATTCATAGCAAAGAACTGAAATAAAAAACAATTAAGCAACGATCATCACAGTTAATTAATTTTCAGTTCAAATCAACTTAGCCTAGTGAGTGAGAGCAACTTTGTTGACAAGTGGATCAACATCACCAGGGCTTGCTATATATTAGAAGGGAAAAAATTAGCTGCGTGGGGATTTCACTGCAGATGCTGAGTGAGACATCTGGATCGTAGATGGAAGAATAGAGAGTCGTCCGATTACACTTCACACAGCTACGGCCAATACATTGCACTCATACCTTTTTTATATACAATGAGACTGCTCCTTGTACATATTAGAGAACGATCCAGATGCCTCACTCAGCATCTGCAGCAAAATCTCCATGCGGCAATTTTTTTTTCCATATTATAGATATATTGAGGGTGCTAGTAGCTCAGCGTGTAAAATCTCTTAGTGATTGTACCAGAAACCTGGGATCGAATACAACCTTCATCAATAAAATAACTGGTAGGGGTGTTCAGGCCTTAAACCACAGCAGATATGATGCTGATGGATTTCTCAAAATAATAATATTATTATAGAAATTGACATATTGCAATAATTCTATCATTTTTTTATTAATTCTTGAGCTAGTGTTATTCTAACCAATTTGATAGAAAGCCCTTAACTTAGTCGCCCCAAACCACGATATCCGAGTCCGACCATCGACACCTATTATTTCCGACCCTATGGACGGTTCCGGATTGTTGAGATCTACAGGGCACCGGGTGAATGCCAAGGGGCTCACATCATAAGGGCCAGGTGATCAAACAAGTGGGGACAGGTGTCGATGGCTGGACCCCAAACCACGATGTTTCTATGGTTTGGGGAGACTATTTTAAGTCATTTGAATTTGATAGGTCAAATTCAAACGAAAAGTGCTACTCCAGCATTGTATGTTGGTAACATCTTGATATGTCAAAATATCCCAGACAAACTAAGGATCGAGTTAGTGTTAAGGACGTTGAAATATCGATCCCTATAAGCATCAGGTCCCTCTCGAAAAAGATGCATTCAGAGCATGTCCCTTTGTTGACATTTCTCTCCTTTAAATGACAAAAATACTCCCTTATTACTCTTTATTATCGAGCAAACATTGCTCTCTATTACTAAATTATTGCTCTTGCTACAGTGAAATCATTGTAGCATATGTTTTTTATAAATCTTGTTTTAAAAAATTGCTACAGTAAAACCATTGTAACAATTGTTGCTCTTTAGTATTGATCGAATTGTTGTTCTTTGTTACAGAATTGCTGCTTTTTGTTACAGTGAGCAAAAAGCAACAATTCAATAATAAAGATCAACAATTGCTACAGTGAGTAAAATGCAGCAATTCGGTAATAAAAAACAATAATTGTTACAGTGAGCAAAGAGTAACAATTCAGTAATAAAGAGCAATTAACACTGGCAGCACCCTCACGTTGGGAGATGGACGTAATATCAGATTTTGGAAAGATGGTTGGCTCACTGATGTGCCTTTGGGGCTTTGTTCCCATCTCTCTTCGCTCTTGCCAGGCGATAGGGAGCGTCTGTCCGCTCCCAGGCTCGGTCGATCATGGAGGGACTGTTTGACGGGTGAAATTCCATTCAACCCTGCCTCCAAGAAGGCGTCAGGACCTCAGTAGCCTGTCGGTGCTGCTATATGCGGCAAGTTTCCGCTAGAGTACTGCTGACGGGATCAGATGGAGATGGATAGCGTCGGGAATTTTCTCAGTGAGATCTTTTTATAATATTCTCATCCCAGCACTTTTGTCCATCGGGGGCCATTTGTAAGATGAAAGCCCCGATGAAAATTCATATCTTCTCTCTGCTGGCGGCAAGAAACAAGATCCTCACTAAGGCTAACATGTTAAAGCGGAAGCACCCCCAAGTAACGAAATCTCTTTGTACCTTTTGCAATCCGAAGAGGAGAATGCTTCGCATTTGTTGCTTGGCTGTCCATTTGCTAGACGGGTGTGGGACCATTTTGAGATGAAATGTGATATCTCCTCACACCCGAGTAGTCTTAAGACAATGTGGAGTATGTGGCGAAGGAGAAAATTTTTCAAGGAGATACGGCCGTCGTGGGATATCCTTGCAATGGGGATTATTTGGGTTATATGGTTGGAGAGGAACTATCGCATCTTCAATGACAAGGTTATGAGGGCGGATGAGCTGTGCAGATCGGTGATTTTGATCTTCAAGCTAGGGATAATCCCGTGGAAAGCAAAGTTTGGGGTTGAGGCTACTGTACTACCTTTTGTAACAATCTGGTTTCTTGATTTAATAATAAACTGGTCGGGGGCTGCCTAACCCTCCCTCCTATCGGAGGCGTTCTCAAAAAAAAAAAAAAGAGCAACTCTCTTTATTACCGAATTGATGCTCTTGCTACAGTGAATCACTGTAGCATTTTTTTTTGTGAAAACTCATTAAAAAAAATTGCTACAGTAAAATCATTGTAGCAATTGTTGCTCATTATTACCAAATTGTTGCTCTTTACTCACTGTAACAAAGAGCAACAATTCAGTACTAAAGAGCAACAATTGCTTTACAGCAAAAGCAATATTTGCCCTTGCTATAGTGAGATCACGTACTGTATAATTTTTTTTTGTGAAATCTTCTTTTTTTTTTTTTGTGTTTTTTTACTACAGTGAATCATTGGATCGATTTTCTCTTTATATTGTCGAATTGCTGCTCTCCATGTGATTTTCTTGTTCAGTTGCATATATGGATAAAATAAATATTTTCTAAATGATAGGACCAAAGCAGTTAACCGATAATATTTTACTATCCTTTCCATTAAGAACCAATTATTATATCCCAATAAAATACTTGAAGGCTCAACGGGTAAATTCTACGAGGGTACCTTGCTAGTCATAGAAGGCGAGCCAAACCACACCGTCCTTCCGTACGCCAAGAGGCATAGGCCATGAAATAGCTCAAACACTTCACTGCTCGGTTGATGAACAGACACCACCACTGTCATCCCTTCCCGTCGGGCGAGCCCGGCGATCCGGCTAACGACGTGGTACGACGCTGCGCTATCGAGCCCGCTCGTGGGCTCGTCAAGGAACAGCAGCGCGGGCCTCGTCAGGATCTCCAAACAGATGCTCACCCTCCTCTTCTGCCCCCCGCTGATGCCCTTCGAAGCCCACCCCCCTATCCTCGTGTCCATCGCGCCACCCAGCCCCATCTCTCGGATCGTCTCCTCCGCTCTCGCCCTCTTCTGGGACCTCGACATGAATCCCGGAAGCTGGAGCTGCGCCGAATAATACACAGCTTCCCTCACCGTCAGCGTCGTCATCAGCACATCATCTTGAGTCACATAAGCCTGAGTCAAAGAAGATTGATCAATTAACCAACGTACTAAGCTTCAATTAATGGATCAAACAAACAGATGATTGCTAATTAAAGGCCCTTAATCTTCTTACCGAGGTCCCAAACGAGAGTGATTGCTTCTGACCGTTCAGCAAGATCTCACCTGTACGCCTTAAGGTCGATCCTAATCTTCCTGCATATGTTACATGATATCAGAGCTAGCGCGCGGGCGGCTAACCATGATCATGATCGACATCATCTGGTGTGATGCGTGCCCATCATGGGACGCTCATGGCCAGGATCCATGTAGTGCTATACATACACGGAGTGTATTGATATAGTATTCCTCTCAAAAATAATATTTATATATTAAAAAAAAACATAAGGGACATTTTGGTCTTTTTTAGTGTGATTTTGAGATCCGGCTATTTACTACACACATTTTACTAGGGGCATTAGGACAGTAAAACCCTGTTTGGATAGGATTTTGATTCTAGGATTCCAGAAGTCCGAAATCCCAAAATCTCAAAAAAAGGCTCTGGAGCTCGGAACCTTAACTTTGAGCTCCAAAAATATAGCTCTTAGAAGTATATTTTAAGCTCTCCGCATAAACACTTTTTGGGATCCGGTTGTATCCAAATATGCTCTTTGTCTCTTTTAGGGATTCTGGGCTTTCAGAATCCTAGAATCCTGGAAATGGAGCGTATCCAAACAGGCCCTAAGTTGCCCCCGTTCTGATCTAGGGCAACCATAATATTCTAGGGGTATTCCACCCAGTCACTTCCTCCCCTCTGCATCGTGCCACTGGACACGTGCAAGTAAAAGCCCGTTTGTCATTGCCCCCATCGTCATTGCATCCCGTCCAACCTACTACCACCGGTGCCCCCTCCTCCTCCTCCTCCTCCTTCTTTCTCCTCCATCCTCTTACGTACACTTGATCGTTGCAGGCCAATCCCTTATAATGTGCACTAGTCTTTGCAAAACTAAGTAAATCCACAAGGCATTAAGACCGAGTGTACAGTAGAAGGTCCGACATGTAATATAAGAGGAGGAGGAGGAGATGAAGGATGGAACTATAGCGGCGTCCTCTTCGCACGCTAGCATGCATGCCCATTAATTGTTGGGTTATTTTAACTTCGCCCCCCAAATTTTGCCTTGAATTAGACTTTAACCCCCGTCTTTCATTAATTAGACTTCACCCCCCAAAATTAACTGTTCCGTCAGCTCTCCCCCCAAAACTTTATTTCTTTTCCGTCAGCTCATCCTTTCTCTTAGATGGTGAGTTGACGGAACAGTTAGTTTTGGGGGGTAAAGTCTAATTAATGAAAATGTGGAGGGTAAATGCTAATTCAAGGCAAAATTTGGGGGGCAAAGTCAAAATAACCCTTAATTGTTATGAAAAACAAAGAAATATTTACCTGCTAATGCATCCAGAAGTGTTGACTTGCCACATCCAGAAGGGCCCATGATGGCCAACACCTCACCGGGCCGAGCAAACCCGGTAAGCCCGCTGAGGATCGGGGCACGACGTCGGCCGTGCGAGGCCGTAACCCGGAGGTCCTCCCACGAGAGGAAGACGTCACCTTCCCTCCGTCCGGCTCCGAGGCCGTCATCGGTGCCGGCTAGCTCTGCACAGCCAGTATCCTCTGGATGAACCGTCGCCGTCCTCTTCGCCGTCTCTGCATACAGTACCACCGAGCGGTCGAATTCTACGTCCTCGTGGTGTTGCTGCTGCATGGGGGGCGGCGGAAGTACAGAGTACTCAGCACTGAACGGGAAGAGCGGCAAGAGCCCGCCGGCACCGGTGGCCATACCATCGAGCCACTCCCAATCTTTCTCATCACGTCGGGGGTTAAGCGGACTCCTCGGGCGGGCGCTCGGGGTCCAGCTAGCTGGGCTGGGGCTCCTGCTCCGGCTGCTCGGTGTCCATGTCATCGGGTTGGTGCCTGAGGCCGACCTTGTCGGGCTGCAATCCATGGGAAGAGGATGGGACCGTGGAAGGAGTGGTTCGCATGAGGAGTGGGATACTGGGTTTTTTATAGGAGGGGTCGGGCGGGCTACGACGACGACTACGATACAAAAGCCCGGTCCATGAACGGAGATGAAGCTGCCAAGTGGGGATGCATGGCAGCAATTGGTCGGAGCGGCCCCCTCGTTGTTCGCTTAAATAATTGGAGGCCCAGTCAAAGAATCAAGGACCTTTGGTCTGCCGGGCCCATCAAATTTTTGAACAGTTTGACTCCAGCTGGAAAAGAAGCCGTTCAAGGGGTCACTCACCAAATGGGTCCGGCTGCACGCGCAACACAGTTTTTTTATGGAGCGTCCTATTCACCAGTTCGTATTCGGTCAACGGACTAACTAGTAAAGTAATTGAAGAAAAAGTTTTATTTTGGTACTGTTGTTTGGATTCAACAAGTTATAATAAAGTAAATGGTAGGAGATTTACTACTAGTCAAAAAATTTTACTCTGAAAAAGCCAAGTAAATTTTTTGATTTACTAGTAAAGGACTCCGTTGACCATGGCACGTCAGCAATTGCATGATCGAGAGAGCATCCCTGATGGATTCGACTCCTTTCCATCAATAATCCCAGTTTCAACGGCCACGATTGATGGGCCATGAGATGAGCCCTAGGGGGATGCCACCACCACCGGTCGTCGTCGCCCCGCGCAACACCAACCGTCGTGCACTCCCATCACCGGCAGTGGCTCCGTCATCCACCACTCATCGCGGCCACCACCCCCATCGCCCACCACACCTACCGCCAGCAGTGCACCGCCGTTGCCGGCCACCACCCACGCTGGCCGCCGCCCCATCGTCCACGTACCACCCGCCACTGCTACCGCCCACCACCCCCGCTGGCCACCGTGCACCGCCATAGCCAGCCACCACCCACGTCGGCCGCCGCTCCGTCGTCCACCACCCACCGCTGGCCATCGGAGGGTGGTGGCCGACAGGGCGGTGGTGGGCGACGGGGGTGGTGGACGGCGGCGGGTGGGGCGACGGCGACATGTGAACGACCGATATATTTACTTTCTGATTTACTTTACTAGCCAATCCAAACAGATGTCCAGAAGTAATGGTTTACTTTACTGATCAATACAAACAGCAAGAAGGAAATTAGATTTACTAGTCGATCTGCAAGATTTACTAGCCCACATCTGATTTACTAGCCTTTACTTTGCTCGTCCGAAAACAAACAGGCCCTATAATTCTTACATTCAATATACCAAAACTTCTTGAGATATAGCTCGACTATGAGGTTCGTGCGCACGATCTGGACAAGTCGTGCGCACGACTTGGCCCTCCGAAAAAGTCGACGCTTCCCTTGCGAAAGGCGAGCGTATGTCCTTGGGTGATCGTGCGCACTGTAGGGTCGTGCACATGATTTGGAGCCCGAAAAATCCGACGCGTCCTTCAGCAAAAGATGAAACATGCCTTCAGGCGGTCGTGCGCACGACTGTGCTTGACAGGCACGGGCCAACCCAAATCAAGCACATTTTGACTTCCAGTTTGGTCTGTTTTGAGGGAGATTTCAGGATTAAGCTCTCGTAACCTATTCCCTTGATATATAACGGGTCTAGGGTTTTGGAGATTATATAGTATTGAAGAGGAAACTTTGAGAAAGGTTTGGAAAGGGTTTTGGAGAAGAAGGAGGTGCTCTCGGCGAAGGGAGTTCATCTCATTGGAGTTGGGCGTTGCTTATAACTTCATTTCATTCTTCGTTCTAATAGATCGACCGATCATCTTCGTCTATGATTTTTCCCGTAAGGGTTTTCATATAAATCTCCCAACTCTCTCTCTCTCTCTCTCTCTCTCTCTCTCTCTCTCTCTGATTGATTTGTGATTATTTTCTTCTTACTATGTTATTTCTCTATTTGTGTTGGATTGCTTGTTCTACTTCGATTCGTCAGAGAATCGTCTTGTGCTGTTGATCTATGTTGACCCATGTGGTTGGAATGATTATGTATTGGATTGTTCAACCGGTATCGTCTAGGGGGATCCGCAATAAATTAGTATCAGAGCTTGGCTTATCGATCATGATCAATTGCTATGACAACCAACTTATCGAATGTGTCAAATCTCAAAATCGATATAAAGAAATTTGATAAGAAGTCTAACTTCACCTTATGACAAGTTAGCATTAGAGATCTGTTGATTCAACAGTCTTCCCAAAACCTTGTATGGTTCGTAGGTGAAGCCTGCAGATATGTCAGTGGATGATTTGAGAAAAGTTTGATCTTCATGCCTATAGCATAATCTGATCTTGTATGGGGAATGAGATCAAGTTTCACATCATGTATGAGAATTTCATTGTGGCGATCTGGACGAAGCTTGAAAACCGGTATATGACGAAGTCTCTTACAAATCAGTTATTCTTGAAGTAGCAGCTTTACATGTTTTGCACAAAGGAAGATACTTTCATTTACCAGCATCTTAATGAATTTAGTCGGATCTCGTCTGAATTATTGAATAACAAAGCAGATATCAAAGAGAAAGACGAAACCTTTATCCTTTTCTCTTTTTTACTAGAGCGCTTCGATCATCTCGTTACGACGATGCTCTATGGAAAGGAAAATATTGAATCGGAAGAAGTCACGATGATCCATCTATCCAATGATTTTAAAAAGCAGTTTTTGGTTACCGAGTCACATGCAGAGGGTTCTGACTTGTCTGTGGAGAGAGAAAGGTTAGAGAACAATGGCTCATCTAAGGGAAATTATAGATCTAAGCCTAGATCAGAAAAAGATGTGGAGTACTATTACTGTTACAAGAGGGGTCATATTAAGTCATACTGTCCTAAGCTAAAACCGAAGGGGAGTACGTCTAGGAAGAGTGCATATTTTGAGGCATCTTCTGATGTGGCTCATGTAGCGAAGGATCTATTAAATGATTTTGACGAGGATCTGAATAATAAGTGGATTCTAGATTCTGGTTGCTCTTACCACATGTGTCCCAATCTGGATTGCTTGTCCTTCTATTAAAAGGTGAATGGTGGTTCGATCTTGATAGGGGATGATTTCGTTTGCAAAACCATTAGGAAGAGAGAAATTAAAATTCATATATATAATAACATTGTTAGGACTCTGACTGATATTCGGCACGTTCTAGATTTGAAGAAAAAAAATCTATCTCTTGGTACTCTGGATTCTTTTGGATGCAAGTTCACTCCTCAAGGTAGAGTTCTCAAAGTATCTAGAGGGATTATGACCGTTATATAGGACGACAAGATTGAGAACCTCTATGTTCTTTATGGGAGCACTATTACAAGTAGTGCAACGATTTCTACTTCGATGGAAGATCGGGAGACAGTCTCGTCACGGTTATGGCATAAACGTTTGGGCCATATGAGTGAGAGATGCCTTTCTGAGTTGAGCAAGGGGGATTTACTCTCAGGTGTGAAGAACATCAAACTTGACTTTTGTGAGCACTTTATATTTAGGAAGCAATATCGATTCAAGTTTGGTATGACGATTCATCACACAAATGGGACATTAGATTATATCCATGCAGATATTTGAAATCCTTCCAGAGTTGCTTCTAAGGGAGGATCAAGGTTCTTCGTTTCTTTTATGGATGATAATTCCAAAAATATCTGAGTCTATATGTTGAAGACCAAAGATTAGGTGTTTGAGACGTTTCGAAGGTGGAAGACTTTAATAGAGAAACAAAATGACAATAAGTTAAAATATTTCCATAGCGATAATGGGGGAGAATTTTCATCAAAGAAGTTCCAGCACTACTGTGAGTAGAAAGGCATTACCAGACACTTTACGATTAGGGAGACACCTCAGCAGAATGGTGCCACACAGAGGATGAACAAGACTTTACTCGAGCAAGCACGCTGCATGCTCTTTGAGTCAGTCTTAAGTAAAGAGTTTTGCGTAGAGGCCGTGAACACGTACGACATGCTACTTGGTGAACCTGTCATCAGCTACTGTGATTGCTTTGAAGATTCCGGAGGAGGTTTGGTCAGGCAAACCGGTGGATTACTCGATATTACGAGTGTTTGAATATCTGGCTATCACGTCAAAAATAGTAAATTGGTTCTACGTGCTAGGAAGGGCATATTCTTGGGGTATGCTTTCAGAGTTAAGGGGTACAGAGTTTGGTGCCTAGAATCATATAGATTTATTACTACTAGATATTTGACTTTCGATGAGACTCAGCTGCAGACTTCTAGTAGACCGAGGTTAGAGATCGATCTTGAGGGCAAAAGTCATGGTGATCAATTATAGGTGGAGCTACAGGCTGTACAATTTCTACAGAGGTAGAGTAGAGTGCTCCGACAGAGGTAACTGCTCTAGAGGAGGCAGTATAGATTCCAGTGTAGCAGTCCATCATAGCTAGTAGGCAAAAGCGGACTATTAGAGCTCCAATCAGATATGGGTATATGGAGTTAGTTACCTATACACTAACCCTTGTTGATGGTGACGAGCCGACCACTTTTCGAGAGGTAGTCCAGGATAGGGATTGCGTTGAGTGGGGCATGGCCATGAGTGAAGAGATTGAGTCTCTTCACAAGAATCAAACTTGGGAGCTTGTTGCCAGACCCAAAAGGCAAAAAGTATGTAATCGACTGCAAATGGGTTTACAAGAAGAAAAACGAGGCTTCTTGCAGTATTCGATACAAGGCATGATTGGTAGCTAAAGGCTACTTATAGAAAAAAGGTATCGACTACAATGAGGTATTTTCACCTTAGATCGAGATTGTTTACGGAGAAGATGTTTTTATCAAAGAAAGAAGAAGGGATCCTGGGGGCGCCAGCATGGCACTCCCTTGGCATCTTGAAGGCTCATAGTGATTATGATATGCACGGTGGAGTGTGGCTTTTAAGTAAATGTTTGAGAAAGCGGATTGAAGGGAAACCCAGTCTACGGTTTGCCGCAAGGAGATATATGACAGGGAAAGGAAGGAAAAAATAAAAAAAACTAGAGAAGGCGTTGTGTATCCTCCTCTACGATACCGGATAAACAATTCGATACTGACTTGCTCCAACCACGTGGGTAACAAAGATCAATTACAAATAACGATTCTCCGATGAATCGATGCAGAAAAAGCAATCCAACTCAAATAGAAAAATAGCAAAGCAAGAAGAAACCAAACCATAAAGCAAAACACAAAGAGAGAGAGACGAGAGATTCATGTGAAAACCCTTGTGGAAAAAAATCATGGGCGAAGACGATCAGTCGATCCACTAGAAAGAAGAACGAGACGGAGTTACATGCAATGCCCAACTCCAATGAGACAAACTTCCTTCGCCGAGAGCACCTCATTCTTCTCCAAACCTTCTCCTAAGCCTCTCCAAGGCTCTCCCAAGTTTCCTATTTAATGCAATAGCAATGCTATCTCATCCCCAAAACCCTAGACCACTTTATATAGTAGAGGAATAGGTTACACAAGGTTAATCCCGAGATTCTCCCAAAATAGCCAAATCTAGAAAGTCAAAACGTGCATGACTGGGTCAGACCCATGCTTGTCAGCTATAATTATGTGCACGACCTGGAAAAATCATGTGCACGACTGCCTGGAGCCTTTCACTGAAGGATGCGTTGACAATCATAGGGTCCACGTTGTGCGCACGACTGTGGAGTCATGCACATGACTTCCTGGGGACAAACGCTCGCCCTTTTTCAAGGATGTGTCGACAATGTCAGAGGTCGAATCATGCGCACGACCCCTACTCTAGAGGTATTGAGCCATATATCAACAATCTCCACCTTGGCGAGAAGTCTGAATCCAATCGTCATCTCCACTTGCACCCTGATGGTGCACAAAGATGCCTCCTCGGTATCCCAAAACGCATCCCGAAGATACGTCAAAGCACCCAAAAGGTGCCAGCACCCCGAAGATACGAAACTGCTCAAATCATCTTGACCATGATCAGGCAATGTCTAAACTTAGTCACTGGAACCAGCTTCGTCAACATGTCAGCAGAATTATAATGCATGAAAATCTTCTTCAAAGAAACTATCTTCTGCTTGATATGATGCCGAACAAAGTGATAACGGATATCAATATGCTTCGTCCGTGAGTGATGGACCCAGGGACGGAACCAGGATTTCTTCTTGGGGGGGGCCAAGCATGATCAAAAAAAAAATCACCAATTCAAGAATAAGAAATATATTAAGATTCAAGACTAAATTAATACATAGAAAAAAAAACTAACATTAGTAACATATGTTGACTGTTCACACATTTAAACAAAAGAAAAGACATAATAATTGTTTGTTCATATATTTCAACTCAATCAGTAATTAAAATGGAACCCGTCGTTCTTTTAGATCTCTGAAATCATCAATGATCGAATCTGTACTAAATTTCACAGCAATTTCTCTTTCAATATACAAAATCAAAGAGTCAGTCAGAAAATCATCATCAATTTTGTTGCGAAGCCTAGTTTTGACAATATTCATGGCTGAAAATGCTCGTTCCGTCGTTGCAGTAGAAACTGGAAGAGTAAGTACAAGTGAAATCACTCTATAAACAAGTGGATAGCCTCCTGTTGATCTTCTGGTCCTTACCAACCATTGGCACAATTCAGAAACATTTGACAATTCCTTGAATTCCGGATGTAGAACTATATTATGCTCATAATGGTGAAGCTCCATTTTCAATTGTTCTTTTTCATGATCGGTGAAGTCTTGTGGATAAAACTTGTTTACCAATTGACAAATATCATTGATTCTGAAAGATTCAAGTGCATTTCGAGGATCCAGAGCTGAACTGAGAATAAGCAGCTCCACTGCATGCTCATTAAATCGACGATTTAATTCTTGTAATTGAGAATCTATAGCAGCATAGAAAATGTTCACCCGATAATGATGCTCAATTGTGAAGTCATCTTGTTGTTGGCGAGCTCGACCTCGTCTCTCAACATAACGAGTATTCATATCTGGAATATCTATATTGCGTGCCTCACAGAATAATTTCACATTGGTAAGTAAAACATCCCATCCATCATCTCTAAATTTTTGGATAAGCACTTTAGTAGATGAAACAAGATGCATAGAATTTAAAATGTCTTGAGATTGACACTGTAAAGCTTGACAAAGTAAATCAGTGATCTCCATAGTTCCTTTCATAAGATGCAATAAGAAGACAAATTCAAATGAAACCATTGCTTGATAAACTGAGTCTGCTTCTCCTCGTTGGGAAGAAGTAGTTCCTTCGTCAATAATGTTAAGTAGAACTGCACATGTTGCACTGAACATCTTCATCAAACTAGAAACTGATCTCAAGTGAGAACTCCAACGAGTATCTCCAGCCCGTTGTAAAGTGTCAATTTGATTAAGCCCCCTTCCACTCTCGAGCTCACCAATTTCAATCATATAAGCAATGTCAGCAGCTTGAGCAGCCCTCAATTCTTCATTACGTTTGCAAGAAGCACCAACAATATTGACAATAGAAGTCAATTTAGTAAAAAACTGATGAACAGGGATAACTTCCTTTGATGCTGCCACTAATGCCAATTGCAAACGATGTGCGAAACAATGAATGTAATAAGCATATGGACAATCATTCGAAATCAAAGCTTGTAGTCCATTCCATCCACCACGCATGTTACTTGCACCATCGTATCCCTGCCCTCGAATATTTTGAATATCTAGGGTATTATAAGATAACACAGAATATATCCCATCTTTTAGGGTTAGTGCTACAGTGTCAGAGACATGTACAAGACCAAAAAAACGCTCTCGTATAAAGCCATCTTTATCAACAAATCTTAAAACTATAGCCATTTGCTCATTCATTGACTCATCGCGAGCTTCATCAACAATTATGCAAAACTTTGCATCACCAATTTCTTCACGAATTGCCTTCTTTATTTTGGCTGAAAAAACATGTAAAATTTCTTTTTGAATCATTGGTGATATATAAGAGGCATTTTTTGGAGCTTTAGTTATCGCTTCAGCAACCTTTTCATTATATGAAACCACAAAATCCAATATTTCAAGAAAATTTCCACGATTAGTTGAACCAAGGCTTTCATCTCGACCTCTAAAAGCAACACCTTGAAGTGCAAGGACTCGAACAGTATCAATTGAGGCCTTCAAACGTAGTCGATTATTTGCAACTTGTTCAGAAGAGAAATTTTCAAGCACCTTTTGTATATGCTGAGATTGGTTCATCAAATCCTCACATGACCTCTCAGCAATTTTATGAAGAGAGTTAGGATCTTTACCTATATGATTTAGAAAAGCACAATTTTTTCCATCTCTAACTTTCTTCCAATTTTTAAATCCGTCAACGGTGAATGCATTATGTCCCGGATACCCGGATGGCTTATTAAAGAGAAAACATAGTAGGCAAAAAGCTGCATCTTTATCGGGAGAATATTCAAGCCATAAAGGAAATAACGTGAACCACGAAGGCTGAAAACTCCGAAGATGACTTTCTAATCCAGATTTTGGGTACTTTGAAATAATAGGTTGGAACGGACCTGATTTAATGTAAGCTCGCCAAATTTCATCATGCCGATTAACATCATAATCCCATATCTGCGGACGTAATCCAGGATCACGCTCCAACGAACTAATATCAATTTCATTGACTTCAACTTTTCGAGATTTTGTAGGAGGATTTTCTGTAATTTGGATATCCATATTGGAGGCTGGAGAAGATGCATCACCATCACTGACTTCTAAATTTTGTACATGTTTTCTCTTGAAAAAGTCAAACATTGTAGTTGGTTTTCCCATAGTCTACAATATCAAATAAATTATAAAATAAATAAAATCATCTTTAAAATGATCTCTATATTTAAATAATGAATCAATAAATTAGACGATGCCCCTTATTCAGAGAGAGAGAATACCTTGTGTCTTGTGAAACCGGAGTTCCGAATTTTAAGTTGGGGGTGAATATAAGCCGGATAATCGAAAAGAACACAAGAACTGCAAGAAAAATAAAAAATATTACTGAATATAAATCATAGAATCACAAACAAAATAAAAGCTAGGGTTGAAATAAATAAGGATTATTTTTTTACCCTAAAGCAAATGCAATTATGCAAGAGAGGGAATAAAAAATAAAATTGAATCGTCAAACCTTCTTCAGCAGCCTTCTGCGGCAGGCGGCAGCTTCAAGATTCTTACGCAGATTTTAGAAGGCCCAAGATCGCAATGGGATCCTATAATCCCGTTGGCGTCGCCAGGGTCGCCTGAAATTCCCTCACGTATTGTGGTCGCAGGCCCCACATACTTGTCTTTGAAGGCTCGCGGTGTCGGCGTGGTTCCTATTTTCGGATCGTCAAAATTTGACTTTTCTGATTTCTTTTACATGTTAGGTCACCATTGCAGCCTTGCAACATGTTTTAAAATAAAAAAAAAATTTTGAGATTGTTTTTGACGATTTTACACGATAGGTACAGGTGGGCCAGGTGGCACCATGAGATTCGAGTACGATTTTGTTCCAACTTCCTTAAGAGATTGGATATTTGGATGTACCTGATCTCTCTTATTGGTGAGGGCTTTCGGTCATTTCACCATGATATCCTTGGAATAGACCAATCAGAGAGACCCGACTACCGAACATCCATTATCCAACCTCTTTAAAGACGTTGGGAAAAAATAGTATCTGGATTCTGAGTCTATCTCTCTCTCTCCTCTCTCTTTCTCTCTCTAGAGCTCTCTCTATCCTCAACGTCGTCAACGACTCAACGACCTCAACGATGGGAACCGTGGGCCGGGCCGGACGCCCTCAGCCCTTGGATTGGACCTGTGGACGGTGAGGATACGGATCACGGATTCACGAGCTTCGCGACGGGTCGGCGATGGGCTGGCGACGCGTTCATCCACCGCACGAGCCGCGGATCGCGGCGGGGAGTCGTCAGAGCCGCGGATCGCGGCGGGGAGGTCGGTGGAGCCGAGCGTTCATCCACCACACGAGCTGCGGATCGCGACGGGGAGTCGGCAGAGCCGCGAATGCGGCGGATCGCGGCGGGGAGGTCGGCGGAGCCGCGGATCGCGGCGGGGAGATCGGCGGAGCCGTGGATCACGGCGGCCGACGGGGTCCGGCTGGAGCTCCTGACGGGGTCCGGCGGATCGCAGATTCACAGAAGCTGAGAACCGGGTTTTTTAAAAAAAAAAAAAAATTAGGGGGGGCCGTGGCCTCCCTTGGCCCTACTGTAGTTCCGTCTCTGGATGGACCTGATCATCATTCGCCAAATAGATAGTACTTTGGCTATCTGAAAATATCTCCATGCTAAGCTGCGAAAGATTGAACTCGCCCACAATTCCTCGGAGCAAAATTATCTCCTTGGCATTTTCCGTAATGGCCATGTATTTAACCTCTATCATCGACAGTGCAACCGTGTCCTATAGGAAGGCATTCCAACTCACCGAACCACCTGCCAGCATGAACAAATAACATGTCATAGACCGACGCCCATCAAAGTCACCAGCATAGTCGGTATCCATATATCCCACTATATCTCTGGCTGACTCGCCATCCCATTGAAAGAGTAATCCCATATCCAGTATACCCCTAAAGGTATAATAATATTAATTTTATGGCCTACCAATGCTCCTTTTCCGGATCGATCATGTAACGACTAACCACACTGACCGTCTGTGCAATATCTGAATGAGTACACACCATAACGTATATCAAATTGCCCACTACGCTCGCATACGGCATACGAGCCATGTAAACATGTGTCGTTGGTACTCGAAAACTGTCTCGCCGATAGTCGGAAGAGTACAGCAAGGGAGATGCTAACTGGCTTAGCATTACCTATCCCATAACATGAAACCATCTTTTGAAGATAGCTCATCTACGTCAAATGAATAGTACCATGCATCCGATCCCTGTAAATCTCTATCCTAAGGATTTTTTTTGCACCGCCCAAGTCCTTCATCTCAAATTCATTGCTCAACTGATATTTCAGGACGTCGACATTTGACATGCTCTTTGCAGCAATAAGCATGTCATCCATATACAAAAGAAGACATATTAGAGAACCGCCACGAAGCTTTCCGATGTAGACGTTGTGATCATACTCGTTTCTGACGTACCCATGTTCCCCCATGAATGTGTCGAATCTCTTATACCACTTGTAGAAGGGATTTTCCGGTGCGCCGACGAGATAATGACACGTATACAACGAAACCGCCTAGCTCGGCCCGGCTTGAAGATTTGAAGAACTGGACCGGTCAGACCGGGTTTGACCCGGTCCAACTCGGTGCATGGGTTGCGCCCTCAACAAAGTGTGAGTCCTTGTGAGGGCTTGAAATAACCTGAGCTTCTTGAAGGGAACCAGGTCGGGGAAAGAGTCGGGTAGGTCGTGGACCTGGCCCGGCAACCCGGACCTCCGAGAAGACTGACCTGATCAGCAGTGGAGGGCCACCCCTGGGCAAGAAAAGATTGAAAAGCGCCCGTAACGGCCAGAGGACCTCGGCGGACTTTCAAGGATTCGTCAGGCTGGATGATCCTAATGATATCTCTCTCATTAGAATCAAGAATCGCCCATGACTAATCAAGGGCCCATGATCAACGGGAGCATAGAAGGAAATAAATAAAATGCGTCCAATCATAAAAGATACACCATAACCGTCCCAAGATTCTCAAATAAAATTCCGAGAGCAATACACACATGCATAAGAAGAACTTTAAAAGAACCCCACCCCTTCATTGGAAGGTAATCAATATCTCGCTCCTGAACCCTAGACCACGTCTGGTCCGCTCCTTATTGTTCTTTCCTTCACTGAATTGAGCGTCGGAGGGACCTTGGTTCGAAGTTGAGCCTCGGTCTTCTTACATGTACCGCGTGAAGGAGGTGGAGGCAAGCCGCTCTATCTGACGATCGGGTGTGGCCAACGGGTTCCCCCCCCCCCCCCACTATATCGGTGATTGCTTAAGGTTGTACAAGGACTTCCTCAATCAGCACACATGATCTTTCTTAGCTTCCATCACGAACCCTCAGGCTGCTATATGAGATAAGCTCCTCCAACTCGCCATACAAGAACGTCGTCTTCATATCTAGCTGCTCTAACTCGAGATCAAACAGCGCCACCATAACCAACAAAAGGCGAATAGAGGTGTGCTTCACCACAGGTGAAAATACCTCGTTGTAGTCGACACCTTCCTTCTGTAAGTAGCCTTTAACTACCAATCGCGTCTTGTACCAACTACCACCTGGAGACTCATGTTTCTTCTTATAAACCCACTTGCAGCCTATCACTTTTTGCCCTCTGGGTTTCACAAAAAGCTCCCACATATAATTCTTGTGAAGTGACTTAATCTCTTCACCCATGACTGTGCCCCATTCAATCCAGTCTCTGTCCTAGACTGCCTCTCGAAAAGTAACCAGTTCGTCACCATCAACAAGGGTTATTGCATAAGCAACCAACTCCTCGTACCCGTGTGGGGGAAATTTCCATGCCGCCTTGATCGGGAACCCCACCCTACAGCCTTGATTGAATGTTGATGGTTTGTAGAGTTAGAGAGATGGGAGAGTAGATAGAGAAAGTAGAGAGTGATATGACACAAGGATTGGTGACGGAGTTCAGTCTTACGACCTACGTCTCCGGGCGTGAGGTGCCACCTGATCTTCACTATAATATAAGTAAGGAGGGAGAAGCGTTCTCTCGACAGGCCGAGAGAAGCTTTGTACAATGGGGTTGCACGGGGCAACTAGAAGAGAATAGGAAGTGGACAATTGAGCTCTAGCCCTTACTCTGGAATCCTCCTCCTTTGATCAAATGACCAACCCCCTTTTTGAAAGCCTTGGGGGTCCTTTTATAGCATAGGCACGTGCCCGATATGGCAGTGATGAGGTGGCGTTGATGAGGTGGCGCTGGTGATGGGCCTCCTTGCTGGGCCCTTATTGGGCCGTTGTTCGGGCCCAATAAGGGGGAGGGTTTGATCGATCTGCCTGCAGAGTGGGCCCATGAGCCTGGGCGGGCTTACCCACTTGAACCGTTGCGCGGGCCCCTGCGGCTCTAATCCGGTCCGGTACAATTTTTGCACCCACAGTTATCCCTTCCCAGTCGGGTCAGGACCTCCTGGGTCGGCTAGGATTCCATGGTGCAAACGCCTTAGGATTCTGGCATGGTTGGCTAGGGCCATCAGAGTCGCGGTTCGTATTAGCTGAGTCCCGACTCGTGTCATGAGCCAAGCCAACATGTTCATGTATGATACTTGTGCTGATCTGCCGATGCCGAGACCCTTTTGGTGCGAGCCAAAAGTCTCAGTTTTGTAAGTGGGCATTCTCAAAAAATTAGTGTGTTTCCCGACCGAGACCCTTTTCCTTCTGTCGACACCGAGACCCTCTTGGTGTGAGCTAAAAAGTTTCGGTTTTGTAAGGGGACGTTCCCTAAAAATCAGTGCGTTTTCCGACCGAGACCCTTTTTCTTCTGCCAACGCCGAGACCCTCTTGGTGAGAGCCAAAAAGTCTCAGTTTTGCAGGTGGGCGTGCTCGAAAAATTAGTACGTTTTCCGACCGAGACCCTTCTCCTGCTGTTGACGTCGAGACCCTCTTACGTGAGTCAAAAAGTCTCGGTTTTATAAGTGGGTGTTTTCGAAAAACTAGTGCATTCTCTGATCGAGACTCCTCCTACGGCCGACGCTGAGGCCCTCTTCCAGGTAGGGTTTCTCCCCTTTCCCCTGGACGAAAAAGAAGGGGCAAGTTGTTGATCCGGCGCGAGGAAGATGATGTCGCACATCAGCCAACGCCCACATCTGTCCGGGCCCGCGTGCCTCAGCGCTGTCAGCCCGTGCCCGCACCAGCCCGCACCGTTGTCCTGACTACCGCCATACAAAGAGGGCCGCTCAGTGTAAGGAGTCGGGTCTGGTTTGTCGTCTCCAGGAGGAAGGTCACGCGCGGGGGACTCGGCAACAGCGGCACGCCAAATGGGGGGGGGGAGTCGGATCCCCCCCATCCCTGTCCGCTTGTGGGAACCCGCGAGGGACTCGGTGAGAGGAAACAAGCAAGGGGGGGAGAGTCGGGTCCCTCCCCTGTTCGTAGCCGCCAGCGACGTGCTGCGCACCGACAGGCGGAGAGAAAACATGCGAGGTAGGCATGCGAGACGAGTGGAAACACACGAGGGAAGGATACGTGACGAGAGGGTTGCCTCGGGCTGCCGGGAGACGGAGCACGCGGAGGGGTTGCCTCGGGCTGTTGTGAGTCGGGGTGTACGGAGGGAGAGGGGCCAGTTTGGTTCGTCCGAACCCCTCTCGTTGTTGCATGCCGTCGTCGGCTGAGCGGCTTGCGCCATAGATTAGGGTTCACGTGAAAGAGAACGGATCCCCCCTCTCTCTTCTTCTCTGTGACGAGAGGGAAGCATGAGGGGGATCAGACCTCTCCCTCTCTCCATTGCTGCGCGTCGAGGGTGCACGTGGGAGGTGGAGTCGGATTTCCTCCCCATGGTACTGCGAGCCGGAGGAGAAAAAAGAAGGGGTCAGGGAGCAGCGTTCGACCTCCCCCGAGTGTTGCCGGAGCCGTCCATCACCCTCACGCTGCTGCAGTCACGCCGGAGAAGAGAGATCAGGGGGGTTCGGCCGCCTCTGCCTCCTCTTCTTTGTCTGTGGTTGCGCAGCAACAAGGGGCACACGCGTGGGGTTTGTCCGAGCCTGGCACCCCTCTCTTCTTTGCTGCAGGTCGGGAGATGCACGCGGGCGTCCGAGAAGGCAGCATGGGGCGAAGGTTGGCACGGGGGGTGTTGCGTGTCACCCTCCCTCTCTTCTATGTTGCCCTAGGTCGGAGCTCGATGGGGAGCACGTGGAGAGAGGGTGGGCGTCCGATTCGTCCGATCTCCTTGGGCCATATCGAGAGGCTACTAGAGGGAGCGCGCTGAGAGAAGGGGAGTGCGGTTCGTCTGACCCCCTTTGGGTTGGCTTGGGCTGCTGCGAAGAGGACACGTGGGTTTGTCTCGGGTCGCTGTGAGACAACACACATGGAGGGGTCGCCTCGGTCCGCTGCGAGACGGAGTGCGCGGAAGGGGAGGACAAGTTCGGTTCGTCATCGTCGCCGCGTGACGAATTACATGAGGAGAATGCACGGGAGGGTGTTTGGTTCATTTGACCCCCTATTCCCATTCTGATCAGTTGTCGCCAAGAGCACGTACGCGCGGGCCGGGAGAGGTGCAAGTTCTTCTTTCATACCCGGCGCTCGGCCTGCTACGAGTTGGGCACGTAACGAACCAAATTGAGGGCGTGAGCGTAACCGTCATTGCCATGTAATTATTTTGATGCTAGTCTTCGAAGAAAATGAACTCAAAAACTTTCGACCGTCGTAGTTTTTCATACGTGAGCCGGATCAATGCGTATAATATGCCGTTGCGTCGGTGCTGAAAAACTGGTTAAAGTGGACGTAAAGCATCGGGCACCTTTGCGTGTAATATTTCCAATGCATGTCTTCGAAGAAAAAGACCTTGAAACCTTCTGACAGTCATAACTTTTCATACGCATGTCGGATGAATGCGTATAAGGTGTCATTGCATTGGCTCCGAAAAATTGATCAAAGTGGTCGTGAAACATCGCACACCTTGACGTGCAACATTTCTGATGCTTGTATTCGAAGAAAAAGTCCTTGAAAACTTCCGACAGCTGTAACTTTTTATACGCACATCGAATGAATACGTATAAGGTGCCGTTGCATTGGCGCCAAAAAATTGATCAAAGTGGACGTGAAACATCACACACCTTGACGTGCAACATTTCCGATGCTTGTATTCGGAGAAAAAGACTTTGAAAACTTCTGACAGCCATAACTTTTCATACGCACGTCGGATCAATGCATGTAAGGTGTCGTTGTGTCGGCGCCGAAAAACCGGTCAAAGTGGACATGAAACATTGTTTGCCTTGATGAGTAACTTTTTCGGTATTTACCTTTATAGAGAGGTGACTCTAAAGAACGCGCCGGCCGGGTTTTCAACTTGCGTTTTAAAGAGGCCTCGACATGCAGTAACTCATCCGTCTATGTCCGACACCCAACTGCACCTAGTTACTGTGTTCACTAGGTACTGTAGTTGGGCCCTAGTGATGATGCGACAGTTACCGCGGGCCCACCCCTGATGAGAAAGGGGATTTTTGCTTGTGAAGTTTGTGCAACCAAATCAATAGGTTTGGATGAGATTTTATTCAATCGACCCAAAGGAAGATAACTCTTTGTATTTGAATGATCATTGTGTGTGGAAAACACTTGAATCGGGTTGACTAATAAGCAGTGGTATCTCGACCTCTATATATCTAGTTGGAGAGGTTCCATGTATTGAAATTGTGTAGCCATGTCCATTGTTTGTAAGTGTGATTCTCTGATCGGGCTTAAGGGTGATTTGGCAAGTCTGCATAGTCGCCTTTAATTGGTGAATATCAAGGTCTGACGGTATTCATCAGGCGTCGAGTGCGTGACCCCCAGTCAATGATTGATCGATTAGTAGCTACTAGCCGATGACGGTCCGGGGGATTGACTATTCTTGCGGCTTCTCTCACAAAATGGTAAACCATGGTCGATTGGTCGTTGCCGAAAGTTCGGTTGCTGTCGTTCGATCGATTGCTTACCAACTATTTGTCACTTTGACTGCCACAGTGCAGAGGGTAGCGTGTGCTTACAAAGCTGGACCGACCACACCCTGATCGATTTGGAATCGTCAGCCGGTGAGAGAGGATGATGATTGGTGGCAATCTGATGTTTGAACCTGAGTGACAAGACTAAGCATAGACTTTTTCTCGAGTGCCAAGATGTCAGTGGTGGCGTCTCTGATTTTATTTTCATGTGCTAAGGAAGGATCCTTGGACTTGCTGCATACCGAGGCTGCGACACCTGCCTCAGACTTTGTCTTCGAGTACCAAGGGCAGGGCCTTGGGCTTGTAGAGTACCGAGGTGTTAGTCGCCTCAGACTTTGTCTTCAAGTACCAAGGGCAGGGCCTTGGGCTTATAGAGTGCTGAGGCGTTAGTCGCCTCAGACTTTATCTTCGAGTGCCAAGGGCTAGGCCTTGGGCTTGTAGAGTACCAAGGCGTTGGTCGCCTCAGACTTTGTCTTCGAATGCCAAAGGCTGGGCCTTGGGCTTGTAGAGTGCCGAGGCGTTGGTCGCCTCGGACTTTGTCTTTGAGTGCCAAGGGCTGGGCCTTGGGCTTGTATAGTGTCGAAGTATTGGTCGCCTCCGACTTTGCCTTCAAGTGCCAAGGATGTCTCCTTGAACTTGGTGCATGTCAAAGCAGTGGCGTCTGCCTTGGACTTATTCTCATAGCCTCGGATGAGTATAGTTGATAGCTTAGCTTGACCTGGATTGTCAGGAGCCTTTTTATCAGACTTTCGTCTTGAAAGGGCGTAGCCGAATTGCCTTCGAGCTTCCGACTTGAACGGGCGGAATCGAAGGTCTTTGGTTGACCTAAGTTATCAGGAACTTTTTTATTGGACTTTAGCCTCGAGAGGGCGTAGCCAAATTACCTTCGAGCTTCCGATTTGAATGGGCAGAATCGAAGGTCTTTGGTTGACCTGGGTTGCCAGGAGCCTTTTTATCGGACTTTAGCCTCGAGAGGGCATAGCCGAATTGCCTTCCAGCTTCCGACTTGAATGGGCGGCATCAAAGGTCTTAGGTTGACCTGGGTTGCCAGGAGCCTTTTTATCAGACTTTAGCCTCGAGAGGGCGTAGCCGAATTGCCTTCGAGCTTCCGACTTGAATGGGCGAAATCGAAGGTCTTTGGTTAACTTGGGTTGCGAGGAGCCTTTTTTTTTAATGCATTAATATGGTGGAATCGAACTTTGAGAGATTTGATTTTGAGAAAAACGAGACACTTTATTGATAGAAAAAAGTTGCGATTACATTTTTTCAGAGGCTGCCCAGCGGACGTTATGATTATGCATCCATGTATTACGTTGAGTTTCTTTCTCCACTGCTGCTGCCTTTACGTCTCTCGACCTGGTTCCTTGTTAGCGAGGTAGCCATCGAGCCGCCCTTCTTGGATCAGATCTTCGATGTGATGCTTTAGCGTCCGACATGTAGAGGTTGGGTGGCCATGGCTGCGATGGAACTCATAGTAGGCTATCGTATCTCTTACCAAGTCGGAATTTGGAGGGAGACGTTGTGGCCACTTGCAAAAGGGCTCATTCTACAAACAGGCGAAGATGTCTTCAATGGAGGCGTTCAGCTCAGTGAATACCCTTTGCTCCCTTGGAGTTCGCCTCTTCCCTGTTGGAGGGGCCTTCGGATCTTCATTGTACCTTTTGGCTTGTACCTTTTGATCGGATGCGGCATTGGCAGACTTCTTGTACTGTGCATCCCTCGGGGCTTCATCAGCCTTCCTGTGTCGAGAGTCGCGAGGTTCGCGTGGCTCGCACAACTTTCTGGCCCGCTGGTTGTCCTCCACATCTATCTCCCACTGCACGCGTTTGAGCATCGCCTCCAAGGAGTTCGGAGGATGTCGGATAAAATCAGTGTAGACGTGGAGTTTCAGCCGGATGGCATTATGGAATGCCAACATAATGGCCTCCTCATTCTGGTAACGGCCAGTGAGCTCAGAATGCTCATTGCAAAACCTGGTTGTGAAGCTCCTCAGGGACTCGTCGGAGCCTATCTTTAGCCGGTAAAGAGTATCCAGCTTCTTTTCTGGCTTCAGGTTAAGTCGATAATGATCCATGAAGAGTTCCGCCAGTTCTTCGAAAGTAGCCACTGCTCCAGTGAGCAATGTGTGGTACCAATCGAGGGAAGGCCCCTCGAGGCTTTCCGTAAACATACGGCAAAGAACATGGTTCTTATACTCGTATGGCGTCAGGGCCTGCTTGTAGGCTAGGATGTGGAAAGCAAGGTCTCCCTTGATTCAGTTGAACTTGGGCAGACTTGGTATTCGCCAACCCACAGGGAAAGGGGTTGCGAGCACCTCAGGATGAAGAGGCCCTGTTGAGGCAATTAGTAGCCTGCGATTTTGATGGCGGCGTCCCACATCTGTGGTTTGCCTTCTTCGATTGAGTAGCTCACGTGCATCTGGCATTCTTGCATGCGAGTGAATGGGGTGTCCACTGGATCCCGTTGATTCAGGCGACCTCTCTCGACGGTGGCTTGGAGCACCATCGATGTCAAGACGATCCCACACCGTTTGCTTAGGTGCTTGCGTGGATGCCTGACGCTTTTCGGCATGAACCCTCCTTGGTTCTTCGAGGTGATGACTCGTAGCTGGGCGAGTCTTCAATGGGCCTTCAGTCGTGGCGAGAAAGTTATGGATCATAACTCCTGCCCTCTCTGCTGCCTTCTTCAAGGAGTCTCTCTCTTGTTCAAGGGCCGCATTCTTCTTGAGGAGATTTAGCAACTGGAAGTCAGCAACCGAGATCTCGTATGTAGCCTGAGGCTCGCTCCCTTGAATAGCGTGTTCTTTGCCAGTTCAATGCCTCGAGGATGACGGGTCCCGTCGATCACTGTGCCCTTCTGGATGGCTGCCTTGAGACCCCAGCCACTCCCGAACATTTCTTTGGTTGGTTGCCATCGAGACTTCTTGTTCTTCTTCGATTAGCACATCATTTGTTCGTTCAGCACCCGCCTTTGGTGGGTTGGTGCTGGCCTTCACCATCGAGTGTGTTGATGTCGGTGTGATGAAGGCGTTGAGGTTGATTTGGAGGAGGACTTGTGGCTTGTCACTACAAGTTGAATAGGAGTCGGTAGAGGTGTGGGTAAGACCTCTATCGATGTCCCACAGATGGCGCCAAAGATTATGGGGGAAATTTTTGTGCCGCCTTGATCGGGAACCCCACCCCACAGCCTTGATTGAATGTTGATGGTTTGTAGAGTTAGAGAGATGGGAGAGTAGATAGAGAGAGTAGATAGTGATGACACAATAATTGGTGACGGAGTTCAGTCTTACGACCTAAGTCTCCGGGCGTGAGGTGCTACCTGATCTTCACTATAATATGAGTAAGGAGGGGGAAGCGTTCTTTCGATAGGCCGAGAGAAGCTTTGTACAATGGGGTTGCACGGGGCAACTAGAAGAGAATAAGAAGTGGACAATTGAGCTCTAGCCCTTGCTCTGGAATCCTCCTTCTTTGATCAAATGACCAACCCCCTTTCTGAATGCCTTGGGGATCCTTTTATAGCATAGGCACGTGCCCGATATGGCAGTGATGAAGTGGCATTGATGAGGTGGCGCTGGTGATGGGACTCCTTGCTAGGCCCTTATTGGGCCGTTGTTCGGGCCCAATAAGGGGGAGGGCTTGATCGATCTGCCTGCAGAGTGGGCCCATGAGCCTGGGCGGGCTTACCAACTAGAGTCGTTGCGCGAGCCCCTGCGGCTCTAATCCGGTCCGGTACAATTTTTGCACCCACAACCCGTATCTGACTAGAGCTCTGATAGTCCTTTTTTGCTTGTCGGCTGCAACTGATTGCTATACTGGAATCTGAATTGCCTCCTCTAGAATAGCCACCTCTGTCAGAGTAGTCTGCTCTACCTCTGTAGAAACTGTAGGAGCCTGTAGCTCCATCTGCAACTGATCACCGTGACTTTCGGCCCCAAAATCGATCTCAAACCTCAGCTTGCTTGAAGTCTGCAGCTGAGTCTTATCGAACGTCACACCTCTGGTAGTGATGAAGCTACACAATTTTGTTCACCAAACTCTGTACCCATTAACTCTGGAGACATATCCCAAGAATATGACCTTCTTCGCACGCAGATCCAACTTGCTATCTTTGACATGATAGTAAGCTGGACATCCAAACACTCGCAAGATCAAGCAATTCGCGTTTGCCTGACCAAAGCTCATTCAGAGTCTTCAAAGCAATCGTAATAGCTGGTGACCGGTTCACCAAATAGCATATCGTGTTCACGGCCTCTGCCTAAAACTCTTTACCCAAAATGAACTCAGAAAGCATGCAGTATGCTCGTTCGAGTAAAGTCCGATTCATCATCTTTATGGCGCCATTTGCTAAGGTATCTTCCTGACCGTGAAGTGCCTGGCAATGTCTTCTTCTTCACAGTAGTGATGTAACTCCTTTGATGTAAATTCTTTCAAATTATCGCAGTGAAGACGGTTCAACTTCTTGCCAGTTTGTTTCACCATCAAAATCTTTCACCTTTGAAACGTCTCGAACACTTCTTCAACATGTAGACCAAGACTTTTCTGGAATAGTCATCAATAAAGGAAACGAAGAACCTTGATTCTCCCATAGAAACAACTCTGGAAGGACCCCAAATGTCTACATAGACGTAATCTAACGTCCCCTTCTTGTGATGAACCGTCGTGCCAAACTTGACCCGGTGTTGCTTTCCAAACACACAGTGCTCACAAAAGTCAAGCTTTACTTTATATACACCTAAGAGCAAATCTCGCTTATTCAACTTGGAAAGGCCTTTCCGCTCATATGGCCCAGATGCTTATGCCACAACTACGACGAGGCTGCCTCCCGATCTTCTACCAAAGTAGATACTGTGACGACCAAGATCCAATAGGCCAATAGCCAAGAGCCAAGACTCCTGGGGCTGAGATGCCAAGATGGATGAGGTGAAATGAGGTGTACAAGGCCATGAGTTAGCCCCACATCGCTTGGAGAGAAGGAGATCCTGAGCTACTTATATAATTTTCCTCCCCAAACATAGAAGACGCGTTTTAAAGCTGTGTGCCGCTACGGAATTCGTAAGAACTCCGTAGTTAAGCGTGCTCGGGCGAGAGCAGTACTAGGATGAGTGACCACCCTGGGAAGTTCTTGTGCGACACAGGCAAAGCGGACAAAACTTGTGTGTTTGGGGTGGATGTTACAAAATGGTATCAGAGCCGGTTCTCCTCGGGATAGGGGGGGTCTAACCCTACATGTGGACGTGTAGCCCTAAGGGGGTGGATTGTGACGACCAAGATCCAATAGGCCAAGAGCCAAGATTCCTGAGGCTGGGATGCTAAGATGGATGAGGTGAGGTGAGGTGAGGTGTACAAGGCCACGTGTTAGCCCCACATCGCCTGGAAAGAAGGAGATCCTGAGTTACTTATATAATTCGGCACAGGCAAAGCGGACAAAATCTTGTGTGTTTGGGGCGGATGTTACAAATGGTATCAGAGTCGGTTCTCCTCGGGATTGGGGGGTCTAACCCTACACGTGGACGTGTAGCCCTAAGGGGGGTGGATTGTGACGACCATGATCCAATAGGCCAAGAGCCAAGAGCTAAGATTCCTAAGGCTGGGATGCCAAGATGGATGAGGTGAGGTGAGGTAAGGTGTACAAGGCCACGTGTTAGCCCCACATCGCCTGGAGAGAAGGAGATCCTGAGCTACTTATACAATTTCCCCTCCTAAATATAGAAGACGTGTTTTAAAACCATGCACCGCTACAGAATTCGTAAGAACTTTGTAGTTAAGCGTGCCCGGACGAGAGTAGTCCTAGGATGGGTGACCTCCTTGGAAAGTTCTCGTGCGGATACGGGCAAAGCGGACAATATCTTGTGTGTTTGGGGATGATGTTACAAAATGGTATCAGAGCCGGTTCTTCGGGATGGGGGGGTCTAACCCTACACGAGGACGTGTAGCCCTAAGGGGGGTGGATTGTGACGACCAAGATCCAATAGGCCAATAGCCAAGAGCCAAGACTCCTGAGACTGGGATGCCAAGATGGATAAGGTGAGGTGAGGTGTAAAGGCCATGAGTTAGCCCCACATCGCCTGGAGAGAAGGAGATCCTAAGCTACTTATATAATTTCCCCTTCCAAACATAGAAGACGCGTTTTAAAATCGTGCGCCGCTACGGAATTCGTAAAAACTTCATAGTTAAGCGTGATCGAGCGAGAGCAGTACTAAGATGGGTAACCACCCTGGGAAGTTCTCGTGCTGGCACAGACAAAGCAGACAAAATCTTGTGGGTTTGGTGCGGATGTTATAGATACCGTTGCACTACTGGTAACAGTGCTTCCAGAAAGAATATAGAGGCTCCCGATCTTGTCACCCTTTATAACGGTCATAATCTCTCGAGATACCTTGAGAATTCCATCTTAAATGGTGAACTTGCATCCCAAAGAATCAAGAGTACTAAGAGAGATAAGATTCTTCTTCAAATATGGAACGTGTCGAACGTCGGTCAAAGTCCTAACAATGCTATCATGCATATGGATTTTGATTTCTTCCTTCCCGATGGTCTTGTATGTGAAATCATTCCCCATCAAGACCGAACCACTATTAATCTTCTGATAGGAGGAGAACCAATTCTGATTGGGACACATATGGTAGAAGCAACTAAAATCTAAGATCCACTTATTATTCAAATCCCCTCGAACTATAACCAATAAAACTGCATCATCTAAGATATCCTCCGCTATGTGAGATACGTCAGACGATGCCTCAGAATGTACTCTTTCCAAACGAACTCTCCTTCGCTTTTAGCTTAGGGCAGTCAGACTTGATAAGACCCCTCTTGTGACAGTAATATCACTCTATGTCTTTCCTTGATCTAGACTTCTTTTTGAAAGAGCCCTTGTTCTCTGACCTTTCTCTCTCCACAAACAAGCCATAACCCTCGGCCTGTGACTTCGTAACCGCGAGCTTTTTCCTGACATCATAGGATAGAAGGGTCGATGTGACTTCCTCTAATTTAATGGTGTCATTTTCGTAGAGTATCGTCATAACGAGATGCTCGTAGTGCTCCGGTAAAGATGAAAGAAGGATAAGCACTTTATTTTCTTTTTTGATGTCTACTTCGAAATTCAGTAATTCAGACATGATCCAACTGAATTCATTAAGATGTTGTGTGGGATGGAAGTATGTTCCTTAATGCGAAACTTGTAAAGCTACTGCTTTAAGAACAACCGACTTGTAAGAGATTTCGTTATGTACCAGCTTTCTAGCTTCATCCAGATCGTCATCGCAGAACTTTCATACATGACGAGAAACTTGATCTCCTTCCCCAGACAATATCGGATTGTGCTATAGGCATAAAGTTTAAACTCTTCCCAATACTCTGCTGATATATCTGCAGACTTCGCCTTTAGACCATACAGAGCTTTGTGAAGACCTTGTTGAATCAACAGATCTCTGACACTAACTTGCCATAGGATGAAGTTAGTATTCGCATCAAATTTTTCTACGTCGATCTTGAGATTTGACAACTTTGAATGGTTGGTTGCCATAAAAATTGATCAAGAACGATGAAACCTGCTCTGAAACCAGTTTGTTGCATATCCTCCTCTACGATACCTGATGAACAATCTGATATCGAATTGCTCCGACCATGTGGGTCAACAAAGATCAATTGTAGATAACAATTCTCTGACGAATCGATGCAGAAATAGCAATCCAACCCAAATAGAGAAATAGCAAAGCAAGAAGAAACCAAACCACAAAGCAAAACACAAAAAGAAAGAGACGAGAGATTTATGTGGAAACCCTTGTGGAAAAAAACCACGGACGAAGACGATCAGTCAATCCACTAGAACGAAGAACAAGACGGAGTTATAAGCAATGTCCAACTCCAACAAGATGAACTCCCTTCGCCGAGAGCACCTCCTTCTTCTCCAAACCTTTTCCTATGCCTCTCCAAGCCTCTCCCAAGTTTTCTTTTTAATGCAATAGCAATGCTATCTCATCTCCAAAATCCTAGACCCCTTTATATAGTAGAGGAATAGGTTACACAAGCTTAATCCAGAGATTCCCCCAAAATAGCAAAATCTGGAAAGTCAAAACATGCATGACTGGGTCAGACCTGTACTTGTCAACCATAATCGTGCGCACGACCTGGCAAAGTCATACACATGACTACTAGGAGCCTTTCACTGAAGGACACGTCAACAATCTCGGGCTCCAGATCGTGCGCCCGACTTCCTGGGGACAGTCGCTCGCCCTTTTTCAAGGACGCGTCGACAATGTCGGAGGCCGGATCGTGCACACGACTTGGGACGCACGCCTTTCCCAAGTCGTGCGCACGACCCCTACTATAAAGGTATCGAGCCGTATATCAACAGAAAGAAGAAAAAAGATGGAGGAAGAGGATACGGTATGCGGATCATCTTGCGGGTTCTTCGGTGTCTACCTCGGCTTCTACTTCGGAACTTTCATCTTTCGACAGATCCTCTGATAACGCTGTATCTCTCAGGTGGGTGTTCTCTACTACGTGGGTGTTCTGTGAGAGGGATTAAAGATGAGTTTGAGGGGGTCCGACAAATGGCGACCCACTGCTTGTGTATTTTCTAGATCGATGATAATCCTAATCCTTGTCACCGGTAATATTCTATAATTTGTTCTATTGCGTGATCTTTGTGGGATCCCGTTCAATGATCCATAGTACACGATGCTTCTGGTTGCATATGTCGTTGCACTTATTAGAATCCTTGACCAAGCCCACGGGTTACATATGTCTTACCAACTGAGCTATCAGTGGGAAACATATTGACAAAATTTCCTCAAAATTGATAAAGAATTGAGCTATTGACCCTTAGAGAATATACACTCATGAATGAGATTCGACGTGCATGTGTGCTAGTCAACTCTACGACAATGGGTATGAAAAATTAGCTAAAAGGGTGCATGTGCCGTAGTCAACTCTATCACGTCTGAGAAGAAGAACAAAATGATGATCCTACCGCCGCCCAAGTACAACATCGCTCGTCATATCTGGCCACAATTTCCTCCAAGGGTCTGTTCTTTTAGTTTCCAGGAAAAAAAATAAAGAAAATAATTTCTACAGAAATAATTTTTGCAGAAATTGTTTCCACACCACAAAATTTCTGCCATTCTTTTGAATAGGAAATGGATTGTGAAAATCAACTGAGATCGAGGGGCCGACCATGGTCGCCGGAGGTCGAGGCGGTCCGTCGAAAGATCACCGGAGGTCGAGGACGTTCACTGAAGGTCGATGAGGTCCGCTTGAAGGTCTGTCATGGTTGAGAAGGTTCGTCGGAGGTCGAGGAGGTCCGTCGGAAGGTCACTGGAGATCAAGGAGGTTCAAGGGAGGTCGACAAGGTCGACTGGAGCTCGGGCAAAAATCGCCTACGGGATTAGAGTTTTGAAGAAGAAGAAGGGAAATCAATTTTCTCAACGTTTTGGGCGGAATCTCATTTTCCTGATAGCAGAAAAATTTCAGGAGAGAAAAACAAGATTTCATAGCAAAAGATCATCGGAAACGAATCAAAAAATCTCATTTTCACTCACTTATTAATTTCCTTACTCCATTTCCGTGCAAAAAAAAGACCCCAAGAGATTTGGAGTACTCCAACCAAATTATTATCTTCCCCATCACACGAAATTAACCCGACCAGGGTTAACATGGAAGCAAATCAAAGATAAAATTATACAAGGAAGCACACCAAGTGTTCGTCCGACACAAGACGGGCATCAGAGCGCTGCTGCATCACAAGGCCTGCTTGTGCCGGCCGGGGACCTTAGCCCACAAGGCCTTCACCTTCGGCTTAACATTCTCCGCGGTCTTCACGATAGCCAAGAACAAGAGCCGATATAGAACCACCATGCCGAATAAGATCCCGAGATCGACCCACTTGGAGTAACCCATCTCAACCTCAAAAACATCCCTCAACACTTGTTCACCAGTGATGATGGTATGTGCCCTCCCTGCTCGAATGTTAGGGAAGCTCAGCCCCATGAACTCATTCTTGTAGAATCCTTGGTTCGCGTACTTGTGGAATGCAATGTAGTACACCGGGTATCGCCAGAAGGGCTTCGGAAGGTCATCAGGCAATCGGAAGAAGCCACCGTTCAGCATCATCACCCCCTGTATCCCGGCACCGGTGATGATACCCATGAGGAAGTCTGGGACAACGCTGGCGACGATCATCATCAGCCCCTCCACCAGCATCATGCACATGAACAAGACTAGCACGAAGTAGGCGAAGTGCTCGATTCCCCTCTGGAGGCCAACTAAGTAGTAAGCGATGGCCCCTGGGACGATGGAGATGAGAGCCAAGTACGGGGTCGAGGAAATTGTATTGCCAATCACGTACGCAGAGACTCCGTAGTGCCCGTTCAGTCTTTCTCGCTCGAAGATCTAGAATCGAGGAATTTGATCATCATAAAATAGTGGTAATGTATTAAAAATTTGTTACGATTAGTTTTCGGAATGAAACATGAAAGGCAAGCGAAGACCAACAAAGTGTTCATAGTCCATTGACAGATGCATGAATAGATATTGAGAAGATAACTTGTTAGATACACTTACACCCCAAAATCAGGGTAGTAAGGAAAAGTCCACAAAGGATATATAAAGCGGGTGATGGGTGCCTCCCTCAGCGATGTGGGACTATCCGTTAACACTTCCTCTCACACAGAGCACGTGTGTCAAAAATCTCCTACTTGGAGCACGCATGGCAAGGCATGATCGGTTGGATACCATATTAGATACCCTCACATCCCAAAACCCGGGTCGTAAGAGGAAGTCCACAAAGGATACTTAAAGCGGGTGATGGGTGCCTCCATCATAGATGTGGAACTATCCATCAACATAACTAATTACCTTCATGTCCTCTACGAAAGATGGAAATCCACCAATAGCCATGAAAGTCAGGAATGCAGCTACAAACATCAGCATAGAGCCTCTGGCCTGAAAATATTCCAAAAACAAATGTGTTTGATGTTAATCCATGGATTAAACATTGAAGTACTCAATAGTTCATATAGAAATTAATTCACAGAGCCCTAACCTGAATTGATCCAAAACTATGACCGACATTATGGTAAATGGTTCCGACACAGAGGCAGAGCATGATGTATATTGCGAATCGCAGCCAGTAGTAGCCGAGGTCCCTGTACATGTTCACAAAGGATCTTCTTATGAGGACAAAGGATTGGGTGCAGAAGCTCGCTTGCCTCTTCTTCTTCACGAGACCGCCGCCCTTCATAAAGAGATCCCGAAACAAGTAAAATCATCAGAAGGAATTGTGATGCATTCCAAAGTTGAAATGGAGTTCAACAATAAAGATGAAAATATTGATTCAATGTCTGCATTATACCCTTCTGCATATTTCTTCAATTTGTTGTGATACTTGCTCTGAAGTTGTGGATGATGCGTAAGACTTGACGAGAATATCGATCACTTCAGCGGTTTTTGTTGGCTCAGCTTCGGGACCTTCTTCAATATCCTTATGAAAGAGAGGACCAATGACGAATGAGGGTTACTTAAATTTGCGAGCAGAAAGCAATTTTTTTTAAAAAAAACTGCAGAAAATATATGACGCGACCAATTAATTACCATGTCGAAATCTTTGTTGATTGTCCTAAGGTAGTGATCAGAAGGGTTTCTCAGTGTAGGACATGGGAAGCCATTCAAAGCAAAGAACTGAAACAAAAAGCAAGCAACGGTCAGCTCAATTATTTTAAATTTAGATCCAGTTCATCCATTATTTTAGTGTGACCCCTTGAGCGAGGCCCTAGCTTCGCTCAGCCCTTCGATAAGAAACACATGGCCTCCAACAGCAGCATATGAGTCGCTCATTAGAGAAAACACCCCCTGAACTATACCATAATTTTCACATAGCTCATTTCAAAAACTATGTTTTTTTTTTTTTGCACATCGACCCCCTTTGCAGGGGTGTACTTGTAATGAAAAGTATAGTTCAGTGGTCTAATTGCTCAAACTAGAACTAGGGCAAGAAAGTGATAGGGATGTGTAATTTCATACTTCTTAAGAAATAAAGCTCCAACTATGGTTGATCCATTAAATTTTAGATGAAGATTATTATAAACATTCCACTAATTGGATAGAACCGCCAAATATATAAAAACCAAACATTTGTTCAAATGATCATGGCCTTTTTTCACCTTTAAGTGGGAACTAATAAAGTCAAATGTGAAACTGTGAAAGCAATTCTCAAGTATCATACGATAAGTTTATGTTGAAAGCGATACTCAAGGTCACAATTTTTTTGTTGGATTGGGCGCCAGGCGGTTAGAGGATAGGGCGCTAGAGCAAGGGTTCAAAAAGCTCCGAATATCAAAATGATCGGGGGGAGACAGTAGCTGCTATATATTAATTTCATGATCCCGTGAACATGAGATCAACGACCATAATTCGCACGTGCAAACAAGGCACACAACGGTTTTGAGGGAAAGTTCGCTCCACCATGTCCATACCGGGAGTCGAACATGGAATCTCTCCAACCTAGGAGAGAAGAGTACCACCAAGCCAACAGTCTGTTGGTACTCAAGGTCGCATTTGGTTCCTAGGTTTGGTGACTTAGGCATGTGAATTTGTCTCCTGGCAATAGATTCCCACGTTTGGTTCATGGCTTCCACTTAGGGCTGCAAAGGAACCAAGCTGTTCGTGAGCATCTCACAAACAAGCTCGATAAAAGATCATTCGAGTTCATTAATATTCGATTACAAATCAAGTCAAGCCCAAGACTAGAGAATAGGCTCGTTTATTAAACGAGCTAAGCTCAAGCAGACCAAAGCACGGCTCAGTTGGTCTCCTAGATATGCTTGTTTAGGGCTCATGACCAAGCTAGCTCGTGAGTAGGCTCGTGAATATGCGCATAAAAGACTTGAATAGACCTAACATATATAGTCTATACACTTTTGTATGATTCTGGAGTACGGAACAAACTCGATAAGTAGGGTTGGCTGCGGTGCGGTTTAAAATCGAAAACCACAGTAAATTGCACTGTGTGGTGCGGTTTTGATTTGCCAAAATATAACACCGCCGCGGTGCGGTTTCGGTTTTGACCAAAACCCCATAAAACCGTACCGTTTACGCCATTATAAGATAAACCACGGTTCACTGCAACGTATGATGCAGTTTTGGATTTATATATTGGTACATCATCGCGGTGTGGTGTGATTTTGGTGTGCCGGTTCGGTATTGCAGTGCGGTTTTGATTTTGTCCAAAACCGCATTGTTGCCATCCCTATCGATAAGGGATTGTTAGATCCAATTCGATCATTAATTGAGCGAAGCCTAGCCTGAAGTTTAAGCTTGTTTAATAAACGAGCCATGCTCAAGCAAACCAAAGCTCGGCTCGGCTCGACAAGATTGTAAACAAGCCCATGTCCATGCCTGAAATTTACGCTCTTTTAATAAATGAGTCAAGCTCAAACAGACCAAAGCTTGGCTCGGCTCGGCTCATTTGCCTAGGCACCCACTTGGGAATGCTTTTACCCCTGTAGAGTGAATTGGATTCACATTCCTAAGTTGAAGCAAACCCGACTTAATTTGTTGGAAAAAAAGTATAAATGAGTTTTATTTTTGGGTAATATACTTATGTGCTCATTTCAAAAACGTACCTTGCTCGTCATAGAAGGTGAGCCAAACCACACCGTCCTGCCATATGCGAGGAGGCATAGCTCATGGAAGAGGTCGAACACCTCACTGCTCGGCTGATGAACAGACGCCACCACTGTCATCCCTTCCCGTTGGGCGAGCTTGGTGATCCGGCTCATGATGTGGTACGACGCCGCGCTGTCGAGCCCGCTCGTGGGCTCGTCAAGGAACAGCAGCGCGGGCCTCGTCAGGATCTCCAAGCAGATGCTCACCCTCCTCTTCTGTCCCCCACTGATGCCCTTCGAAGCCCAACCCCCTATCCTCGTGTCCATCGTGCCACCCAACCCCATCTCTCGGATCGTCTCCTCCGCCCTCACCCTTTTCTGAGACCTCGACATGGATCCTGGAAGCTGGAGCTGCGCCGAGTAATACACGGCTTCTCGCACAGTCAGCGTCGTCATCAGTACATCGTCTTGCGTCACATAAGCCTGAGAGAATTGAGAAGATTGATCAACCAACTATGTTTCAATGCATTAAAACAAAGAAAATATTGCTAATTAACAGCCTCTTACCGAGGTCCCGAACAAGAGTGGTTGCTTCTGACCGTTCACCAAGATCTCACCAGTATGTCTTAAGTTCGAACCTAATCTTCCTGTAGATGTTACCAAAAATCAGATCAAGTAGTGAAGCACTGTAATTCAACTATTCAACTATATATATATATATATATATATATATATATATATATATATATATATATATATATATATATATATATATATATATATATATATATATATATATATATATATATATATATATATATATATATATATATATATATATATATATATATATATATATATGGGCTGGGATCCATTGACAACCCGTGAGATCACTTGGTGCACTCCACTTCGTGTGACCTTGAAGGCCTGCAACATCGCCCAAACAGTGCATCACAGTCACACAGTGCTCGGATCGCACTAGAGGGAGCATATACATACATGAATGTTACCGTGAGCTGTGAGCTACGGGTGGAGAAAATGAGCTGCCCTCATTTTGATCCCCTTAAGAGTTTTGGAATTTGATAAAATTTGGTGAGGGTGTTATCTAAGGTAAGATGATCATCCTTACCAATTTTCATCAAATGCTAAACCGTCTAGGGTCATCAAATGGTAGAAGCAAAATTAACAATGATTACGGACGGTAGATAAAGCTTCTACCATTTGATGACCCTAGAAGTTTTGGAATTTGATGAAAACTGGTGAGGATGATCATCTTACCTTAGATAACACCCTCACCAAATTTTATCAAATTCCAAAACTCCTAGGGGCCGGGATCAAAATAAGGGCAGCTCATTTTTTCCACCCATAGCTCACAGCTCACTGTAACATTCCTCTCTCTCTCTCTCTCTCTCTCTCTATATATATATATATATATATATATATATATATATATATATATATATATATATATATATATGGGCATGCTATAATGCGGCATGCGGTAAGTGCGGCACCGCACTACAACCGTCTGATGCACCGCTGCGTGCATGCGATGCACACAGCGGATGCATCAGACGGCTGTGGTGTGATGCCGCACTTACCGCATGCCGCATTATACCATGCCCATATATATATATATATATGGGACGGGAGCCTGCACCCAAGGTGCAGCAACGACGTTGCACCTCTGGCTTGTTTACCTACCTAGAAGTTTTGGAATTTGATGAAATTTGGTGAGGGTGTTGTCTAGGGTAAGATGATCATCCTCACCAATTTTCATCAAATTCCAAAACTTCTAGTGGGATCAAATGGTCGAAGCAAAATCTGCAGATTTTAACGGTGACTGTGGACGGCTGATTTTGCTTCGACTATTTGACCCTCCTAGAAGTTTTGGAATTTGATGAAAATTAGTGAGGATGATCATCTTACCCTAGACAACACCCTCATCAAATTTCATCAAATTCCAAACCTTTTAGGATGGTACAACAATGCCTGAGGTGCAGCAAAGATGCTGCACCTCAGGTCCAGCATCCCTTTTCCCACACACACACACACACACACACACACACACACACACACACACATATATATATATATATATATATATATATATATATATATATATATATATATATATATATATATATATATAGAGAGAGAGAGAGAGAGAGAGAGAGAGGAATGCTTAGGTGAGCTATGAGCTACGGAAGGAGAAAATGAGCTACGGATATTTTGACCACCCTAGAAGTTTTGGAATTTCGTGAAAATCGGTGGGTGTGTTCTCTAGGGTAACATGATCATCCTCACCAATTTTTAAGGAATTCCAAAACTTCTAGGGTCATCAAATGGTAGAAGCAAAATTAACGGTTACTACGGACGGTAGATAAAGCTTCTACCATTTGATGACCATAGAAGTTTTGGAATTCATTGAAAATTGGTGAGGATGATCATGTTACCCTAGAGAACACACCCACCGATTTTCATGAAATTCCAAAACTTCTAGGGTGGTCAAAATATCCGTAGCTCATTTTCTCCTTCCGTAGCTCATAGCTCACCTAAGCATTCCTCTATATATATATATATATATATATATATATATATATATATATATATATATATATATATATATATATATATATATATATATATATATATATATATATATATATATAGAGGGATCCTTGGTTGAGCTGTGAGCTGCGGTTTTAGAAAGTGAGCTGCGGGTATTTTGACCCCTCTAAAAGTTTTGGAATTTGATGAAATTTGGTGAGGGTGTTGTCTAGGGTTAGATGATCATCCTCACCAATTTTCATCAAATTCCAAAACTTCTAGGGGGGTCAAATGGTTGAAGCAAAATCTGCAGATTTTAACGGTGACTGCGGACGGCAGATTTTGCTTCGACCATTTAACCCCCCTAGAAGTTTTGGAATTTGATGAAAATTGGTGAGGATGATCATCTAACCCTAGACAACACCCTCACCAAATTTCATCAAATTCCAAAACTTTTAGAGGGGTCAAAATACCCGCAGCTCACTTTCTAAAACCGCAGCTCACAGCTCAACCAAGCATCCCTCTATATATTTCTATCCCAGTGTTATAAGTAAAAGGGATAGCAAAGGGGTTTTTTTTTTCAATGACTATGGAGACCCCTGGAGTGCTATTATTTGAGAGCGTTACTTTCGTCGCGCCTCACCGCTATAATCTCGGGGGAGGAATATGGGCAAGTTTCTACATTTTGGTGTAGTGTATCGAAGACCTTCAACATTTACCATTGTGGATATCGATTTTTCCTAGATGATGACAAGGATATTATATTTTGGTTGCAGCATTGGGCTGGAGAATTACCACTAGTGTTCTGTTTTCGGACCTAGTTGTTCTGCCATATATATGGGCTCCTGACGCTTCTGTCCAAATCCCAGTGTGATATCTTCGTGAATGCATGTCCTTCCGAAGGATGATCACAAAACTCCTTTATCCGATGCAACTAGAATTGTATGAAATTTTGGACCACTTCTCGATTTTGGATGTGAGTGATTATGTTCGTTGGCGTTGGTACTGAAGAGGTAGCTACTCCGTGGATGAGGTGGTTGGGGGTATTTGATGTTCTGTTGGGGTAGCTACTCCGTGGATGAGGTGGTTGGAGGTATTTGATGTTCTGTTGTCTAGTAGAGCATTGATTTGCTCACCGACCTCTTGGGCTGCCTCCATGTAGTACCACTTAATAAACCGGTTGTGGTCCTTGCCAAATCCCTCCTCACCACTAAGGGTTTTCAAAAATAAAAATAAAACCCAAAAAAATCCAATATCCATTCCTACCCCTAATGCATTAAAAAATATCTATTTTTTCGTCTTCTTTTCCACCATCAAATCTGAGACTACTACATCCAATCCAACAAAAGTAGAGTTTTGTTGGGAAAGTTTGACATAAATCCATTTTTTTGAGAAATAGACTATTAGTCATAGAACATGCTAATTTCAAAATATAGCTCAAGTCCCTGACGACAAATATATATATATATATATATATATATATATATATATATATATATATATATATATATATATATATATATATATATATATATATATATATATATATATATATATATTCTCTGAAGACGAATGCATATTTATTCTGAAACAAATGTATACTTTTTTTGAAGGTGAATATATATCTTTCTGAAGACGAATGTGTATAGGGAGCTTAGCTGATTTAGTAAATTATGGTGTCCTCAACCTAATATAGCAAAAATCGTGAAGGGCCTACACCTAATTTGCCGGGTTTTTTAATAAAAATAAAGGGAAATTTTATTCATACCCCAAAAATCTGTAATTAGCCCCCGTATCCCTAGCGTTTCTCAATAACTTACTCAACAATCCTTTAATACCAACAATGCCCTTTTTTTTATACCCCAAACCCCAAAGCCACTGCTCAGCGTCTTTTGTACCCCAACCCAACCCAATGCTCGTTTAAACTTAGCCCCGCCCAACCCGTCGGGTTGTGCGGGGTGGGTTCGGGTTAACCCGCCCAAAGTCGGGTTGGGTTCGGGTTGGCCCGCCCAAGTTGCAGCTAGGGGTGGCAATGAGTCGTGTCGTGTCGGGTTCGTGTTGTGTCTAGTTTCGTGTCGTGTCCAAAACCCCTAGACCCGGACCCGACCCGTTTAACTAATCGTGTCTAGATCCTAAACCCGTACCCGACTAGCTAATAAACAGGTAGACACGATAAGACCCGATAAGACCCGTTTACCACCCGGATCTATTCAGTTGACCCGATCCGACCCAATCCGACTTGACCCGACCTTACCCGAAAGACCCACTGGTTTTATATATTATAGTATCGGATTGTTGGTAGACCCGACCCGACCCGACCCGACATGACCTATTGAATACTAAACGGGTCTTCCTGGGTCTACCGTGTCCAGACCCTAAACCCGGACCTGACCCGTTTAATAAACGGGTCTATCGTGTCGACCCGTTTACGACCCGAACCCGTTTAGCCTTGACCCAGACCCACTAACTTCGTGTCGGGTCGAGGAGAAATGATTCAGGTTGGGCTCGGATTAGCCCACCCAAATTCGGGTTGGGTTCGGGTTGGACTCGGGTTGGGTTCAGGTTGGCCCGCCCAAGTTGCAGCTCTACTTGTGCCTTCAAGTATCAGCCAACTGCATGGGGTTTATTTAAGAGTGGGGTGTATTCAAGAGTGCATATAATTGGGGTATATTTAAGGGGGTATGTGTTTGATTGGGGTATAATCAAGTTGGGGCGGGCCATTTAACTGGGGTGTATTGAAGGTGGGGTGTAAGGGGGAAGGGTATTTTTGGGAAAAGAATGGGGTATGAAAAAAAAAAATGGGGTGTATTCAAGTTTCTTGGAAATGGGGGCTAATTACAGATTTATGGGGTATGAATAATATTTCCCAAAATAAATTGATGGTGACCGACACTGTCTCGGTCTCTTTCTGCCTAATATTTAATGTGCACGTTCCACGTGTATACTTTAGTTTGTAAAATTAGTTAAATGGGGAAGAAACATTAATTACCTGCTAATGTATCCAGAAGGGTGGACTTGCCACAGCCCGACGGGCCCATAATGGCCAACACCTCACCGGGCCGGGCATAGCCAGTGAGCCCGCTGAGGATCGGGAGGCGACGCCCACCGCCACCGCCACCGCCACCGCCGCCGCTTGAGGTCGTGACCCAGAGATCCTCCCACGAGAGGTAGCATCCGGGGTCCGTTAGACCTGCACGTCCATTCTCCTCCTCCTGATGAAGCTCCGGCGGCGTCCTCCTTGCCATCTCCGCGCCCGCTGAGCCTGCGATTTGTACGTCCCTGCGGTGACCTTCCACCAGCGGCGGCGGAATAGGGTAGTCACCGAACGGGAAGAGGCGCTTGGAGGGCATATCGTCGAGGGTCAGCTCCGAATCTCCTTCGCCAACGCCACGACCACCGTCATCGTCCATGGTGGCTCGGGGGGGAAACGGTCCTGCCGGGGTGAGCATTGCGGTCCATCCTGTTGGGCCGGGGCTCGTGCTCCGGTGGCTCGGAGCCCATCTCGTCGGGTTCGGGCTCCGGCTCCGGCTCCGGCTGCGGGTGGGTGTCCACCTTGGCACTTCTGGCGGGAAATCCATGAGGGGTTAGGCTGTGAGAAAGATGGGATTGTTTAGCTGGGGAGCGGTTTGGAGGATGAGACGAAGGCGGGGATCGATATTGGGCGCGGGATTTATAGGAGGGGTGGTTGAGCCGGCTTAATGATCCACGCGGTTTGACTGACCTTTCAGCTAAGTGCAATGCGGTTCAGCTACCCCTAGATCAAGACCAATGGTCCAATGCTATGCGGGACAACCTGGCGGCAAAACCCGAGCTAGGGTGCAACTTGGGTCGGGTAAAACCGAGAACCGACCCAACCCGGTCTAAATGGGTCGGGTTGGTTAGGGTATTTTGACTAAACAGGTTGGTTCGGTTCAAAGTTTTGTCGAACCGACTAAATATAGGTCGGTTCTGGGTTGGAGCTCGGGTAGACCCGACCCAACCTGAGAACCGAACTCATATATATTAGGCCACATAAATGTGTCACGGGTTGGACTTTTGGGCTACATCATACTAGCATCCGAATAAACATTAGTTGTTTGCTAAATTGAACCAACTACCAAGAGAACTCAACGGGTGGCTAAAGTCAAAAGTCTAACGTGGACCTTTGGCTTGCTGATGGCCATTATTTTTTTAGACCAACTACCAACCCGAGAACCGACCCGAACCAACCCAACTTTAGTGTGGGTTGGGTTGGTTCGGGTCTATGCCTAGGTCGGGTTGGTTTGGGTTTTGATATGGTAGAACCGAACTAGTTCGGTTCGGTTCGGTTCTAGGTTATCTCAAACCCGAACCAATCCGCCCCGAGTTGCACCCCTAACCCGAGCCGGTGTGTGTGTGTGTGGGTGGGTGGTGGTTGGGGGGGGGGGGGGTGCGTTGGCCACCCCACTGAATACTGGCCCAACGCAAGTAATGCTATTGAACTCCACGGGGCAACACGACATTCGATAGTAGAAATTTTCTTATCCAAGTCAGTAGGGTACCACCTTCGTAATTACCCTTTGACTGTTTCTTTGTCTAGTAGGATCATCTAATAGTCCATATATATACTAAAATAGAAGTCTCTCTCTCTCTCTCTCTCTCTCTCTCTCTCTCTCTCTCTCTCTCTCTCTCTCTCTCTCTCTCTCTCTCTCTCTCCCGTGTTGTGACACGTGGATATCTTTTAAAGAGCCAAAATCCTTCTTCCGTGTGTGAACACGACTCACTTTTAAATCCTATTAAAAACCTATCATAAAGGTGATAAATACTCATTCAATGGTATTTAATGGTCATTTGACGTTAATCTCTCTCTCTCTCTCTCTCTCTCTCTCTCTCTCTCTCTCTCTCTAACAAGTGAATCACACTCACTTTAGATTTCACACTTCTTCGAATAGTTGCATGCATGGTCGTCTGTGCCAAATGGTGTGCATCAAGCTCATCCGAGCATTGTCCTGGTTTCTTACTAGTCTAGTACTAAAATGGGGCCCTCTCTCTCACATTGTGACACGTGGATATCTTTTGAAGAGCCAGAATTCTTCACCCATGTGTGAACACGGCTCTCTCACATAAATCCTATTAAAAACTTATACACATTCAATGACAGTTAATGAACATTTGATGTTAATTAAAAAAATTATTAATACTATCTCTCTCTCTCTAACAAGTGGATAATGAATCGCACTCACTCTAGATTGCATACTTCTTTGGACGAAAGTGATGTTGTCTGTGCCAAATGGCGTGCATCAAGTTCATTTGGGCATTGTCTGGGTTTTTTACTAGTATTTACTATAATATATGCCAGGGGTCTCTACGCAGCGATTCCAGCTATTGAGAAAATTGCTCTCTCACATGCCTCTTTAGATGCCACATGGTATCTCTCTCTCTCTCTCTCTCTCTCTCTCTCTCTCTCTCTCTACCAATGTGGGGTGAGGGGGTGGGTGTGGCTCTCGGGCCTTGCTCGAGGGTTTGCACTAGTTTGATGAAACTTGGACACAAGTGATGCTATTTAACTCTGCGAGACAACACATACTTTTTTGTGTGGGGTCATCGATCGGCGCTTAGTGCATCAGGGTTCGTACCAAGCGGCACCGAGTGCTGGCCGACGCCTCGCGCCACCGTGTGTGTATGTTCAAATAGCATTACTTGATCAGAGTAATTAGCATTAGAAGGAAAAGCCTTGGCAGCAACCAATTTGAACATACAAGTGGGACAAATGAACAACTGACGGTGGTATGGAGACGTCGGCCGATGCTCAGTGCATCAACATTCGCATGCACCAAGCCCAGGCGGACACCTGTTGCCCATCAATAATGTTCTAAAAAACGTTAGGCGTTAGTCGGGTGGTGGAAGACCTTCTAGCGCCTAGGCATATGTTTTTATGTTTTTTAAATTTTTTTTATTATTATTTTGATATTATATATAATATATTTTTTAAAACTTAATATAAATTCAAAATTATCCCAACTATTATTTTAAAGGACATGTATCATTTACATAACCATAAATACAAGATTAACATTTACAAAAGCCAGAATGATATATTATCTCAGATAATATCATAATATCCATAATATTAGTACATTCCAAATCATAAATTTATGATTATCAATAATAGAATAACATTTATACACGTTCTAGTGCCTAGGCTCGCTTGGGACCACCTAATCCCGTCTAGAGGTCTGGGCCGCTTTTCTACACCGCCTAGAACTAGGCTGGGCGATGGGGGACCTTCTAGCGCCTAGACGCAGCCGCCTAGGTTGCTTTTTAAAACACTGACCATCGAGAACAATTTTGTTCCACCCTCCCCTCCTCCTTGTCCTCCTCATTGGCCCAGTAAAGCCCTTGAAGTGGGCCAACAAGGAGGAGGGTGATGTTCCACCCCCTTTATGGGGCGTGGCACGAAATCGTTCTCTTAAACATCCAATCCCTCCGCTACGAGGTCAGATCTTCCGTCGTCCAACCCGACACGTATCACAACCGCACAATGACTGGCAACCCAAAAGTGAATCGCACTCCAGCTACCGGCTTCACTGATCGTTGACCAGAGTACGTACATTGTGCCCTCGTGTACAATGGCAAGGCTTGGTGTGCGAAGGAGTTCGTCGGTGCGTTGGTTGTGGCGAGCCATCCGATGCACTCACCCCCAAAAACTTTCTTAAAATTTTGTGATAGCAATTATTTGGAGTTATGGAAAAGCCATCAGCTTTTGCTTGGCTCTTGGCAAAGTGTTGTAATGAAAAGCACTTTATGAAAAGCCTTTAGGGTAGAGCTTCGGGGCTTCGTGAGAAGTGAATACTTCCATCACATTTGTTTGGACCTGAACGAACTATGGCTGCGCGGCCTCGCACGTACAACCAAACATATCATAGGCTGTTTCGAAAAACTTGGAGGTAGGGATGGAAACTAGGGGTGGCAACCCTTGACCCGACCCGCCAACCCGACCCGAACCTGACCTGAAGTTAGCGGGTTTGGGTTTGGTCTAAACTGGTTCAGGTCATAAACAAGTCGACCCGATTGACCCGTTTATTTAATGGATCGGGTTCGGGTTTGTACTTATAACCCGATTGACCCGACTTGACCTGTTTATCAAATGGGTCGTGTCAACCGACCCGACCCGACCCAACCCGACCCGACCTGACCCAATCCGACCCGTTTGACTCAACCTGATAGGTTTACATGGGTTCTGTTGACCCAACCCGAGCCAACCCGACTCGGCACGACCCGACTTGTTTAGTAAACGGGTAAAACGGGTCGGGTCGGATCAACCCGTTTATTAGGCGGGTCGACTTTGGGTTTAAGTTTTTGACCCGTTTATTAAACGGGTCAGGTTTGGGTTGGATGTTTTGCCCTTATACCTATGTCTCAACCCGACCCGACTCGACCCATTGCCACCCCTAATGGAAACTTGGAGGGTCAAAAAGGAAATTTTGGATTGGGTTGGTGAGCATATTTCATGAGTCAAGGGATATTGTGTTGTCACCCATAAGAGAGAAAAATGTTATTCATACCCATACGGCTGTGATCACATCATATCATTCTATGTGAATAAATTGGTAAGAGCTTGGGGTACATAAATAGTTTTTTTTTTCATAATTTCGATCAAGAAAAAAATAGCATTTTCCATGTCGAAAAGTATTAGAAGTGTCAACACTGAAAATGATGCATTAGTTTTTTTTTTTTGAAGGGTAAAAATGATGCATTAGTTAGTGACTTATTACAATGGTTCTTTGGGATACCAACTAGTCATTGGAAGATTCGACTTTAAACATATTGATGAACAATAACGACCCATTTAAAATATTATAATTTAGTAAAATATAATCATAGGGGAGACATCTCATACATATTAATTTATACTATAAATTGTTATATCTTAAAAATATATTATAATACATATTACAATGTGTTCGACTTATTTATAAGCATACCACTATAATATAAATATTTCAGACCGTCCAAGCATATGCACAAAGGTTCATATTTAATGGGAACGAATGAGATGTCCCTTAATGCGTGTGCGATTCATCTGGGAAGAGGGATATGAACGGTTGGGTTTAAATGGAATTGAGATGGAGGGATATAATTGAAAGGGAAAGTATGCATATGATTTGAGGATTAGATTGTAATACGATATGTGACAAAATATATTTGAGGGGTTTTATGTAAATAATTGGGGACATGTTTGGGAATAGATTTATTGTTCACATATTTTTCCACTAGAGATAAATACCTCTTGCCCAATCGAAACTTGCCACGTTGCCATTCCTTTCTTTCCGTTTTTCTCTCACCGAAAATCTCTCTCCCTCTCTCCGTGGTCCCCCATTTAGGAGATCACTTTTGCTACCGGATTGCTTTGGTGCAGTGCATGTATTTCCCATTATGCTATTTCTTTTGGTCAACGTGGCAGACCACAATTGGGCCATAAGCAATTGCAAGAAAGCAATACAATAGCATTTGCTACCCAATTGCTTTGCTGCACTTTCTTACGGCCCAATCGTGGTCTACCACGTTATCCAAAAGAAAGATAAATTGCATTTTGCCCCCTGCTGTTTAGCTTAAAAGTACTTAACCCGGGGGCGGGGGGCGTAAGAGAGATAAATCCAAAAGGATAAATTGCACTTTGCCCCCCCTGATGTTTAGCTTAAAAAATACTTAACCACCATGTAGTTTATTTTATTCCAAATCGCACCCTCAAGTTTGAAATGTTAGCACAATACTCCCTTTTTGTCAACTACTTATTTTCTCATTTTATAATTTTTATCTAATTAAAATTGAATTGAAGGGGGCAAAATGTAGTTTTTAAACTATAGGGGGTTTAGTATTTTTGAGCTAAACTTTAGCAAGGCAAACTGTAATTTACCCAACCCAAAATTTAGGGGGGGGTAAACATTTGCTCCCTGATTGCTTTGCTGCACTTTCTTACGGCCCAATCATGGTCTGCCACGTCATCCAAAAGAAAGATAAATTGTACTTTGTCCCTCCTGATGTTTAGCTTAAAAACACTTAAACCTGGGGGTGGGGGGCATGAGAGAGAGATCGAGATAAATCCAAAATGATAAATTGCACTTTGCCCCCTTGATGTTTAGCCTAAAAACACTTAACCACCATGTAGTTTATTTTGTTCCAAATCGCACCATAAAGTTTGAAATGTTAGCACAATACTCCCCTTTTGTCAACTACTTATGTTCTCATTTCATAATTTTTATCTGATTAAAATTGAATTGAAGGGGGCAAATTTTAGTTTCTAAACTATAGGGGGGTTTAGTATTTTTGAGCTAACCTTTAGGGGGGGGCAAAGTGTAATTTACCCAGCCCAAAATTTAGGAGGGGCCATGGCCCCCCTTGGTCTGTGTAGTTCGGTCTCTGCGAGTGTTGCCGTCGAAGATGACCACTTCGGGGATGAAGATCGTCCTAACAGTGGGCAGTGATGGTGGTGTATGGTTCACTGGTCTACCGCAGCAGGACCATCGGAGCCGGGGTGAGAGAGGGCATGAGAGAGACAGATAAATCCAAAATAATAAATTACACTTTGCCCCCCCCTGATGTTTAGCTTAAAAACACCCCCCTTTTGTCAACTACTTATTTCCTCATTTCATGATTTTTATCTGATTAAAATTGAATTGAAGGGGGCAAAATTTAGTTTCTAAACTATAGGAGGGTTTAGTATTTTTGAGCATGAGAGAGAGAGAGAGAGAGAGAGAGAGAGAGAGAGAGAGAGAGAGAGAGAGAGATCCAAAATGATATATTGCACTTTGACATCCTGATGTTTAGCTTAAAAACACTTAACCCCCCATGTAGTTTATTTTGTTCCAAATCACACCCTAAAGTTTGAAATGTTAGCACAATACTCCCCTATTGTCAACTACTTATTTCCTCACTTGATAATTTTTATCTGATTAAAACTGAATTGTGGGGGGCAAAATGTTGTTTTCAAACTATAGGTGGGTTAAGTGTTTTTGAGTTAAACTTTAGGGGGCAAAGTGTAATTTATCCAACCCAAAATTTAGGCCCCCTTAGTTTGTGTAGTTTGGTCTCTGCAGGTGTTGCCATTGAAGGCGATTGCTTCGGGGACTATGACCGTCCTAACAGTGGGCAGTGATAGTGGTGTAGGGCTCACTAGTCTATCGAGACAGGGCCATCGGAATCGAATGTTATCGGCGAAGGTGTGTGCTGAAGCTAAAGTTAACCGATTGTGTTTTGCACGGTTGTTGCTGTGCTGGCAGCTGTACTGAAGGCGCCAGCTACGTGCTGATTAGCACGAGCTTTCACTAGTTTGTTTACATAAGACTAGGTTTCATTGGGAGTTATATATCAACCTCTGTACATAATGGACGACACTAATCTGTTGGATTAGCTGCTTGCGGCATGAGGATGGCTCGGTACATACCAACATGGGCTTTTAGGTTTAAAACTTAATGGGCCTTAACTAAAATTATACCCGTTAATGATGTGGTTAAGTGATGAGTCATAGCCCTTAATCAATCCAGCGGATGATTGGATTGATTCTGGTTATCAGGGTTTTGGGATGGTGTATTGGTTTAGTTTATAAATAAGATGCCTCCCATCTAGTATGAGTCTCTTCTAATCGCTTGACGATTAATAACACATTTAGAAATACCTCTCCCTCTCCTCCCTTCTTTTTTGATCTTGTGACGGCTTCGACGAGAGAATAACGACGAGGATTTTGGCAACTTGGGAGACGTATCACATCGAAGAGTCATCTACCTGCAGTTTGTCACCTAGTGCATTATGGCAGGAGGTGCATCTCTTCGCTTCTGCTATGGATAGATCCGATCTTCGTGTTAAATCTTATTTGGTTTGATTAGATCTCCGTGTAGATATTTCTTACACTGATATTGTTGGACAACTTGTGAATCGGGATCATGGAGACAGAAAAAATAATATTAATCAAATACTGAAGCGCTTATAATCTTGTTAAATAAGATGTAGCAAAAGACAAAGTTCAGATTGAACATATTGATACTGAGCTTATGGTGGCTAATCCACTGACCAAAGGATTACCACCAAACCTTTATAGAGGTCATGTGGATTGGATGGGTCTGGTTAGCTCATTGTATTATTAAAGATTATGCATTATGAACATATTATTTATTTTACAGCAGTGAATAAAGTATAATTGTCTCTGTTTGTACACTAAAATTTGAGACATACAGTTTTGACACAAAGTGAAGCATACATTCACTCATAAAGTAATTTCTCACATAAAATATTTAACTGGACTGATCATGCTACATAGTAATATATGAAAGAAAGTTTTTATTTGTTAGGACATGGTCGCCATGATTCATGCAGTTGGTGTGTTTAGTTTTGTTAATGTATATACCGAGTCGGGTTCTATATACAATCAGGTCGGATTCTCTTATATATTGGGCTTCAGTCCCTCAATGAAATTCATTCCATTCTCTCCAAACCCTAGCCGTCATCTCCTAACATGGTATCAGAGCTCTAGGGTTTTCTCGTGCGACGACGGCAGCCACCTCCGGTCTCCTCTTCTACCCGGCAGCCCTCCTCCGGTCTTCCCCTTCACCCGGCAGCCCCCCTTCGACCTCCCCGTCTCTCTCCTCCGCCCGCAAGGCCCCCCCGACCCCTCCCCGCCTCTCTCATCTGCCCGCAAAACCCCCCCGACCCCTCCCCACACCTCCCCTCCGCCCGCTCGGCCCCCCCGCACCTCCCCTCCACCCGCCCGCCCCCCCGACCTCTCCCCTCCGCCCGCCCGGCCCCCCCGACCCCTTCCTTCCTTCCGCCCGACCCCCCCGATATATCCCCACCGCCCGCGCGGCCCCCCCGACCTCTCTCCTTTGCCCGCCCGGCCCCCCCCAGCCCTCCCGACCCCTCCCTCCGCCCAACAGCCTCCCCCAGCCACCCCGGCCTCTCTCCTCCCTCCGATCAACCCTTCCGACCCTTCCCTCCGCCCGACAGGCCCCCCCAGCCCCCTGACCCCTCCCCTCCACCTGCAAGCCCTCTCCCGGTTCCCCTCTCCTTTGAGTTTCCTCCATAGCGTCTCCTCCAGTACCGTCCGTCGTTGCGATCTCTCCACCGCTGAAGGCGACCCACCTTTCAGTTGTCCTCGGCCAGCGACTAGCCTGATTGGTCGCTCACCGTCGAGACCACACTCTCCAGTCATGATCTTTGGGGTCACATCACCGGTGATGATCCTCCTCCAGTTGCCTCCTCCGGCTCCTTCTCTGTTACCAGCAGTGCCGTGTCTTCTGCTGCGACTGCTACCACGACAGCCACGGTTGCTGCTCTCACGTGGCATCGCCACGATCAGGCCATCCGGGCCTATCTCCTAGACTCCGTTGCTCATCCGCTCCTTGCTCCCATCGGTCGCCTTCCCACAGTGCGCGCGATGTGGGAGTATCTCCGGGACTGGTTTCTCCCACGCGATGGCGCTCGTCGGCATCAGCTTATCTGTGACTCGCAGTCTGCTCGTCAGAAGGAGCGTACGATTCAGGACTTCTTCAGTCTAATGAGTGCCTACTGGCATAAGCTGGACTCCCTGATCCCGGAGCGGTGTGCTTGCCCACGCTCTAGGGATTTCCAGTGCTACCTTGATGAGGGCCACATGCACCAGTTCCTGGCAGCGCTTCGGCTGGACTTTGCTCCCATCGTTGCTCAGCTCCTGCACTGTGAGCCACTCCCTAGGCTAGAGGATGCCCTTCTCGCCCTGGTCAATAAGGAGACTCGCCTTCAGACTCAGGAAACTCGTCCTCCTCCACTTGCTCATGGCTCAGACACCATCCTGGCGGTCGGGTTCTCTGATGAGTCTGTGTTCTGTCACTACTGCAAGGAGCCCAGATACATGAAGCATGAATGTCCTACACGTCCTCCACGCAACCCCCGCTGGGGTCCTGATAAGAAAGCATCATGCTGGGATCCTGCTTCCCGGGACGATCGACGAGGCGGTCGAGGTGGACGGAGCCATGGACGTGGTCCGTCCTCCTTCCGCCACTTTGGTGGTACATCAGCTACTGTAGAGCCCTCGGCGCTCCACACTACTACCACTGCACCTTCTTCCGCGCCTGAACCGGACCGTCTTCAGCGCCTCGAGGAGCTCCTCCTTCGTCACCTAGCCTCCACCGGCTACGCAACTGCTCACGGCTCGTCTACCACCTCTGGTACTACTACTCCATGGATCTTCGATTCGGGTGCCTCCTGTCACCTTATCTTTGACTCCACTGTACTCACTGATTGTTCTCCTACTCCCACTCACCTACAGGTCCGCACTGCGGATGGAACTTTAGTCCCTATCCTGCAATATGGATCCTTTACTACTACTTCTGATCCTTCTGGTCGCCTGACCTTGCCCCATGTCCATTATGCCCCTCGTCTTAACATTAATTTGATTTCTATCAGTTCTCTTTGCGACTCTGGACTGACTGTCACCTTCACCCCTTCTGTTTGTGTTGTGCAGGATTCACGGACGGATCAAAGGATTGGGCTGGGCCGTAGAGAAGGAGGACTTTACCAGCTGGACCATCTACATGTGTCTTCTGTTCCTGTTGTGTTTGTTATGTCTGTTACTTTTGATACCGACCTGCGGCACAGAAGGTTAGGTCATATATCGAGTGATCGACTCAAAAGTGTTTTTTGTTTCGGCGCTTTAGGTCGAGCATCCTTCTCCCCTTCTCTGTTTGTACGGGTTGTAGACTGACAAAGCATCTAGCCCTTCCTTTCTCTGCTAGTGCGTCTCAATCTGATGCTTTATTTGATTTAGTACATTCTGACATTTGGGGTCCTGCACCTGTTGCATCTATTTCTGGTTTCATGTATTATGTGTGTTTTATCGATGACTACTCTAGTTGCACCTGGGTTTATCTTATGCGTCACTGGTTTGAAGTCCCTCACATCTTTAGGAGATTCACCACTATGATACATACTCAGTTTGGTTGGCGCATCAAGACTTTTCGATCTGATTATGCCAAGGAGTATCTCTCCTCTGAGATGCGTGAGATTCTTCAAACTCACGGCACTCTTCACCAGCAGTCCTGTCCCCACATCCATAAGCAGAACGGAGTTGCTGAATGCAAGCATCGTCATGTCCTTGAGACCGCACGAGCCTTGCTTCTCTCTGTGTCTGTTCCTCCCTCCTACTGGGCTGAATCTATTATGATTGATGTCCACCTCATCAATATCACTCCGTCGTCTGCTCTGTCCGGTGCCACCACATATGAGCGCCTTCACTCCAGCCCACCTGACTACTCTCTTCTTCGCATGTTTGGCTGCACGTGCTTCGTTCTTCTTCCTCCCCATGAGCGTACCAAACTCTCTGCGAGGTCTGTTAGGTGTATTCACTTGGGGCTCAGTCGGGAGCACAAGGGGTATCGTTGTTACGATCCCTTGGCTCGCTGGATCCGTGTCTCCCATCATATTTCCTTTATTGAGGATGTCCTGTACTTTTCCCTTGGGTCTCGGGATCTTTCCTTGCCTCTTGCGTCACCCTCCTCCCCCTTATCACTTCTCCACATCCCCATTCTACCTCTGTTTTCTGCTGCACCACCCACGCCTCCTCCACCACCATCTTTCCCACCCCCGCCACCTCTACCACCACCACCACCACCTCCGTCTCCCTCGCCACCTCCACCACCATCTGTTACTCATGTCTATGTTCGTCGGTCTACAGCTCCTCCTCCAGAGTCGGTTACACTGGTACTCCCTCGCCTGATGCTGCTGCCCCCTCCTCCCCGGTCGTAGATCCTGCTTCTGTTCGGCGCTACCCGGTGCATGAACATCACCCTCCTAACAGATATGACTACTCTTTGGACAGATTTGGCTGCTCTGCCTTTCCCTTGGACTCTCCTGACTCCTCTGGCTACTCTACTATTGCCTCATATTTGCCATCTTATCAGGCTTTTCTTACTGCTCTTCATATCCACCGGGAACCCCAATCGTACCGTGAGGCAGCTTTATATCCAGAGTGGCGACATGCCATGTCAGTTGAGCTTTAGGCTTTTCAGCGGACCCAGATATGGAATTTGGTGCCTTGTCCCTCAGGCGTGGTGCCTATTAGCTGTAAGTGGATATTCAAGGTCAAGACTCAACCTGATGGATCCATTGAGCGGCACAAGGTCCGCCTTGTTGCTCGTGGCTTCTCCCAGGAGTATGTGATTGATTATGAGGAGACGTTTGCTTCAGTTGCTCGGATGACTATTGTGCACACCCTCTTAGCTGTGGCAGCTGCTTGAGGGTGGCCTCTCCATCAGATGGATGTCACCAATGCGTTCCTCCACGGTGACCTCTTCGAGGAAGTATACATGGCTTCTCCTCCGGGCATTACAGTTCCTCCAGGGCACGTTTGTCGTTTACGCCGTGCTATCTATGGGCTCAAACAAACACCTCGGGCATGGTTTGAGCACTTCCGCAGTGCAGTCCTGGCAGCTGGGTTTGTTGAGAGATTCTCTGACTACGCTCTGTTCACTCGCTCCTCTAGTTAGGGTATTGCTGTGTTACTTCTATATGTGGATGATATGATTATCACCGAGGATGACAGTGCTACCATAGCTTCCCTTCAGCGCCATCTCCAGAGCCAGTTTGAGATGAAGGATCTCGGCCCTCTCTGGTACTTTCTTGGTCTTGAGATTGCCTGGTCAGCTCGAGGATTATTGATCTCCCAATAGAAGTACATCTCCGATATTTTTATCGAGGCTGCTCTTACTGATTCTCGTACTGCTGACACGTCTATGGAGCTTAACTTGAAGCTTTTCTCTACTGATGGTGAGCCTCTCCAGGATATCTCTCGTTATTAGCGGCTGGTTGGGATGCTCGTTTATCTCACCATGACTAGGCCTGACATTGCTCATGTCGTCGGTATTGTAAGTCAGTTCGTTCAATCTCCTCGCTCAGTTCACTATGTAGCAGTCCTTCGGATTATTCGGTATCTTCGTGGCACTGTCACTCGATTGCTGTTGTTTTCCTCCACATCTCCACTAGTTCTGCGTGCTTACTCTGATGCCGATTGGACTGGCGATGTTGCTACTCGTTGATCTACTACCGGCTACTGCGTGTTCCTTGGTGATTCTCTCATTTCTTGGCGTAGCAAGAAACAGGAGTCTGTTGCACGCTCCAGCACCGAAGCTGAATACTGAGCTATAGCTTCCACCACAGCCGAGATTGTCTGGCTTTGACGTCTTCTACTCGATTTGGGAGTCAGGATTTCTGGGGTTATACCTCTGTTCTGTGACAACCGGAGTGCCATTCAAATTGCTAGCAATCCGATTTTTCATGAGCGGACCAAATACATCGAGATCGACTATCATTATGTTCGGCAGGAGTTTCTTGCAAACATAATCTCCTTGCCGTTCATTCCCTCGACGGAGCAGACTGCTGATTTTCTCACAAAGCCCCTGACGATTGCTAGATTTCGTCATTTTATAAGCAAACTCTCGGTACATGATCCACCGTGAGTTTGAGGGGGAGTGTTAATGTATATACCGGGTCGGATTCTATGTACAGTCGGGTCGGGTTCTATGTGTATACATGTACTTATATATTGGGCTTCAGTCCCTCAATGAGATTCATTCCATTCTCTCCAAACCCTAGCCGTCATCTCCTAATAAGGTTTAACTAAAGAATACCACATAAGGCATTACAGATGCTTTTATTTTTCAGAATTTTTTGTATATGCATACTAAAGTTTTTATCGCTTTTGGCCCAAATGTGTGTTTATAGGTCCAAGTATGAGAGTGTTGGGTTAGCCACTTGCGGCATAAGGATGGCTCGGTACAAACACACATGGGCTTTTGGGTTTAAAACCTAATGGGCCTTAACTAAAGTTGTATTCGTTAATAATGTAATTAAGTGATGAGTCATAGCCCTTATATCAATCCAATGGATGGTTGGATTGATTCCGATTATTAGGGTTTTTGGCTTAGGACAATTACAGGTTGGACTAACTTAGACCTATGATGATGTATCTGATGCAAGAGATGATTAATAGGTTCTAGAATACTAACCGGTTGATAGGTAAATTTTAAATGAGATGCAAAGGCTTATGTTATTCAATGTCCTAAATTCAAGCTATTGGAAACAATACGTAAATGATGCATCAAACATGGAGGGGTGGCTAATCTTTTTTTGAGTTTGTCACAATTGGCTTAAAGGTTTGAGTGAAACCACAGGATCGCCGAGGTCCAAGGCCGAACTTCATACCGAGCACGGAGGGACTCGTAATGGCTTTCAACGCCTTGATCAAAGATCGAATCATTGTCCCTTCGTGATCGCAATGAGTGGCGACGCAATGGGATATATCGTGCGGTTCATCTTGATTTGCATCAATTGGGCCATGGTTTTGTATCAAAATAGGGGGTAATGGAGTGGTGGGAAAAAATTGGCATATCTCCAATCAGGTTTTAACTAGATTTCTGATGAAAAACAGGGTGTAGGATTCCAATTACAGCAGCAGGAAATTAATTACTGCAAAAGGGTTCAACAGAGCATGTAATCTCAACGAAAACAGGGCAGAAATTGAAATTATTGTAGCAAATACTCAGTAAAAAGAGATAGAAATTAAGAACCTATTGACGTCACACCACCGACGTCGCATCGGGGTGAGGAGTCACACCTCTCTCCTTAGTCGTACAAGATGATCAAAATCTGTAGATTTTCTAGGGGTGGCAATGGGTCGTGTCGTGTCGTGTCGGGTTCATGTCATGTCTAGTTTCGTGTCGTGTCGGGTTTGTGTCGTGTCCAGAACCCCTGGACCCGGACATGACCCGTTTAACTAATCGTGTCTATATCATAAATCCGTACCCGACACGCTAATAAACGGGTAGACCTGATAAGACCTGTTTACCACCCGGGTCTATTCAGTTGACCCGATCCGACCCAATCCGACTCGACCCGACCTGACCCGAAAGACCCACTGGTATTATATATTATAGTATCGGATTGCGGGTAGACCCGACCCGACCCGATCCGACTCACCCGTTGAATACTAAATGGGTCTTCCTGGGTCTACCGTGTCTAGACCCTAAACCCGGACCCGACCCGTTTATTAAACGGGTCTATCGTGTCGACTCGTTTACGACCTGAACCCGTTTAGCCCTGACCGAGACCCGCTATCTTCGTGTCGGGTTGTGTTGGGTCTGCCGTGTCAGGTCCGAAATTGCCAGCCCTAAGATTTTCTTTTATTTTCAGCAAGCAATCAATAATCCCTTTTTTTATTCATCAAAGGGCCTAATAAAGGCTTACAAGGCTGACCACAAATCCTAACAACTTATTTTGAAAAAGAGAACAAAAAGGAAAAGATCGAGAAGGGAGGAGAGGCCGTTAGAGTGCAACAAGGCAAAAAGAGATCATGCCCTCCTTTTCTTTGGCTGTGGTTCTCTGAGCCCTCCTACTCCATTCTAACTTATTTTGTATTTGAAAAAGTCTCCTAAATCGGAATAAACATAAAATGAAATAACAAACAACATTTTGCTAGATAATTGAAGGCTTTTGAATCTCTCGGTGCCCTCAGATTTCAGATTTGACGCCTCCGTCTTCGAGTTCTTGGGATGTCCCCATCAGTTTTCGGATGGTGTCCTTATTTAGTTATAAATAAGATACCTCCTATCTATTATGTATCTTTTCTAATTGCTTGATGGCCAAGAACTAAACCAAAAATATCTTTACCTGTCCACCCTTCTCTTTCGATCTCACGATGGCTTCGCTATGAGGAGAACAACGAGGATTTCGACTTCGTGAGAGATGCATCGCATCGAAAAGTCATCTACTTATGGTTTGCTACCTGGCGTGTTATGGCCGGAGGTAGATCTCTTCACTTCTTCTACAAGTAGATCCGATCTTCATGTCAGAGCTCATTTGGATTTCCGTGTGAAGATTTCTTACATAATCATCATAGATAGGGCTTCTTTAATTATTTAATACTTTTTTTTTTGTAGGGCTTATATTATTTAGTACTAAATCTAGTTAGACGTCAGAAACTTGTTTTTACTCATTTGACCTTAAAACTAATCATTTCCTAGCTAGTGTTAGATTGGGTTACATTTATTGGTGAAGGGATCAGCTTTGACTTTAGTGAAGGGATCAGCTTTGACTTTACATACAAGTTGGTAGTTATACTTTATTGAGTCAATAGCTTCACAAAATCATGTTTTAGACCTAGGGGTGTCAACGGGGTGTGTCGTGTCGGGCGTGTCTAGTTTCAGGTCGTGTCCAAAACCCCTAGATCCAGAACCTTCCCGTTTAACTAATCATCCTAAACCCGTACCCGGTCTGCTAATAAACGGGTAGACCCGATAAGACCCGTTTACCACACGAGTCTATTCAGTTGACCCTATCCGACTTGACCTGATAGACCCGCTGGAACTCTATATATTACAGCATCGGATTGCGGGTAGACCTGACCTAACCCGACCCGTTGAATTTTAAACGGGTCTTCTCGGGTCTACCGTGTCTAGACCCTAAACCCGGATCCGACCCGTTTATTAAATGGGTCTATCGTGTCGACCCGTTTTCGATCCGAACCATTTAGCCCTGACCCAGACCCGCCGCTAACTTCGTGTCGGGCCTGCCGTGTCAGGTCCAAAATTGCCAGCCCTATTTAGACCGTTGTGTCTAGACTTGCCATTTAAGTGGGCACTATATGCCCTTAATTAATAGTGCAAACTAACAATAGATTCCTTAACCACTTGGTCTTTTTGCCGGTTGAAGGTAGTGCTATGCATCATGATCACAATGCTGAGTAACCAAACGTTTGTTTTTAGCATTTAAAGGAAGCTACTGCTGTACCTAGGGTAAAACCCATTATACAATAAACCAACTCCAATAGTCATTTTTATTTTTCAAAAAAAAAAAAAAAAAACTTCAAGAACTATCCAAGAACTATCCCAAGAGCTTTTTTTTTTTTTTTTTTTGAGAACCCCTCCTAAAGGAAGGAGGGTTGGTCGGCCCCCGACTAGTTATATTAAATAAAAATCAATAAATAATACGAGTATAAAGGTCTTTTGCCTCATAATTCAAAGAAGCAAATTAGGGAATGATCCAAAGCTTGAAAGTCGAGATCGTTGACCTTTGGAGCTCCTCGAAATTCGATGACTTACCGTTGAAGATCCTTCTGTTCCTCTTGAACCAGAGGATCCAGATAATACACATCACCAGTATACCCCACGGGACCCGTTGCTCCTTCTTAACCTTCCTCCTCCACCAAGAAGACCAAAGGGCTTTAAGGTTCCACGGGTGAGAGGTGATACCATATCGTCCCTCGAAGTGGTCTCTGACCCTCCTTGGAATAAGGATGTCAAGCAGTAGGCAGGAGGGTCTCTCATCGTCCGATTGGCAAAATGTACAAGAAGTATCTGACAGATTCAGATTGTTCCTCTTTATAAGGTTCACCTTCGCTAAGATCTTGTTCCTAATGGCTAGTAGGGAGAAGATCTTGGCCTTAATCGGGATCTTGGATCGCCATATCGCCTTAGAGGGTAAAAACTTCTCTACCGGTGGTAGGAGATTTTTGTAAAAGAATTTCACCGAGAAAACTCCAGAAGAGCATCATCTATCATCTCCACCTCACTCCATCTAATGAATGCCTAAAGGATGCAGCCGATAGAATCAGCTACAAATCAATATCCCAATAGCTTTTCAGTGCTCTACACTTGATTTTTGGCCCTGCAGTAAAAAAAGAAAAAAAGAAGAAGGGGTTTTTGGCCCCCCTGACAATTTAAATCCTATTCAAGTAACAAATGAGAGCAGGTCGACAAGTAGAACAAGAGAAATGAAATCACATTTATGAGACGAAAAGTTCACAATTTTATTTAGTCGGCATAAAATATTTACATATAGACCATCAAAAAGAATATTTTAGGAATATTCCCTAGCAACTTTTTTTTTTTTGGGAAATGACCAAGTGATTGATACATCACATGTTAGTGCGCCAACACAAGATAGCCCAAGGATCAAAACTCGCCACGAGAGTTAGAGCAATACCATGATTTTTAATAACCCCACAGATATAAATTCTTACCATTGAGGCAAGGGGGCTGGCTAGCCACTACAGAGCGGGAGGAAATATGACGTAACACTTATCTAAACGCTTGACCAAGGCCACAAGTTGCCAGTCGGGAGTAAGCGCGATTCACCAGTTAGGGTGATCGAGTGTGGTGCCACTAAGCATCTACATCCCCAACGTTGAACATATAAAAAAAAGGTCTTCTCTTTCTATTCTATTGGGGAAAAAATTCAATCAGACTATCCCACGGTGCAGCGTTTAGTCATAGTCCTCCAGAGCAGGTGGATCCGATATCTGAAACACAATCAATCTTTTGATGCATGCTCTTGCATTGAATAATTCCTCCTCCCTTTATGTCTACCTTCTTCCTCTGCTTCTTCCTTCTCCTACCTCCTTCGTGTCTACTTCCATCTCTGAAGCCATCACCCTTCTCTACTGGGGATTGAGCCAAGCAGTTTCCTTCCAATTAGCCCCTGGTTTTCTGAACTCCAATCCTAGTGAAGGATGGGGGCAGAGTCAATGATGGAGGCGGAGACAGAAACATAAGCGGAGGGAAGGCGGAGGAAGAACGTGAAGTCGGAGGAGGTGGAAAGATGAGTAATTATTAGTGTGATGGCAACTAGCAAGACGCGACGATCTTGCTAAAGATTTTCGGAAAGTACCTTTCAACCTTCAAGTTTTCCATCCAGATCGAGCCATCCTAATGCGTCATCCGATCACACATGTCCGTTGCGTCCATCCCCTACCGACCCTACGTACAGGTGAATCATGCTCAACCTAAGTGGCAAGCAATGAGACTGTTGTGATCAATTTTGACATAAGGATGGCACGATCCGGATGAGAATCTCAATGGCTAAATAACATTTTAGATTTTTTTTTCAAATGTGGGGAGAGAATGAAACCGTCTTGTATTCTTTACATGGGCCAATGACCTTTTGCATGCCTTACCACCTGATAATATATCTTAGAGTAATGCTACTTGTACAATTAATCTCCATCGACAATCTAAAAAACAAACCAGACCCAAAGAAGTGATGACGGGGCTCAAGGGTCAATACATTACTCTATATCCTATACTTTGTGACTAAAAATGAACTTAACAAGTGGGTGAACATTGTTGGAAATATTTTGCTTGTTAAACAAATATTTCAAATCTTAATTTATTTTAATTAGATGTGAGATGGATGACAACTTTATATTCCAAATATTGCCAAATAAAAAAGATGAAAATATGCGACAATAAAATTGCGAATGAATCCTAGCTAGTGAAGGATCCAATATGAGACTTTTGTAGCGGAGTATGAATATGATAAAACTATACATAAGCAAATAATACTATTAACATTCTAGTAATTTAGGAAGAAGAAGAGTTAAGAGGATAGCCTGGGGTCGAATCACGCCTTGGCGCTGTCCTAGAAATCCAATTGCCCCCCAAGTGCGGGTCTCGTGGCGAGAAAGACTAGAGATACGACGAACCCCCCGGATGACCACCTTTCCTTCTCGTTGGCACGCCTCGGAGAAGGCACACGAACACCGCACTATCGCCTTCAGGAGCCCAGCAAAAAGCTTAAAGAAAATTGGAAAGGAAGATTTTTGGAGCAGAGTTTCAAGAGCAAAAGATGATCAAAAGTGTGTATTTAGCCATAGGTTTTGGGCCCATTTTATAGCCCACCAAGGGGTGTGATGGCTACCCATTATTTTGGGCTTTAAAATCCAAGTGTGCAACGGCTATACCGTTACAAAAGTTTTTAAAACACAATAAAAAATAAAAATAAAAATAAAAAGTTAACAATCCCCCACATGTTTTAAAAATATTAAATATTAAAAAATCTTTAAAAAATTTAAAATAAGAGAATTTGCTGGTCTCCTTGTACTATGAGTTCGGTAAAGGTACCTCTTGGTTTGAACCTTTACTTAGTAAAAATTGTTTTGGTCTGTGGCACCTTTAGTAGACTATGTCTTTGAGCTTAGGGCCATGATTCAGATTTTAACAAGTGTCACACACAGTATGACTATGCTGATGTTCTAAACGGGTAGCGCTATTAATGGCCTTGCGCAGGTATCTTATGTGTGTATTCGAGATCAGCCCTAATCTCATAGTCGCGGCCTCACGATCACACATATCGGTGATTCCTCAAAGAGTACGAGCAAGGAGGCACTCTGTCTCAAGGATCTCGAAATCATTTAAGAGTTTTGAACTCATCCTTCCCTTGCTTTTATGAGCACTGACGCCATAGGAATGGGAGTAGGTAAAATCAGTGCTCCTCATAGTCACCAATACGGCTTGTTTCTACCCATTGAACCTCCGTGAGGTTGGGTTGCCACCGTGGTGATCTTTCTTATGGGCTTAATCCCATCCCCCTCGATGCTTCTAGAACCACTGTTCTAGACAACCCCTTTGTGAGCTGATCAACAATATTCTTCTCAGACCTCACAAAATTTAGGGTAATTATTTAGTATTTTAGTTTATACCTTAATGATTTATGTCGGACTTTTAAGTGTCGATTCATTTTTACATTTGTATTTTCTTGTTTGCATTTATCAATTGCTGACTTACAATCGCAATGAATAGATATAGCTGGTATAGGTCTCTCTCCTATGGGTATATCAGCTATAAGGTCTCTTAACCACTCGGCTTCTATACTAGTGGTATCTAGGGCTATCATTTCAAATTCCATTGTGCTCCTAGCCATTATTGTCTGCTTGGTGGACTTCCAAGAGACAGCTACACCTCCTAATAGGAAGACAAAACCGGTTGTAGATTTTACATCCAGGTTGTCACTGATCCAATTAGCATCAGTATAGCCTTCTAAGACGGCTGGATAACTACTAAATTAAAGGCCATAGGTTAGTGTGCCCTTAAGATATTTCATTACTCTTTCTAGGGCATTCCAATGGCTTTTATCTGGATTGTATGTGTATCTACTTAGACGACTTACTGTGTAAGCTATATCAGGTCTAGTATAGTTAGCTAAATATCCTAACGATCCAATTATTTGTGCATATTCCTTTTGTAATGCAGGTAAACCTGTGTTTTTCTTAAAGTGAATATTAGGATCATAAGGGGTGGATGCTGGAGTACAATCAAAGTAAAAGTATTTCCTAAGGATCTTCTCAGTATAGTGAGATTGAGTTAGTGTGATACTATCATCATTTCTAATGATTTTTGTGTTTAGTATCACATCTGCTTGACCTAAATCCTTCATATCAAAATTTTGGGACAGGAAATGTTTTACTTCATTTACTACTTGAATGTTAGATCCAAAGATCAGGATATCATCCACATACAAACAGGGAATGATGATGCCATTATTACTAACCTTATGATATACATATTCATCTGTTTTGTTTATTTCAAAACCGTTGAATGTGATGACTTCATCAAACTTCCTATGCCATTGTTTGGGTACTTGTTTTAGACCATATAGAGATTTAATCAATTTACACACCTTAGATTCTTGACCTGAAACTATAAACCCCTCAGGTTGATCCATATAGATTTCCTCATCTAAGTCTCCATTTAAGAAAGCGGTTTTTACATCCATTTGGTGAATTACCAGCTTATTAATGGATGCTAATGCAATAAGGACTCTGATGGTAGTGATCCTAGCTACAGGAGCATACACATCAAAGTAGTCTATTCCAGGTTTTTGGGTAAATCCTTTGGCTACTAACCTAGCCTTGAATTTCTCTACCGATCCATCGGGTCTAAGTTTCTTCTTGAAGATCCACTTACATCCAATGGTTTTACAACCTGGAGGTGGTTTACTAATTCCCAAGTTTGATTTTGGACTATAGATTGCATCTCGTTATTTATAGCTTCTTTCCAGAAAGGAGAATCGAATGACTTCATTGCATCTGCGTAGTTGATTGGTGTATCTTCTACTAGAAGAGCATAGAAGTCATCGAAGATCTTTTCTGTCCTAGCTCTAGAGCTTCTCCTAGGTTCAGTGGGAATGCTATCCTCAATTGGTATTTTGTTTCTAGAGCACGATGCTATGTCAATGTCGTTCGATCTAGGTTCTGTTCCAATTCTAGTCCTAAAAGGAAAGATGTCTTCAAAATAGGTTGCATCTCTAGCTTCCATTATTGTGTTATTAGTAATTTCACTAATCTGGGAGTTAAAAACTAAAAATCGGTTTGTGTTGCTATCTGATGCATAGCCTATGAAAATGGCATCTATGGTTTTTGGACCGATCTTTTTCTTTTTATTTTCAGGGATCTTGACTTTCGCCAAACACCCCCACACTTTAAGATAATCCAAAGTGGGCTTTCTATTCTTTCACATTTCATAAGGGATGAAGTTTTTCTTTTTAGAGGGAATTCTGTTAAGTATGAAACAGGCTGTTAGTAGTACTTCTCCCCACAAATTTTCAGGTGCTCCTGAGCTAATTAACATGGCAGTAACCATGTCCATAAGGGTTCTATTCTTACGTTCAGCTACTCCGTTGGATTAGGGGGTATAGGGAGCCGTGACATCATGAATTATACCGTGTTCTTCATAGAACTCGGTTAAGTCATGAGAGATATACTCTCCACCTCGATCGGATCTAAGTATTTTTAAGGTCTTATCTCTTTGATTTTCAGCCTCAGCTTTATAGACCTTAAATTTACTTAGTACCTCATCTTTGGTTTTTATGAGGTATAGGTAATAGTATTTTGATAGGTCATCTATGAATGTGACGAAATATCTGTTACCTCCTCTAGTAGTCCTTCCTGAGTCGCATACATCACTATGAACTAATTCGAGGATTTCAGAGTCTCTATCGATTGTTCTAAAGGGTTTCTTAGCTTGTTTTGCTTCTACACAGGTTTTACACTTATCGAGGTTTTGGATATCTGCTTTAGGTATTAGATTTAGGTTCATCAGTCTCTTGATGGAGTTATAATTCACATGACCTAGTCTAGCATGCCAGATAGGTGGAGATTCAACATTTAGTACAGAAAGACTTTTATTATTTTCGAAAGGAATACAAACATTTAGCTTAAATAAGCCATCACTCATAAATCCTTTCCCAATAAAAGATACTCTTTTTGTGATTACAACTTTATTCGATTCAAACACGAGTTTATAACCGTGTTGAACTAGAAGAGAACCGCTAACAAGGTTGCGTCTAATCTCTGGAACGTGATGAACTCCGTGTAGGATTATGATCTTGTTCGATGTAAGCTTCAAGTTGACTTGACCCGTTCCCAATACACGGGCTTCAGTATTATTTCCCATGGTCACAGCTCCTCCACCTGAGACCTGATAAGTGGAGAACCAAGAGCGATTAGAACATACATGGATGTTAGCTCCGGTATCAATCCACCAGTCAAGTGCTTGCAAAGTCAAGTTTATTTCTGGAATAGAGGCAATTGATCTGAAAGTATTCTCAGATGAGGTAACCATATTTACTTGGGAAGGAGGTTGAGGTCCGTTCTTCCTAGGTTGAGAAGGTCCAGTCTTCTTGTAGAAGCAGTCCGATGCCATATGGTTGGTTCGACCACATACGTAGCAGTAGTGTACTCCTTCTGCTGGCTTCTTCTGAAATTTGGGGTTTTTGGTGAAAGGCTTCTTGTGGAATGGTTTATTTGGTTTGGGATAAAAGAACTTGGTTTTCTTATGGTGTTTTGGTTTTGATTCTATATTGTTTACCTTGGGTTTGGACTCGGAAAGAGATTTTTCTCTAAGTCTATGTTGTTCTTCTATCCTAATGGAATTGAAGACTTAGGTTAGAGATAGTTCTCCTTGGGAATGGTTTAGTTTTCTAGCAAAGTCAGACCAGGATAATGGGAGTTTATCTATCAAGCAAGCTATCTGGAAGTTTTCATCTAGGGTTGATCCGTTATCCTTGAGATAATGGACTAGATTCTCAAACTCGTGAATTTGTTCATTCATTGGTTTAGAATCATTCATTTTAAACTTGTTGAAATCAGCTGCTTTGTAGCGTTTGATCCCAGCATCATCTAGGTCGTACTTAGAATTTAGGGTATCCCAAAGTTCTTTGGCATCTTTCGAGGTATAGTAGATGTCATATAACCTATCGAAAAGGGATCCTAGGATACGATGACGACAAATATATTCTATTTCCTCAGGAGTCCTAGATGTGGAAGTAGAATCAGAGCCATCTGGGTTAGATGATCCACTACTGGTTTGGGCATGTTTGTCTATAGGGTTGGACTCATTTCCTGATTCGGTGGTGCTATCACTTATTGCAGACATAAGTCCAAGCAAGGACAATCAGAATCTCATCTGGTTTTGCCAACACTTGAAAATAGCCCCATCGAATTTCTCAGGCTTCGCACTAAGGTAATCAGTTCTAGGGGAAGTCATTTTTAGGGTATGGGAGTTAAGCCTGGAATGAAATAAATTTTGTGTCAGATCAATATTGTGCACTATTTTCTACGTGAACCAAATTTATCTTCTTTTGTATAATAGTTGACCTGAGTATCGCTAGATTTGACTTTGGAAGTCCAAATGAGTTCTCTAAAGTATGACAGCCAAATCAGCTCCAGATGGGTGGTGGAGCACTTGGCTCGCTTAAATACCAGTCCGTCTTAGACACGTATGCCTTTTTGATAAGCTTTTCTAAACACCGTCTAACTAAGGATGATTCACCGAAATTCTTTAAGTCACTTCTTCGTGAGAGACTCAAGTATAAATAAAAGAAAATAATTAAAGGTTTTTTTTTAATTATCAAAATCTCTAGATTATAGGGATAACAGACTAGTCACACATACACGAATGTATATGCCAAGCTCTCCCTACTATAGTCTTGATTTTGTTTAGATTATGTGTTTGATTAGTTTTTTTTTTAAATTATTAAAATATTAAATTTTAATTATGTGTAGTAAAACAATTTTTTCACTTACACTAATATCGTATTATCTATATTATACTAATGACCAAGCAATTTCTAATTAATCAAGATGCTAACAATACAATTTTAACTAATTATACTATTATATTATTAGCAAGATCTAATGCTAAGCAAATATTAACAATGATGCTTTAGATTAGATCAAAAGTTAATACTAAAGCATTAAATCGAATATTAATATGGGTATGCCAATAATTAAATATTTGCAAGATATAGAGATTTGTAAAAAATAAATTTAATTATTTTTGAAATCTAAAAATATTTTAAGCCAACAAATTAACAACTTAAATTGGATTTCTAGATTGTTGGAAATATTTTGCTTGTTAAACAAATATTTCAAATCTTAATTTATTTTAATTAGATGTGAGATGGATGACAACTTTATATTCTAAATATTGCCAAATAAAAAAGATGAAAATATGAGACAATAAAATTGCGAATGAATCCTAGCTAGTGAAGGACCTAATATGAGACTTTTGTAGCGGAGTATGAATATGATAAAACTATACATAAGCAAATAATACTATTAACATTCTGTAATTTAGGAAGAAAAAGACTTAAGAGGATGGCCTGGGGTCGAATCACGCATTGACGCTGTCCTAGAAATCCAATTGCCCCCCACGTGCGGGTCTCGTGGCAAGGAAGACTAGAGATACGACGAACCCCCCGGATGACCACCTTTCCTTCTCGTTGGCACACCTCGGAGAAGGCACACGAACACCGCACTATCGCCTTCAGGAGCCCAGCAAAAAGCTTAAAGAAAATTGGAAAGAGAGATTTTTGGAGCAGAGTTTCAAGAGCAAAAGATGATCAAAAGTGTGTATTTAGCCATAGGTTTTGGGCCCATTTTATAGCCCACCAAGGGGTGTGATGGTTGCCCATTATTTTGGGCTTTAAAATCCAAGCACTAATGGGGTTTGAATGTGGCCGTTATAGCCGTTGCACAATGGTTTGAATGTGTGCAACGGCTATACCGTTACAAAAGTTTTTAAAACACAATAAAAAATAAAAATAAAATAAAATAAAAAGTTAACAAACATAACCCCTCGTGTTAAAAAAAAAAGCACCCTCTAGTATGTTTCCACTTTCCCCTTGGGAGTTCGTCAGGTAATACTATTTGTACAATCTCCATCGACAAACCAGACTCATGAAGTGGTGGCGGGCCCAGGGCTCAGTGCATTCAAACCAAGCATTGAGCCCTAGTCCCCACCAGTACTTCATAGGTCTCCTCTCTAATTGGCATTCGCTCATTTTTCCATGAGGGCTCACACCCGACCAACGATGGACTAGGTAGGGGGAAAATTTTTGCTGCGTGTGGGATTTCGCTTCATATGCTGAGTGAGCCTCTGGATCATTCACTAATATATATGCAGAAGAAAAGGGGAGCAATCTAATTATAAAAAGAATATGAGTACAGTGCACGAGTCGGGATTGTGTGTAAAATATAATCAGACAGCTATCTATTCTCTCATCAATGGTCCAGATGCCTCACTTAGCGTATGTAGGGAAATCCCCGCATAGTAAATTTTTCAATAGGCAGGCCCAATCTCTATCGGCCGACTCATCAATTATGCCTCCACGGATTAAAGAAATATTCATTGCCGGTTTCTCTCCCAACCAATGTTACTAAAGCTAGTTTTTTATCGAAAAAAAAAAGCTAAAGCCAGAAATAGAGTGCAATGCGAATTCAACATCATAGGTACATCTTGACCTGGCTCCCAATCACAGCCACCCGATGCATGCTGGTCGGGAAATCAATGAGTGAGATCCACTGTTGGGAGTGGGTACATCGAAGGACCCCCAAATCCAAGTGAACAAATTTTCAGCAGAACCGTTGTACCCTACAACCACATGGCCCACTGCAATTCAAGACATATGGTGGTAGTGGGCCGGAAGGAGATTGGGAAGATACAGTTAGGAGATAAGAAGCAAAAGAAAATTATTCAATCGTGGGATTACGTGCGAAGTCCAGAGATGGATCAACGACCTGATCCTGTCGGTCGTACGCTCAGCGGTTAGCGCTCTGCCCAAGTTTGCAACTGTCGGCTGCCAACTTTACTCGGCACTCATCAATGTGGTCTGTTTGGCTAGATTTTTTTTGGGGATGTTTGACGTAAGTCCTTCCTGAAAGATGACTTTTAGTTGCAGGACACATTAAGTTTGAAATATAGCTTGAGTCCCTCCCGATGAATATGTATTCTTTCTAAAGACGAATATATATTCTTTCTTAAACGAATGTATATTGCTTTTGAAAACAAATATATACTCTTTTTGGAGATGAATGTATACTCATAGGGATCTTAGCTAATATATCAAAATATGTTACTCTGCGGTTAATGTTGCAACATAGTTAAGGACCTATACCTAATTTATTGTTTTTTTGGGTTTTTTTGACTTTATCCCCAAAATTTTGCCTTGAATTAGACTTTACCTCCCATCTTCTCGTTAATTAGACTTTATCCCCCAAAACTAACTGTTCCGTCAGCTCACCATCTAAGAGAAAGGGTGAGCTGATGGAAAAGAAATAAAGTTTTGGGGGTAAGTCTAATTAATGAAATATGGGGGGTAAAGTCTAATTCAAGGTCAAATTTGGGGGGACAAAGTCAAAATAACCCCTTTTTTTTAATGGGGGTCGAAAGTTTGACCGACAGTTGGGGCTGCGGTGGCTTGCAGCTGCAGAGATTACCGTAAAGGAGTGTGGTCCATAATGTAAAAAAAAAATCTAAAGCTTGGTAACGAATACATAATGTAAAAAAAAAAAATAGCATGGACCCCATCCCATTCACACCAATCCCTACGTGCGGGCCCAACGTTTGCTAGCTCTTCTCCAATAAATTTAAAAAATAAAAAACAGATTTAGTCAATGGTCCAAAACAAGAGATCTGTTTAAACTAAAACCTACATGTAAACCTCTCAATGTTTTTTAAATTTCATTTGCATGCCACTCTTCTCTAAACTAAACCAAAGCTTAAAACCTAAACCGAATCTTAAAACTTATGATCTACAGGCCATGGGATGATCTCTAGACCTGGTCCTAAACCTAATATGAATCCTAAAACTTATGATCCATAGATCATGGGATGAACCCTAGACCAAATCCTAAGGCTTAAGATCTACGTGCCAAATGGATGAACCCTAGATCTAATCCAAACTAAACCTGCTCATTTGCCGCCCGCATCTCGTCTCTGCTACTTACCGCCATCGATGCTCATGCTGTTGAGGAGGAAGGAAGAGGCATCAGGGGCTTGGAGGAGGCGGAGGCTGAGGTCGCCCTTGCTGCTGCTGTCGCCGGTGCTACTCGAGAAAGAACAGAGGAAAAGGGGAGAACGGGGGGTATTTTCAGATTTATAAAATGAATTTGGGATCTCCCCTTAAAGGGATCTTATGTGTCATGTTCATTAACCCGATCTATTGTATAGAATCTAACACCCATTTCCCCCAAATAAAAATGGTAAATTACACTTTGTCCCGCTCAAGTTTAGCGCAAAATCATTTAACCCCTGATATAGTTTATTTTGTTCCAAATTGGTACCTGAAGCTTTAAATATTAGAACAATGCCCCTTTGTTAACGGCTAAATCTCCTCTTTTAGTAGTTTCTGCCTAATCAAAGCAGAATTGAAGGGGCTAAAATGTAATTTAATAACTTTAGGGCGTTAAGTGATTTTGGGCTAAACTTCAGGTATAATTTAGGGAAATTTTATTCATACCCCATAAATCTGTAATTAGCCCCCATTTCCAACAAACTTGAACGCACCCCTTTTTTTTTTCATACCCCATTCCTATCCCAAAAATACCCTTCCCCCTTACACCCCACCTTCAATACACCTCAGTTAAATGGCCCGCCCCAACTTGATTATACCCCAATCAAACACATACCCCTTAAATATACCCCAATTATATGCACTACACCCCACTCTTAAATAAACCCCATGCAGTTGGCTGGTACTTGAAGGCACAAGTAGAGCTACAACTTGGGCGGGCCAGCCTGAACCCAACCCGAGTCCAACCCGAACCCAACCCGAATTATTCCTCCTCGACCCGACAGGACCCGACACGAAGTTAGCGGGTTTGGGTCAGGGCTAAACGGGTTCGGGTTGTAAACGGGTCGACACGATAGACCCATTTAATAAATGGGGCGGGTCCGGGTTTAGGGTCTGGACACGGTAGACCCGGGAAGACCCGTTTAGTATTCAACGGGTCGTGTCGGGTCGGGCCGGGTTGGGTCTACCAGCAATCCGATACTATAATATATAATACCAGTGGGTCTTTCGGGTCAAGTCGGATTGGGTCGGATCGGGTCAACTGAATAGATCCGGGTGGTAAAAGGGCATTACCGGGTCTTATCGTGTCTACCCGTTTATTAGCGAGTCGGGTACGGGTTTAGGATCTAGACACGATTAGTTAAACGGGTCGGGTCCCGATCTAGGGGTTTTGGACACGACACGAACCCGACACGACCCGACCCATTGCCACTCCTAGCTGCAACTTGGGCGGGCCAACCCAAACCCAACCCAACTTTGGGCGGGTTAACCCGAACCCACCCCGCACAACCCGGCCAACCCGACGGGTTGGGCTTGGGCTAAGTTTAAACAAACCTTGGGTTGGGTTGGGGTGGGTTGGGCTTGGGCTAAGTTTAAACAAACCTTGGGTTGGGTTGGGGGTACAAAAGTCGCTGAGTAGGGGCTTTGGGGTACCAAAAAAAAAAAGGGCATTGTTGGTATTAAAGGATTATTGAGTAAGTTATTGAGAAACGATACTGATACGGGGGCTAATTACAGATTTTTGGGGTATGAATAAAATTTTTCATAATTTACCCAAATGAAAACGGTAAATATACTTAACCCCTCCTATAGTTAAAAAACTAGATTTTGCCCCTCTTCACTTCAGTTTTGATTGGATAGAAATAACCAAAAGAGGAAATTTAGTAGTTGACGAAAGGGGATATTGTGCTACCGTTGAAAAATATAGTCACCGATTTGGAACAAAAATTAGGGGGTTTAGTGAGTTTGGAGTAAACTTCAGAGGAGCAAAGTGTAATTTCAACATGGTAAATTAAACTTTACCCCTCTTGAAGTTTAGTTCAAAAACACTTACTTAATCCCCCTATAGTTTATTTTGCTCCAAATCGCTCCCTAAAGTTTGAAATGTTAGTACAATACCCTTTTGCCAACTACTTAATTTCCAAGTTTGGTAATTTTTATATGATCAAACTGAATTGAAGGGGCCAAAATATAGTTTTTTAACTATAAGGGGCTTAAGTGTTTTTGAGCTAAACTTCAGGGGGGCAAAGTGTAATTTATCCAAGAAAAAAAGAGCTTGAAAGAGTGGGAAAAGAGGACCACCCGCCCTTCACCTCTTTGCTTCTATGCAATTGCAGGCTGCAGTCAAACTACCCTTGAGTTAAGAGAGAGAGAGAGAGAGAGAGAGAGAGAGAGAGAGACATGGAGTTTGAGCAAGCCTTTGAGAGGGGAGACGTAGCTGGCAGCTTAATCATCCCCAAAGACGGGCTTATGGGCTTGCTTCGAGCCAAGTCGAAGAGGACGAAGGCGGCGGAGGAGAGGATCGCGTGGCTGCACACTCAGCTGATCGGAAGAGATGCCGAGTTCGAGACCCCGTTCGGGAGGCGAGCCCTCACATACGCCGACCACACGGCCTCCGGGAGGGGCTTGCAATACATAGAGAACTACATCATGCAACAAGTCCTCCCATTCTATGGTAATCTTCCGATTAGCCCTTAATCAAATCATCTCAAGTCTCAGCCTTTCAATGAGATTCCCATTAGGGATTATTGGGTCAATGGAAATCCCATTTGCCCATTTCAACCCTTGCTAATATATGTTTAATTTCACATACAAAGCATGCAAATTCAAATCCTACTGAGATTTCAGAAGGTTTGTTGCCTTCAATGATTTCACATGCATGCATGTTGAGATACCCATTAGGAATTGTTGGCTCAAAGTTTGAAATTTTCTATGGCAATTTCCATTTGCCCAATTAAACCCTTTCTAGTATGTCTTTCATTGACAACAGAGATTAGCTCTTAACTTTAGCCTTCAGTCTTTAATTTCGCATGGCAACATGAAAATTCAAAGGTTTCTTTGTAATTTTTCTTCTTCTTCAAAGGATGCTATGATTTCAGAAGGTTTAGCCTTCAATGATTTCACATACCCATTAGGACTACTTGGTTCTGTCCCACGCCCTGTAATCTCTGGGAAAACGTTTTTGAGCGGCAAACAGGCCTTCGACATCATTGCCTTCATCTTCGAAGACCTCATTTACATGCTCATGGGGATTCCTCCTCAGCCCTCACATGACGGGGTTGGGTCAATTGCATTTGAGTCATTAGCCTAGTCAAGTTTTCCATTTGTGCTCTTAGTTGATCCAACATGGTGGAGTGAGTGTGGAGGGTCTTTTGTTGTTTGTAAAACAATTATTGCATATCCTCTGCAAATGGGTTGCGATTCGCCATGGTGCCAAGTGAAGTAGTGCGCAAAACGGTACAACTTGTGAAGCTAGAGACCTACCCAATGAGCCAACCTAGGCTCTGAGGACTTTGGTGTAAACCAAGTCCGGGTAGGTTCCAATTAACTACTAACAGAGACTTAAACGATATTAAAGGGCCTAGATTTAGTTAGATTTTGTCGATCACAAGCGAACTCGGCCAACTTTGCTAGTGCTTGCGGAGTTTGGTCGGTTTTCGGGTTTACTTAATTGGGATCTTATAATTAGTCAATAAAGATTGAAAATAAGACTATAATCATACATGAACAACTACACAAAAATTTATGAACAACAAAGCATAACATGCTAGTGACATCATGATAAAGGACTATAATTATGGTGTGCCGGGGGGAGGGGGGGGGGGTGGTTGGGGGTTGGAGAGATGCAAACCGAGGGCTGACACAATAGAGAAAACAGAGGTTGTGCCGAGGCTGTCGATCAATCCACAAGGCTAATCATGATGTCTCGGGTAACATGGGTATACCGTCGCCACAACAAGGTGGATGAAGAAGAAGTTGATCCATAGGGAGGAGGAAGAAGCATCACATGGATAGTCGCCATGTTGCCGGGAGGAGGAAGCCGCGTCACCATGGAGAAGCCGCCACACCATCACGAAGAAAGAGATCCGGAGTAGATCACATGGAGAAGATGAAGAAAAGAAGGGGATTTGTGGAGGGGATAAAGAAGAGAGGGGAAAATAAGAGGCTAACTTCAAGCTAATTTATTAACATCCTTCTTCCTCTCCATGAAAGAACTTGGGTTTCTTTTATAAAGATTTTTTTGAAAAGAGGGTAGCAAAGGAGATTCATTGGGAAGCCATGGAGAGATCATGGGGAGAGAGGGCCCAATGGAGGATAAGGTGGGACAAGTGGAGAGAATTTTGAGGGACAGAGGGAGATTTAGAGAGAGAGAGAGAGAGATCATTGGGGGGGGGGGTTGGAGACCATCCAATCCGGCCATCGGTGGCTGAGGCAAGCTTGAAGTCTAATGCCTTCAATGGTGAGACGACCCTTTTTAGTATATAGTGTTCAATAATGATGCGAAAGGTGAGTCATTATGACTAGGGTTAGGGTTAAGGTGTGGGGGAGGGGGGGATGTTAGGGTAAGGGGGCTACTGCGCCGGGATACGGCCGGGGCGCAGGGAGAAAGGTGAGAGGTGACGATGTCGGGGTAGTGCAGGGAGGATGGTTAGGGACGACGTCTCCATCGGGGGTTAGGCAAGGGAGAGGGACCGACGATCGAGGAGGTCGTCGGATGAAGAGAGAGATGGAGGTATGGGGTGCGACGATCGGGGAAGGAGGCAGGGGGGGTCGGGCGACGAGGGATGGTCGAGGTTAAGGGGGCTGTGGTGTTAGGGTACGACCGGAGTGCAAAGAGGAGGGTCAGAGGGGACCACGCATGGTAGTAGTGGTGGGGGTCCATGGAGGACGGTCGGGGATGGAGGCAAAGGAGCGAAGATCAGGCGACGTGGCCACGAGATGGAGGTAAGGGGTGCAGGGCCAGGTTGAGGTAGCGGGAGGGTGACGGTCGGGGTGGGGTGCGACGCGATCACGCGAGAGACGAAAATGTGGGTGTCATAAGGAGAACGGTGGCTTAATACCCGTGCTCTGATACATGTTGATTTTGAAAGTTGTTTTGGGAGACAATTTTGCAGGTTCCCTCTAGCACGTTAAAGCCAAATGTTATTCAAAGTTTGAAATAATTAAAGGGAAAACCTTTTCTTTCTAACAACCCTCTCATTATTAGTCCCACATTGCTTGGGGGGAGAGCTCATACCCTCTATATATATGGAAGTAGGAGAATAAAGACATGGGCTTCTCAAGGGAATGAAACTTGGAGAATGGTTGTGCAGGCTTCTACCTCTGATTCAAACTGATTTTGAACCGAACTGAATCGAACCGGGCTTGGGCTTGGGCAGTGGGCTGTAGAGGCGCTAGTGGTACTTGTAGGTGCACTTTGCTCATCGCACGTGCACATTGTGTCACCAGTGGCGCACCTACGTGACCGCACTGCGAACTCTAGTGCGTATCGAGGTGCATACCGAGTCCGAGTCCTTGTTCGGTTGTGGGTGCCAAGACGGTTTTCCTCTTGTTCGAAGCGGTTGGTACGGTTAGAACGGTTATCATAATTGTTCGGTCATGTCTAGTGTCTGTTAGTTCATTATTATTAGAGTCTTTGGTTTTTGTATATGCAACTTCTGTTTCTGTAAGAGACTGTCATTGAGTATTCTCTGTCAATACATAAATAAACTAGTAGGAGACTTCAATCTCTGAGTGCTCTATGTGAATAGAGAACAATCTTTTGTTCCTTTTCGTCTCTAAGTGACAGCAGCCGAATCTCTAGGGTAAAGTTCAGTGTAAGGATATATTGAAGTGCACTCAATATCCTTCACGTGTTCATTGAATCTTGGGAATAGATTGCATGTAAGCGGAGTGCATATAAGGCGACAATTTTTGTTCTAAAGACAGTGATTTATCACGCATCGAACAACTCATCCTTTCAAATTATTTTTCCATTCACATCATTTCAATCTATTTATCCATAACCTATTTCATCTCAGTTTAAAGAAAAATTTGATCAGTATGGATAAATAGAAGATCGATAAGAAAAGGTTAATAAATCTGTGATCCCCAAATCATTCGACGAGGCCAATTTCAAAAGATGGCAACATCGAATGAATTTTGGCTAACTACTTTGAAGGTGTTATATGTGATCACAGATTCTCCTCTTACGATTGCCGAAGAATATGAACATGGGGACTTTGGGTCGGGTAAACATGCCCAACTTCAGAGGTTCTATGATGATTGATGACTATGCTTGTCATGGTCATATGCTAAGTGCATTGAGTATCCTTTGTACGACTTTTACAGAGAGACCATAAATTCTAAGGAATTGTGGGTTCTCTTGAGAAGAAGTACAGAAAGGAGAATATAGGAGAAGCGAAGTATATGATTGGAGAGTCCTTCGACTTCAAAATGGTGGATAATCACCTCGTACCGTACTGGAGCAAGCACATCAAGTGCAGAATCTAGTGACTAAGATTGTTTCAAAAGGAATTCCCATTGACGAAATGCTGCAAGTTCTAACATTGATTGACAAGCTTCCACCATCCTGAAGCAACTTCCAAGTATCTCTCAAGCACAAGAGAGAGGCCATGGCGCTTGATGACTTGATGGTTTCCATTCGGATTGTGGAAAAGCATCAGAGTCAGATGAAACCCCCTCAAGTTTTCACTAATTCAGAGATGGAAGGTAAATCCAATCTTGTTACTCTTAAAAAGGACAGGCATTTTGATAAAAAGATGAAGAAACCATTCAAAAAATTTAAGCTTTATAGTCGAGTTCAAAAGGACCAAAAGCAAAATACCAGCTATGTTTGCGGGAAGGTTGGGCACTTTGCCAAACAGTGTAAACATAGGAAGGGTAAGGAGAAAGGAGAATCGAGTCTTTCCAACAAGGGTGCTCCACCCCCATCCCCCCCCCCCCCTGCGCAGCCTGCACTTTACCAAAAACTCAGATTTTTTCAATGAGTCTCGATTAAAACATGACTTATTCATTAAACGTTCGCTATGTGACTCTTTCTCGATTTTTTTGAAAAAATCATGATTTTATGAAAAACTCACGATTTAATCCCGATTTACGCGTTTAAATCCAATTAATTGCTTTTTAATCTCGTCATGTATTGCTCAAAAAACCTATTGTTTAATCTATATATAAATATGTTCTAAAATTCTACCGTTTGTTTCCCGACTCTTTCCCGACCTTTCTGACTTTTTCTCCATTTTTCCGACTTCTCCCCTAGTCGATTTTTTCCCGATTTCCGACTTGGTAACTATGCCCACAGGCTAACATGATTGCGAGCACTTTTGGTGCAGTTCCTAACTTAAGGTTTGACTTGTCTCAACCTAAGTTATTTTGGCATGTCAACCTACATATTGGTTCTCTACAGTAGAAAAGCAATGGCATGCCAAAATTCTCTACCTTGATCTCTGTCTTGAAATTCATGCGTTCTAACAAACTTACTGTAGAGAAGCAATGGCATGCCAAAATTCTTTCTTTGCAAATCAATATTGAGGAGGATCCATTGACTTTTAGAGAAGCAATGGCAAGTAATGAAGTGTCATTCTAGAAAGAAGCCATAAAAAGTGGGATACAATCTATTTTGGCAAGTGGAACATGGGTTCTAACAAACTTACCTATTGGAATTAAACCCATTGGGTGAAAATGGATCTTTAAGAAAAATTTAATCCTGATGGTTCCATAGAAAAGTACAAAGCCAGACTTGTGGCTAAAGTCTTCAAGCAAAAAGAGGGCGTAGTCTATTTTGACACATACTGTTAAGTGTCTAGAATGAGCACTATTCGAATTCTTATTGCACTAGCCACTGCCTACAACCTCGAGATCCATCAAATGAATGTCAAGACTGCATTTCTTAATGGATTCTTAAAGGAGAAAATATAAATGGAACAACCGGAGGGATTTGTGGTCTATGGGCAGGAGCAGAAAGTATGTAAGTTAGTCAAGTACTTATATGGGTTAAAGCAAGCCCCTAAGCAATGGCATGAGAATCGCAAAAAAAAAAAAGCAATGGCATGAGAGGTTTGATAGTGTTTTGCTATCTAATGGTTTCACTGTATGTGATTTTGATAAGTGTGTATTGGAAGTCTCTTAGCCATTTATTTATTATTCTATGCCTTTATGTTGACGATATTCTTATATTTGGTAACAATCGTGAGAGAATAAAAGATATTAAGAGACTTATGAATACTAATTTTGAAATAGAGGACGTGGGGATTTCTAATATAGTCCTAGGAGTTAAACTTGATAGGACGTCAGAAGGTATTCAGATAACCCAATATCATTACATTGAAAAGGTATTAAAGGAATTTGGTTATCTTGAGTGCAAGTTTGTGAGTACTCCATATGATTCTACTATAAAATTGAGGAAAAATTGTGGGGAAGGTGTATCTCAGTTGAAGTATTATCAAATCATAGGAAGCCTGATGAATTTGACTAACTGTAGTAGATCATATATTTCCTATGCCGTGGGGAGATTAAGTAGATACACAAGTATTCCTGATCATTCCCATTGGAATGCAGTCAATCTTTTATAAAATATCTTAAAGGACCCATGTCTCTAGTATAGTGTATTTTGGACATCCAATTGTACTTGAGGGGTACAATGATGCAAACTGGATCTCGGATTCTGAAGATACCAAAACTACAAGTGGGTTTGTGCTCACATTTGGTGACGCAACAGTAGCTTGGAGTTGCTCTAAGCAAACCATAATTACAAGGTCCATTATGGAGGCCGAGTTGGTAGCCTTGGCTGGGAGTGAAGCAGAATGGTTGAAGGCTCTTGTCTGAACTACCTGTGGTAGAAAAGCCAATATCTTTTATACTCATTCATTGTGATAATCAGGTTACTCTCGCAAAAGTTAGGAGTAAGGATCACAATTCCAAGTCCTCCAGGCACATTGAGTTGAGATATAAAATCCTCAAAAAGCTAAACCCGACCGGAATCATAACATTGAGTATATTAGGTCAGAGGAGAATTTAGCTGATCGCCTAACTAAAGGATTGTCTAGAGGATAAGTCATTTATTCATCTAAGGGGATGGGGCTAAAGCCTATGTCATAAATCATCATTAGTAGCAACCCAACCATTCTTAATGGAGATCCCAGGACGAAGGTTCAGAGGGAAATACAAGCTAATCGGGTGATTGTTGGGGCACTATAATATGATTAAAATCCACTCCATCTCTAAGATGAAAGTGCTCACCTGCAGCCTGCAGGAATTTAGGAATACTTACGTCTGAATGAGATCAAGGCCTAAAAGGTGGTATTGCGGGCTACCCTTAAAGATCTTCACCTATATGAGTGTAACCGCAGTTTATGAGAACTAGGGAGGTTTGTTCTCTATAAACACATGAATTTCAAGATTATGTCGCATGGCCGTAATGCGGAACCCCTATAGAACTCAACCTTGATTTATACCATTGTGTTCGGTATGATAGATTCCATGCATAAATAAATCCTAGTTCAAAACTATAGTTACATAGGATTTGCAAAGAAAGAATCATGCCAACTAGATGTAGGTTCAAGTTTTGAAGACACCTATCATTTAAAGTTTTCTATATCTGCTGTCCAGTGTTAGTTTTCTATTTCTTCATCAAAACTTTGAATAATGTGGGGAATGGTGGTTATGAAAGTTGTTTTGGGAGACAATTTTGGGGATTCCCTCCAAAACTCAAAAACCAAATGTTATTTAAAGTTTGAATTAATTGGAGGGAAAGTCTTTGTTCTCTAACAACAATCTCATTATTAGTCCCACATTTGCTTGAGGGGAGAGCTCATCCCCTCTATATATATGGAATTAGGAGAATAGAGGCATGGGCCTCTCAAGGGAATGGGACTTGGAGAATGGTTGTGCCATGCTTCTACCTCAAATTCAAATTAATTTTGAACCGATCTGAACCCAATCAAACCGGACCAGGCTTGGACTTGGGCAGTGGGCTGTAGAGGAGCTAGTGGTGCCTGTAGGTGCACTTTGCACTTTGTATGTGTCGCCAGTGGCGCGCCCACACGACCCCTATGCGAACCTAGGTGCATGCCGAGTCCAAGTGCGAGGGCCGAGTCTGTTTGGGTGCGGGTGCCGGAACAGTTTTTCCTGTTTGGAGCGCCCTCTTGTTCAGAGCGTTTGGTACGATTAGAATGATTATCATAACTGTTTGGTCCTGTCTAGTGCCTGTTCATTCATTATAAATAGAGTCAGTCTTTGGTTTTCGTATATACTACTTCTGTTACTGTAAGATACTTAGTCTCTGAGTATTCTCTGTCTAAACAGAGATGAACTAGTAGGAGACTTCAATTTCTGAGTGCTCTCTGTGAACATTGAATAATCTTTCATTCCTTTTCGTCTCTCAGTGATAGCAGCCAATCTCTTGGTCTTGGGTAGAGTTCGGTGTAAGGACATATTTAAGTGCACTCAATATCCAACATGAGTCCGTTGAGTTTTGGGAATAGATTGCCTGAATGCCCAGTGCATATAAAACAATAATTTCTGTTCTAAAGACAATGAGTTATCATGCATAGGACAACTCATCTTTTCAAACCGTCTTTCCATTCACATCTTTTCAATTTGTTTATCCATAACATGTTTCATCCCAATAATCCCATCACATATCAGACACTGATTTGGGAGAGCCAACTTGGTGCTCGTCATTGAGGTCTATTCCCATGTATATATACAAGTACCCGAGGAGACGGAACTCCTGAGTATCCGATGTCGGACTAAACTTCCGATACAATGTATATAGAACTACATGTAACAGCCCAATGAAATCCTTTCTCATATGTCTTTCATTAACAGAGATTAGCTCTAACTTTAGCTATGATTATAAGAACACCAGTCTTTAATTTCGCATAGAAGCATGAAAAATTAAAGATTTCCTCTCAAAAGGATGCTAAGATTTTAGAAGGTTAAGCCTTCAATGATTTCACATACCCATTAGGAATACTTGGCTTAGTTTTGAACATGTTTGGATTTAAATGGAAGAGTTGAGCTAAGAATTAAACTGACGTGTATATAGGGAACACCCACACAACTGACAGCTTTGTTGGAAGCAAGATGACGAGGATGGTTAACGATGCGAGCAAATATATCAAGAGATGCATGGGGGGAGGACCCGACGACGTGCTGATATTCTGCGGCTCTGGCACGACCGCCTGCATCAAGCGGCTCCAAGAGATGATGGGGATCGCTGTCCCTTCTATCATGCGGGACCGGCTGGTGAAGAGCCTGAGGGATGAGGAGAGGTGGGTGGTCTTCGTCGGCCCCTACGAGCACCACTCCAACCTCCTCTCATGGCGCCAAAGCTCGGCGGAGGTGGTGGAGATTGGCATCGATGAAGATGGCCTGCTTGACATGGAAGCCCTCGAGCTCAAACTCACGTCACCAGAGTACGCTAAACGACCCATGTTGGGCTCCTTCTCGGCTTGCAGTAACGTCACCGGAATCCTCACTGATACGCGGGCGCTGACTGGCCTTCTTCACTGTCATGGTGCCTTTGCATGCTTCGATTTTGCCGCAAGGTAAGGCATGGCCTATAGATTTTTTGTCCCTTACAACGAATTATTGTCGAACTCTTGACTAATTGGGTGCCTGATAGAACAGTGCTCCATTGTATTTTATTTTTTTGTGTGATTTTAAGCTCAAAATTTCAGAATAGCATCAAAGAAGGCAAACTATTGAAGATGCAATTAGCAACATGGGTTGGATTCTTGAATTTGGTCAAAATTCGTCCTAAGTTATCAGAATTCCTAATTGTGATACCTATAACAAGAAGCAATATGAATTATAATCAACTTAAAGCATGACGCAATACAAATTATAATTAACTTCTTTTTTACTCAGGTCTAACATACCAGATTAGCAACAGCCTAATTTCATGGTGCAGTGGGGGCTAATTGGTTTCATATGTTTCATGGTGCAGTGGCCCGTACGTGGAAATCGACATGCAATCCGGAGACATGGAAGGCTACGATGCTGTTTTCCTCAGCCCACACAAGTTCCTCGGTGGCCCCGGAACTCCCGGAATTCTTCTGATGAACAAGGCCCTCTACCAGCTGAGATCCTCCCCGCCTTCAACCTGCGGTGGCGGCACTGTCGATTATGTTAATGGCTTCTGTGAGAAGGTAAACTTGGAGTTTATGGTGAATGTAGTATTGTACTGTACTTACTGGATTCATACAATCCTAAGACTCCTAACTGTGTAATTGGCAGGATACATTGTACTACGAGGATGTCGAAGAGCGCGAAAACGCTGGAACCCCGCCGATCACCCAGAAGATTCGAGCAGCACTGGCTTTCTGGTTGAAGGAGTACATCGGCCACGACCTGATTGATCTCCACGAGACCATCTACATCGAGGCGGCGCTCAAACGGCTCCTCCCCAACCCGAACATTCATGTGCTGGGGAACACGGGCGTCAAGCGCCTCCCCATCCTGTCCTTCCTTGTGTACCCCCCAGTGAATTCCGACGAGCCGAAGCCCCTCCATGGCCGATTTGTCGCGATGCTCCTCAACGACCTCTTCGGCATCCAAGCCCGAGGTGGGTGCGCTTGTGCCGGCCCCTACGGTCACCTACTCCTTGGCGTGGACAAGCCACTATCTCATAGCATTCGATCTGTCATCCATGAGGTATTGATCTGAATCTTGGAAATGATCTTAAATTGATATGGTCTCTCTTACTGGTCGCCAGCCGTTTGTGTTCTCATTTTCACTCAAGGAGACGATCTTTCACTGACTTATATTTCCATTGGTCTACATTTCTACTCTCTTATACATTCTTTGGATCAACAAAATTAAGTGAAGGGTAATCTTGTTCGCTCGGCCTTATCTGTTGCGTTGATTCCCTCGGTGGAGTGGAGATTGTTTTCCTTTCATTTTTGGAAGGACATTAGATTCACCCTTAAAAAGGATTTGATTTTCATCGGCGGATTTGTTTCCACTCAATTAAATTGATAAAAAACCACATAAATGAATTTATTTCAGCATGCTGATTCATTTCCACTGTCATTTCTGCCAAAAAGAACGCAGTCATAACCCCCTCATTCCCAAATTTCCCTTTGGCCATGAATTTGGTACCTATTCATAGAAGGTCAACATTTATGTAATTGTCGGCCATGATCAATCCTTTTGTCTTGATTCGAATCGGTCTCCATAACTAACCTCGTTTAGTGGAACTTGTTTCATAAAGTCCTATAATATACAGGAATTCGGTGTCCAAATACACCGAATGAGGTATTATTAATCCTTTGTATTGACACTATTATTGCCAATTATACAAACCAAAGTATTTAACTTTGGTGGGTACCCTCTTATTGTTATTGTATCTTGTTATCATTTGGGCAGGGATACAGTGGGCTGAAACCTGGATGGACAAGAGTTAGCTTCTCCTACTACATGTCGAAGGAGGAGTTTGCGTTCGTCCTCGCATCCATCGAGTTCATCGCAAAGTACGGTCACCGCTTCCTCCCACTCTACGACTTCGATTGGGCGAGCGGTGGTTGGAGCTTCCGGAAGCGCAAGTTCAAGTATCTACTAATGCAGCAGGAGCTCAATGTCGCTCTCGCTTCGAGTGATTTGTTAGTAGCAGCCGGTAGTGATGTGCAGGTAGGAAGTGCAAGGAATGGTATAGATTGGAAAGAGGGTGAGAAAGATCAGAAGATCAAAGAGTTGTCTCAGAGGCCCATGACATACTTGGAGATTGCGAGACAGATCGCGATTTCCCTCCCCGAGGGCATCGGGCCGAGAAGCATTCCAAAAGGGGTAGACCACAACATGATCCTCTTCAAAATCTAGTCCACCTTGTTGTTGGTTATTGATACCAAGCTTGAAAGTATAGCAAGAAATTTAAGTTGGCATGGTATTCAACTATTCATTATGGAAGCATATTTTTTTTTTGGGGCGGGCCTTCCCCCAATTAATGAGGGAGGGTTGGTCAACCCCCATTAATCGGGAAGACTATTCAACCTGAGTAATGCTATATAGTCAACTTTTTTTTTGGAAATGCCACTGACAACCGACGTCTCTCCAATCTCCGAGCAACCAAGGTCAACGCTATGGGGATGTCAAGGCACCATTAACTTTAATGTCAAAGAGGATACCATGTCGACCTCAGTGTGGCTAAACATCAGTACTGACGCATTTAAGTTACCAACTAAAAACATAGTAAGTTTTGGTCTCAAGTCTTAAAGTTTTACATGAACAACAAGGATTTCGAGTTTGATCGTAATGAAAATTCTACAGTGCATCGGTGGTTGGTCATCCAAGCAAGTGTTAGCAAATTTTGTGGATGCCTCTCTCAAATTGAATTCCGAAACCAATCCGGTGTCATTGAACAGGATAAGGTAAAAATCCATAAATATCATAGGCTGATCAATGCCCTTGTTGAATGTTAGTTTGGTTTTCTAACCTTTTTTTTTCTCCTGATTTTGTAGATCCAAGCTGCAAAGGAGCTGTACAAGTCTAACTTCAACAAAAGATCCTTCCCATTCGACCACGCTTGGCTCTAGTTTCCGCACCAGCCTAAGTGGTGGACTACGAATTGAGGAGGAGCTCAATGAAGAGGGCCAAAACCAACGCCTCTACCTTGCCTGCTTCGTCATTATCTCTACTCTAGATTCAATCAATATTGTGGACAGAGCTTTCGAGCTAGAATGGCCACCAAGAAGGTAGATCGAGAATGAGTGTACCAAACACAACGTGAAGGGTAGTACTCCGGAAGGAGGCAAGATGTTTGAGCTCTTCTCTTATATGAGGTGGGATCAAAAGAAGATGAAGAATGCCAAGATTGAAGCCTACAAGAGATCGTTTGAGACTGACCAACATAAGCTTGCAATGGAAGCAAAGAAAGATGTCATAGAATGAAGAACCGATCAAAATAGATCAAGAGATGATTACGACAGATAATGCACGAATTACAGTCGATGCTGGCATGCTTGCCTTGGAACGAGAGAAGTTTATGGTTAAGGAAGAGAAATTTAGAGTGACTGAAGAGGAGAGAATCATGTTGATCGATCTTGATACACTTCCACCCACACAAGGCGCCTATTACAAGAACTGTTAGCAGGAGATACTAAAAGATGATTTGTACCCGACGACTAGACTTGTACTCTCAAATGTATATTTTTATTTATGTCATGTATCCTTAGATTTATAGTTTAATGCTGTAGTTGTTTATTTGCTTTAATGAAGCTGGAGTAATTTCAATTTCGAAAGTGAATTTGCATTGCACTGCATACTAGAATTACAACGTAAAATTTGGGTTGACAATATAAAGTTACTCTTCTCCTTCTCCATTCTTCTGTCATTGATTCTTGATTAGTTCTTTCTGAAGTTGAGAATATGTATCTCTGTTTCTAATCTGATTGTAGATAAACATCTATTCTGGAGTTGGTTCATGGAAAAACATCACTGGTTAAATCACATGTTTCTTTTCATCTAGTATGGCTTTATCTTGCTCATCTTCTACTATCATATTGTGCATTATGACACATGTTATCATGATGTCATTCAGTGTCTCACATTTTCATAAATGAGCTAGACCTCGCACTATTGCAAACCGAGCTTGTAATACCATGAACGCTCTTTCAATACCTTTTTAGGTCGCGCACTTCTTGACATTACACAAAGTATTATTTCATGGATACCGACGATAGAATTGTCTTCACTAGTGTTGACCACGACGGGTAGATTTCGTTTACCAGATAGTCTGCCATGTTGTAGTTGTGACCGTTAATGATGAAAAAATAGCACATTAGCGAGGAGCTAACAGGAAGAACGATGAGCAACACACAAAGGAAAGAACAAGAGATGCAATCCCTAAGAGCAAACATGCGCACAACAGCCCAGAACTAGAGAAAACAGCATCTCCGATTGATCGAACCCGAAGCCCGATCGATCGGACTGTGTTGCCTCCGAGAGACAGAGAAAACATCAAGTCCGATCGATCGGACATGACATATCAAACGTAATCTGGATGCCCAAAATGAGGTAGTCAAGCTTATCTATTTGCATACGTAAGTAGGGCTATATATACGTCATCTCCCTTGAAAAAAAGGATTTGAATTTTGCTTCTTCATTCGTGTTTGGGGAAGGAAGCTCGGAGAGGAGAAGACCTAGAGCCGCCATGGATTCATCGCCTATCATCCCCATCAACTTCTCATCGTCATCATCACCATGATTGGGTAAAGGCCCATTCTAGGCCTTCGCTAAATCCCTAGTTATGTTCCAGTTTTATCTTATGGTTAGATTTTGTTACTTTGATGAGACATTTCCACATGACAAAGACGTATTTAATTTACCAATCTATTGTTCGTTCTTAATTCTTGCATGTTAAGGATATGAAATATATGTTGTTAGATCGAATAGATCAGATCTTTGTCTTGATCTTGGTTTTATATAATCCATCGCTACGCAATAGATGTGTCATGCTTAGGAAGATGGTTCATACCCGATAAGGACCGATTGTTCTATACTAAAGATGACGCATGCCATGTGTGCAACGATGATGCATCTTTTTTTCTCATAATCATTTCTATAATCAATTGATGAGATGTGTCATGCTTATTAAAGACGATTTGTGCGCCATAAGGACGGGTCATGCCAACTGAAGATGATTCATGTTACCGACGATTATAGACCTTTTATAAGAATATGTCAGGGTTTTTAGTCATGACAGATTGATTTAGTCCATCAGAGTAATAAAATCTAATTAGCATAAAGTAATCTTGAACATAGTTAGTGGTAGATTCGCCGCCCTAGATCTCTTCAATTAGATATCTTTTACTCAACAAATTAGTTTAATCTTTTAGTCTTTCTTTGAATTAGTTAATCAAACCATGCTGAATCTCTTTCTCTAACTGATTTAGCTAAGGATGGCAACGGTGTGGTTTCAGTTCGGTTTTGGGCAAAACCGAAACCGCACCGCAACACTGAAACCGCACCGCAACGGTGTACCATATGTAAAACCGAAACCGCACCATGCGGTGCGGTGCACCGCGGTTTAACATTATAATGATCTAAACGGTGCGGTTTTGGATAAAACCGAAACCGCACCGCAACACCGAAACCGCACCGCGACGGTTTTATATTTTGGCAAACCAAAACCGCACCATGCGGTGCGGTTTTCCGCGGTTCACGATTTTAAACCGCACTGTTGCCTTCCCTAGATTTAGCCCTACGAATTAGATCTAAGTTTACTTGTCCCACTCCTAGAGGACGACACCGGTACTTAGCCGCTATAACTATAACGAAACCGGTAAAGATATGGTAGTGAATGGAGATCGATCAGCTGGTGGTGGTGGCGGGGGCGGCGGCGACCAACGGTGGTGGCTGCGGTGGTGAGAGGGGGGGGGGGGGGGGGGGGGGGGGGGGAGGCGACTGATGGCGACTGGCGGCAGTGGTGGGGCTAGAGACGAGGCCGATGGCTTACAGTCGGTGTGTGGTGGCATGAATGGCAAGGGTCAACTGGTGTAGCATATTCACAGTTTTTCCTTGTGTTTTCCAACTCCTACCAAAATCTTAAGAAATAATGTAGTTGGAACTCCACAATGGCTATTTGTTTGGTTGTAGGACTTGTACCACACGAGTTGCAACTCCTCCCAACCAAACAGGTTGTGAGAGCAGATGCTCTGCTGGGAGCTCTCCACCCCCGTTGGCAAGGAGCCACATCGGAGAAGAAAAACGAAAGGACAATCTCGCCGCCGACCACCACATCCCTTGCTAAAGCCTGCCACAATCTCCCTGGGAGCATGAGGGGACAAGAAAACCCGACACAATATGATTGTATACAACTTAATAGAGAGCATTGCTGAGCCTTCTGGTGCTGTCTCTTCATTGCCGAGGACTATAGAACACTAGTGCATGCCCGTGCCTGTCAGCACTGCAGCGGGCCGCCTTCGACGGTAACACACCTATCGGCACTGCAACGGGCCGCCTTCGACGGCAACAAACCTGAACGCCTTCGGTAGCAAAACACTTTTGACAACAACACCGACATTTATAGGGACACCCATTTCCTGGCCCGTGACGATTGGCACGAAGCGGGCTCCTTCGTTGAGACCAACTCCCCCTCCCCCTATAATTGATCAATCACAGTTGTCTTTGTTTGAACAGATTCCTCGAGATCGACCCGATGGTTTGGGGTGGCTGAAATTTCAGTAGGCAGGATGAACGGTCATGTTTAGTGCAGTTTAAATGGGCTGGGATTTTAGGAGTTTAGTGCAGTTTAAATGGGTTGGGATTTGAAACCAAGGGGAGGGAGTTGGTTGACGGGGAAGTAGAGATCGTGCGTTGATTTTTGAACGAATGGTTAGGTCTATTCGGTTTATTTTTGTCCAGTCAGCTTGTCCCGGTCAGCTTTTTAGTTCCGTTTTATCTAGTCAGCACAAAACCGACGTCCCTTGTTATATAGATATTAGACTAACTCCAGTAGCCTCGATCTCGACAGGTTCCCCTTAGTTTTTTGGTGATCAAAATCCCCAAAATGACCCTCTAGTAGGCCTTGTATTCAAATCGCCAAAATGGTTGTTTGCCAAAGATCGAGCATCAATCTCTAGCAGCGGCGCCTCTCTACACATTCCCCTTAGCTTTTTTGGCGATCGAAATCTCTAAAAATACCCTCTAGCTAGCTTTCTATTCAAATCATCAAATTGGTTGTTCGCCTAACTGCTAGCTATAGTGGACGAGAGGGCAAAGGTCGCCAATAACTAGGATCCCACCTCATTCGGTCAATGGGGGTGAAATTTATTGAATGCCTCGGCTACGTCCAATAGTTGGGATCCGGAGTCATTTCACTTTTGGCTATCTAGATCAGAGAGTTTACTGGAGTTGGGGTCCAAATATGGCTTAGTATTCTAGAAAAATTGTCATTTCTCTCTACTTTTGGTTATCTTTTTTTTTTTTTTTTTTTGAGAAATCCCTCTCAGAGAATGAGGGGGGGTTCGGTCTAGACCGAAATCCCTCTCAGAGAATGAGGGGGGGTTCGGCCTAGACCCCTACTAGTCTATTAATAAGGAAGTGGGGTTACAGAGTAGGTCGGGGAAAAGAGAGAAGAATACAGGAAAGAGGGTGCCTGGGGGGTAACCTAGTAACAAAGCGCCAAGATAAAATTTTCAACCCCAACCACATATAACAAAGATGAATAAGCGATTTGGTATAGGAGATCACACTCTCCAACGTACCCCTTTAGCTCTGGAAAATCCGCCAGTTACGTTGAAGCCAAATCGCCCAGCAAATGTCGGTGGCCAGCACATCCCAACCCTTGTGATCAGGGCCGCAGAACTTCCTTCATCTCCATGTGCGCCACAGAGCGTCCACGGAGCTAGGCGAGGAGCGCAAGTTAAGCTTGTCGAGGATGTGCCGCCACACTTGCCTGGAGTAATCGCATCCCAATAGAAGATGGTCAGTGGTCTCCTTCGTTGTCCCACAAAGGGTGCAGGATGGGTCCATCACCCCTGGGTGGTTATGTTTCATGATATTGGTCTTGGTAAGAATAAGGTCACTGAAAGCCAGAATCATGAAGTTCCGCATCTTCTGGGGGCATCTCGTGCGCCAGAGGGCCCGGGCCTGAAGGCTCAGAACCCCTCCGAAGTTGAGGAAGCCATATAGACTCCATACCGAAAAGTCAACGGAAGAGGTCCACCTCCATCTCGCCATATCTAGTTCCCCAGTCAAGGTAACCCAGCTCATGACGTCTAGGCTAGGAGTTCGCCAAGTTCCTGTAGATGTTCAGTAGAAAACGGTTCCTCGAACCACGATCACCAGACCATGATACCACCGCACACCGTCGCTTGCAACCGAACAGTGACCAGCTTATGAGGGGACTGTTAGTGATAGTGTATAGCATTGAGATACAGATACCCGTAGATACCTGTATAGGATACCCTTTTGTTCTTTCCCTTGTATCTTCATATATATTTGGCCCTTGGCCTAATGAGATGGTTTCATCCATTCTCCCAAAACCCTAGCCTCTCTCTCTCTCTCTCTCTCTCTCTCTCTCTCTCTCTCTCTCTCTCTCTCTCTCCTTCCTCTCCATGCTAGGGATTGTTACATGGTATCAGAGCGCATGATCCCGAGGTTCTCCGGCGAGATCTGACCCTTCGACGAGATCCGCAGATCTCGTGCTCAGATCCGGCCGATCCGGCTCAGATCTGACCCAGTTCCGGCACATTTCTGGGCTTCCGGCTCCTTCATCCAGTAACTCCTTTCCCGACTTCAGATCTGCTCAGATCGCCAGACTGCTTCGAATCTGCTCCGGACTGCATCAGATATGCCCTTTTGCGCCATCAGATCTGCCCTCGGACTGGTTTTTTTTTTCTCCTCACTGGACTGCTTCTTCTCCTCATCGGACTGGTTCTCCTTCTCATTGGACTGCATCAGATCTGTTCTGCTCTGCTCCAGCCAGCGATACCAGATCCGTCCCGGCACTGCTCCGGCCAGCGATGCCTTCAGATCTCTGAACTGCTCCGGCCAGCAATACCAGATCCGTCCCTGCCCTGCTCCGGCCAGCGATACCAGATCTGTTCCGGCCAGACCTCGACCAACGATATGTTCTACTCCGAGATCAGATCAGATCTGTTCTGCTCTGCTCCGGCCAGCGACCTCAGCTCCGAGATCTAACCTCAGATCTGCCCTCTTGCGCCATCTGATCTTAGAGGCCCTCCAACCAGTAACTTCAGCTCCGAAATCTGATCTCAGATCTGCTCCTCCCAGATTGGATCAGATCCAGAGGCCCTCTTGCTTGCATCTTCGTTCTCTTGACACCGAGTGAAGCCGTAGATTCAGCCGGTGAGCCGCCATGGCCGACTCCTCCTCTGTCGATGCTCCTCCTCCCGGGCCACCACACTCCGAGAGCCTCCCGTTCGAGTATACCAGCGACTTCCTGCCGAGCTCGACGGATTTCCCTCTCGCCTCCTCCGCCGACTGGGAAGCATGGGCAGCAACCGTTCAGACCACCCTTCTCGGACGTGGCCTTCTTGGACTACTCGACGGCACCACCACGGCACCGAGTCAGGCTTTCCCCACCGCTCTTTAAGCGTGGCGTCTTTGTGATGCACGGGTCGCCGCCTACCTTGTCGCTTCGGTCGATCGGACGATGCGTGCCGACCTCGCCGCTCTTGGAGCATCTGCAACTATATGGCGCTCCTTAGTTGAGCGTTTCGTGGAGTCTAGCGGCGCCCGCGAGTATGCCCTTCTCTCCCAGGTCCAGTCGGAACAGCAGGGTGATCGTACGATCCAACAATTCCATGCGCAGATGCGTGGTTACTGGCGGGAGTTTCAGTCACTGGTGCCTCCCGTCCCTCCCGAGTGCCGTGCCGCCCACCAAACCTTCTGGGAGCGCCGTCAGCTTTACCAGTTCCTGATGGCCCTTCGACCGGAGTTTGGCTCACTTGCTGGCGCCCTGATCCACCGAGACCCACTTCCATGCTTGGATGCTGCCATTGCTGAGTTCGTCGCCGAAGAGACCAGGCTGCGCACCATAGCCACCAGGGCTCCTCCGCCCCCCTCCAGCCATACGGGCGTCCTTGCTGCAGCTCCAGCTGTCTCTCTTACTTCTGGTCATGATCGATTTGTGTGCACTCACTGCCACAAATCAGGCCATGTCGTCGCCACATGTTGGAAGCTGCATCCCGAGAAGAGGCAGGGACCCCGAGGACGTGGTCGCCCCGTTAGCTCTACTGCTGCTGTCGCTACTGCTCCATCCTCTCCTCGCACGATTCCATCATCACCCCGAGGTTCCTTGGACGCCCCTGACGCTACTCAGCTCCTTCAGCAGCAGCTTGCACAGCTCCAGTTTCGCCTAGACCAGCAGGCGAGCTTCAGCTCCGCCGAGGCTTCCAGCGCCTCCAGTTCCTCTGCTCACTTAGCCACCCCCGGTACCTTCGCAACTTGGATTCTGGACTCTGGGGCCTCCAATCACATGACTTCCAATGCTTCCTTGCTTACCGACTGCCGACCAGCACCGCACATCCCATCTATACACACTGCAGATGGCTCTTCTTTAGCCATCTCACAGTGTGGATCGATTACCACCACTACAGAACCGAGCGGTCGTCTCTCTTTACCCAATGTGTTGCATGTACCCCAGCTTCGCATGCAGCTCATCTCCATTAGCAGTCTTTGTGACTCTGGCTGTGTTGTAACTTTCTCCCCTTCTTGTGTTGTGCAGGATCCACGTACCGGACGGGTGATTGGCGCTGGTCGTAGGTCAGGCGGACTGTACCACCTCGAGCATCTCCACCTTCCACCCATTCCACCTTCTGGCATTTGTAGTTTAGTTTCTTCCGATGCCGACCTGTGGCACCGAAGACTAGGCCATATTTCTGAGTCTCGCCTTAAGAGCTTACTCCAGACTGGAGCTCTAGGTCGTTGCTCTTTCTCTTCTTTATCTACATGTACCGGTTGTAAGTTTGCCAAAGCTACAGCCTTACCTTTTCCTTCTAGTATCTCTCAGAGTTCTGCTCCCTTTGACTTAGTACACTCTGATATCTGGGGCCCTGCACCTCTTTCTTCGATGTGTGGCTATCGCTACTATATCTCTTTCATCGATGACTTCAGCCGATACACTTGGGTTTACCTTCTTCAACACCGCTCTGAGGTTCCTCAAGTCTACCAGATTTTCACCTCGATGGTCCACACACAGTTCGGTTGTCGCATTAAGACCTTTCGGTCTGATTGCGCCCTTGAGTATCTCTCTACTGCTATACGGACACTTCTTCAGTCCCATGGGACCTTATTCCAGGCTTTCCAGCACTCCTGTCCTCACACACACGAGCAAAACGGAGTAGCCGAGCGGAAGCACCGTCATATCCTTGAGACAACGCGTGCTCTTCTTCTCTCTGCTTCCGTTCCACGCACTTTCTGGGCTGAGGCTGTCTTGACCTCCGTCAACCTCATCAACATCACCCCTTCGTCTGTTCTCCCGGGTAGTGCCTCTCCCCACGAGCGTCTTTTCTCTTCCCCTCCCGACTACAGTTTGCTTTGTACCTTCGGATGCACCTGTTTCGTTCTTCTTCCGCCCCATGAGCGCACGAAGTTGTCCGAACGTGCAGTTAAATGCATCCTCCTAGGAATCAGCGCCGAGCACAAGGGTTATCGTTGCTATGACCCCTTGACTCGTCGTCTTCGCATCTCTAGACACGTCTCCTTCGTCGAGGATGCCCCTTATTACTCCTCTGCAGCTCAGGACCTCACCTTCTTGGAGACTCCTCCCACTCTGTCTCCGACTCTTGAGCCTCTTCTATCACCCCTCTCACCTAGCTCTACTTCTCCCCCTATTTCTAGTGATTCTTCCACGGACTTCCTCTGTCCCCTCCTCTCCTCCGTCACCGGTTGCTTCTGTAGATCTTCCTCATACTCCCGATGCCTTTGGTACTCCACCTGCTACGCCCAGTCCGACGCCGCCGGTCGTGGATCCTCACCCGCCGCCCCGCTACCCTCAGCGCGAGCACCACCCACCTGATCGCTTCAGCTTTAGCTCTGGCCCACCTGACCGTTTTGGCTTTGCCACGGTCACCTCCTACTCGCCCCAATTTACAGCCTTTCTTGCAGCCCTTCACACAGACCAGGAGCCTCGGTCGTACCGGGAGGCCGTCCAGTCCCCTCAGTGGCGACAGGCTATGAGCGAGGAATTTCAAGCATTTCAGCAGACTCAGACTTGGGATATCGTTCCCCTTCCTGTTGGTATTGAGCTTGTCAGTTGCTGGTGGGTCTACAAGGTCAAGCGGCGGTCTGATGGTTCCATCGAGCGGCACAAGGCTCGTTTGGTGGCTCGTGGCTTCACTCAGGCTTACGACATAGACTACGAGGAGACTTTCGCACCTGTAGCTCAGATGACCTCCGTTCGTGCACTTCTGGCAGTTGCAGTAGTCCGTCGATGGCCTCTTCTCCAGATGGACGTGAAGAATGCCTTTCTCCATGGTGATCTTTCAGAGGTCGTCTACATGCAGCCACCCCCTGGTTTGCATACTCCTCCCCAGCATGTCTGTCGCCTCCGTCGAGCTATCTACGGGCTCAAGCAAGCCTCTCGAGCTTGGTTTGAGTGCTTCCGACGAGCCGTCACCGAGATCGGCTACATTGAGAGCTCGCAGGACCACTCACTTTTTGTACGGTCATCTCCTCAGGGCAGGGCGATTCTCCTATTATACGTTGATGACATGATCATCACAGGTGATGACTCAGCTGCCATCACTTTCCTTCAGCAGCATCTTCGGCGCCGGTTCCAGATGAAGGATTTAGGTCCTCTTCGGTACTTCCTAGGGCTAGAGATCGCCCAAAGTGAGCGAGGGATTCTGCTATCTCAGCGGAAGTACACAGCCGACATCCTCAGTCGAGCTGCACTTTCCGATGATCGCTCCACTGTCACCCCTCTCGAGCTTCACGTGAAGCTTCGTCCCACCGATGGTGAGCCTCTCTCAGATCCTACTCGGTACCGACAGATCGTTGTCCAGTTGGTTTATCTCTGCATCACCAGGCTCGACATTGCTCATGCCGTTAGCATCATCAGCCAGTTTGTCGAAGCCCCTCGCTCTGCTCACTATGCTGCCCTTCTTCGGCTTCTTTGTTATCTCCGAGGCACCATCACCCGATCGCTCCTCCTATCATCGCCTTCTCCTCTGGTACTGCGTGCCTACTCGGATGCCGACTGGGCTGGTGATCCGACCACTCGTCGATCGACTATCGGCTATTGCCTATTTCTTGGAGATTCTCTTATCTCATGGCGCAGCAAGAAGCAGAGCGTTGTCTCTCTCTCCAGTACTGAAGCAGAGTTTCGAGCCATGACCTCTACTACCAAAGAGATCGTTCACTTGCGACGACTTCTCGGAGATCTAGGGGTTCAGATATCTGAACCTACAGCCCTTCACTGTGACAATCGGAGTGCTATACAGATTGTCACCAACCCGGTCTTTCACGAGAGGACGAAACACATCGAGCTCGATTGATACTACTCTCGCCAGGAGTATGAAGCCGGGACCATCTCTCTCCCTTTTGTTTCCTCCGGAGAACAGATTGTCGACTTCTTCACGAACTCACATCCTGCTCCACGCTTTCAGTTTTTGCTTAGCAAACTCATGGTGCATGACCCACCTTGAGTTTGAGGGGGGCTGTTAGTGATAGTGTATAGCATTGAGATACAGATACCCGTAGATACCTGTATAGGATACCCTTTTGTTCTTTCCCTTGTATCTTCATATATATTTGGCCCTTGGCCTAATGAGATGGTTTCATCCATTCTCCCAAAACCCTAGCCTCTCTCTCTCTCTCTCTCTCTCTCTCTCTCTCTTTTCCTCTCCTTCCTCTCCTTGCTAGGGATTGTTACAGGGCCAATGCAAATAGGTTGAAAAACATAGTTCGAAGAGGAAGTTCGCCTAGCCAGATATCCTCCCAGAAGCGAATCTTCGAGCCATTCCCCACAATGAGCCTGGAGCCACAGCGGTAGATGGAAGCTACCCCGGGTCACCCAATGCCAGAACGTGGAAAGGGTCCCGGAGATGCATGATTTGGAATAAAGAGACGAGAAAACTCAAAAGTATCTAGTCACGACCACCCCCTGCCAGATGTCGCCTAGCCCGTTCTATAGTCTCCACCACCACCTCCCCAACATAGCCTGGTTGAAATCCTTCAAATTGATTATTCCCAAGCCTCCCTTCTTTTTGGATTTGTAAACGTTCCCCCAAGCGAGTAGAGGGTAATAACCCAAGGATCCCGACGCGACTCTCCAAATGAATCGCCTCCGAATTGAGTCGATCCACCGAGTGACCCACACTGGAAGGGAATAGAAGGAAAGGAAAATAGGATGAGATTGCTGATAAAATAGGGTTGATCAGGGTCAGTCGACCCCCGATGGATAGGTGGTCCCCCTTCTAACGAGAGATTCATCGCTCCACCTTCTAGATCAATTCCAACCAAGATTCCTTAGGCAGCATCCTTTCCGAGATCGGGAGACCGAGGTATTTGAAGTGAAGGGAACCCTGTCTGTAGCCGAGAATCTCGACCAGGTTGTGCTGAAGACCCTGGTCCTCACCAAGTAGTAGAGAGATGATTTGGCAAAGTTGATGCTCAACCCTGAAGCCAACTGGAAGCAAATTAGAAGCACCTTGACGGTCATTGCATGCGTCGGGTCCACCTAAAGGAATATGAGGGTGTCGTCTGCAAAGTGAAGGTTGGAGACCTTCCAGGAGTCCCCTCTGATCTCCGCGAACAAGTCGTTCCGCACGGCACACTTGATGATAGCATTGAAGATGTCAGTCGCCGAAATGAAAAGGAAGGGTGAGAGGGGGTATCCCTGCTTGACCCTCTCCGCATCGAAAAAGAATGACCGATACTGTTGTTGATCAGGCACAACATCTTGGAGGAGGAGAGGCAAGCCGAGATCCAATCCAACCAGCGTGGGGGGAACCCCTTGTGACGGAGGGTCGCCATCAGGAAACACCAGTTCAGTCGGCCGAACACCTTCTCGAAGTCCAACTTGAGGAGCATCGCCTCAGAGTGGGACTCCTGGAGGTGGAGGAGGACCTCCTGTGCCGTAGCCACATTGTCTAGGATGTTCCTTCCCTTGATAAACGCTAACTGAGAGGTACCGACGAGATCCGAGATGAATGTAGTCAGCCTGGACGCAATGACCTTCACTACTACCTTGTAGATGTAGTTGGAGGGGCTGATTGATTGGAAGTCCCTAATCGCCGACTCCCCCTCCTTCTTCGGAATGAGGACTATCCATGAGTGGTTCAAGCACGTCAGATGTACCCTCCCGGCGAAGAAGTCCAACAGAAAGCACAGGAGATCGAGCTTGAGAGTCTTCCAGTACCATAGAAAGAAAAGGAAAGGGAAATCATCGAGTCCAGAGGCACCATCTGGGGCTTGGTCGAAGAAGGCCCTCCTAAACTCCTCTTCCGAGAAATCCTCACCTAGCTCTCCTTGGTTAGCCAGGGTGTGGAAGGTGAGGGAGTGCCAGTTGGTTCTCAACAGAAATGACTGGTCTCTCGCAATTTCCCGCTCGAAGAAGGTGGTAGCGCCTTCGATGATGTCTCTCTGATTGTCGTGACTTGCGCCATCAACGAGCAGAGTGGAGATCTAGTTTCTGCGACGGATCTCCACATGCTCTTAGATGATATAAAGGAAAACTCAAATAAATTTGAGAATCAGGTGCGAGCGAAATCATTATCATCGTCTCCAAGAGATTTGGAGGTCGTATACAAATTAGCACAAAGAGCAGAGTTGATAAATCCCTTCAAGAGATTCGGAGTACCCCAAGAGATTCGGAGTACCCCAACCAAGTTATTATCATCTTCTCCATCACACATGGAAGGGAAGCAAGGCAAAGATAAAATTATACAAGAAGCACACCAAGTGTTCGTTCAACCCAAACGTGCATCAGAGGGCTGCTCCATCACAAGCCCTACTTGTGCCGGGGACCTAACCCACAAGGCCTTCACCTTCGGCTTAACCTTCTCCGCGGTCTTCACGATAGCCAAGAACAAGAGCCGATATAGAACCACCATGCCGAATAAGATCCCGAGATCGACCCACTTGGAGTAACCCATCTCAACCTCAAAAACATCCCTCAACACTTGTTCACCAGTGATGGTGGTGGGTGCTCCCCCTGGCCCTGCTCGGTTGTTAGGGAAGCTCAGCCCCATGAACTCATTCTTGTAGAATCCCTGGTTCGCGTACTTGTGGAATGCAATGTAGTACACCGGGTATCGCCAGAAGGGCTTCGGAAGGTCATCGGGCAATCGGAAGAAGCCACCGTTCAGCATCATCACCCCCTGTATCCCGGCTCCAGTGATGATACCCATGAGGAAGTCTGGGACGACGCTGGCGACGATCATCATCAACCCCTCCACCAGCATCATGCACATGAACAAGACTAGCACGAAGTAGGCAAAGTGCTCGATTCCCCGCTGGAGGCCGACTAAGTAGTAAGCGATGGCCCCCGGGACGATGGAGATGAGAGCCAAGTACGGGGTCGAGGAAATTGTATTGCCAATCACGTACGCGGAGACTCCGTAGTGCCCGTTCAGTCTTTCTCGCCCGAAGATCTTGAATCGAGGAATTAAAAAATTATAATGATCAAGATATCATATTGGCCTTCATTATCAAAGTGTTCATAGTCCAATGACAGATGGATGAATAGATATTGTGAAGATATTTAATCACCTTCATGTCCTCTACGAAGGATGGAAATCCACCGATAGCCATGAAAGTCAGGAATGCAGCTACAAACATCAGCATAGAGGCCCTGGCCTGAAAATATTCCAACAACAATTGGATTAAACATTGAAGTACTCAATAGTTCGTAGAGGAATTCACAGAGCCCAAATTAACCTGAATTGATCCGAAACTATGACCGATGTTATGGTAAATGGTTCCGACACAGAGGCAGAGCATGATATATATTGCTAATCGTAGCCAGTAGTAGCCGAGGTCCCTGTACATGTTCACAAAGGATCTTCTTATGAGGACGAAGGATTGGGCGAAGAAGCTCGCTTGACTCTTCTTCTTCACGAGAGCGCCGCCCTTCATAAAGAGATCGCGAAACAAGTAAAATCATCGATCAGAAGGAATCGTGATGCATTCGGAAGTTGAAATGGATCAGTTTGACAATAGAGATGAAAATATTGATTCAATGTCTGCATTACCCTTATGCGTATTTCTTCAATCTGTCCTGATACTTGCTCTGAAGTCGTGGATGATGTGTAGGACCTTACGAGAATATCTATCACTTCAGTGGTTTTTGTTGGCTTAGCTTCGGGGCCTTCTTCAATGTCCTGATGAAAGGTAGAACCAATGATCCAATGTGGGTTGCTTAATTTTTTTTTTTTTTTAAAAAAACTGCAGAAAATGATGTTACCAACCGTGTCGAAATCTTTGTTGATTGTCCTAAGGTAGTGATCGGAAGGGTTTCTCAGTGTAGGACATGGGAAGCCATTCAAAGCAAAGAACTGAAATAAAAACAAAGCAACGGTCAGTTCATTTTTTTTACTTTTTGATCCAGCTCATCCATTATTATAAAAACTAGTGTGACCCCCGGGCGGTTTTGGTTTGCCAACATATAAAACCGTTGCGATGCGATTTCTGTTTTCGGTTTCAGTGCAGCGGTGCGGTTCGATTTTGACCAAAAATGCATAAAATCGTACATTTTAGGCCATTATAATGATCAACCGCAGTGCACCGCTCCGCACCATACCGCATGGTGATGTTTCGGTTTTACATGATGGTACACAGTCGTGGTGCGGTGCAATTTTGATGTGGTGGTTCGGTATTGCGGTGCAGTTCCAATTTTATCCAAAACCGCACCGTTTCCATCTCTAGTTTCATGTGGCACCAAAAGCAATACTCAAGTGTCATAAGGTAAGTATTTGTTGAAAACAATATTCTTTGTTGGGTAATATACTCGATCTAATATGAAAAACCTAGCTCATTTCAAACTCTTACCTCGCTCGTCATAGAAGGTAAGCCAAACCACACGGTCTTGCCGTACGCGAGGAGACATAGACCATGGAAGAGGTCAAACACCTCACTGCTCGGCTGATGAACGGACGCCACCACTGTCATCCCTTCCCGCCGGGCGAGCTCTGCGATCCGGCTCATGATGTGGTACGACGCAGCACTGTCAAGCCCGCTCGTGGGCTCGTCAAGGAACAGCAGCGCGGGCCTCGTCAGGATCTCCAAGCAGATGCTCACCCTCCTCTTCTGTCCCCCACTGATGCCCTTCGAAGCCCAACCCCCTATCCTCGTGTCCATCGCGCCGCCCAGGCCCATCTCCCGAATCGTCTCCTCCGCCCTCGCCCTTTTCTGAGACCTCGACATGGATCCCGGCAACTGGAGTTGCGCTGAGTAATACACGGCCTCTCGCACAGTCAGAGTCGTCATCAGTACATCATCTTGCGTCACGTAAGCCTGAGAGAAGAAGATTAATTGATCATCATCAACCAACTATGTTTCAATACTGCACTATAACAAAGAAAAGATTGGTAATTAACAGTCTTCGTACCGAGGTCCCGAACGAGAGTGATTGCTTCTGACCGTTCACCAAGATCTCACCAGTAAGTCTTAAGTTGGAACCTAATCTTCCTGTACGTAGATTATACATGGTATCAGAGCAAGCAGTGAAACAATGTTGTTAGATACCCTCAGGCTCCAAAACCTGGGTAAGAAGGGGAGGTCCACAGAGGGTATATAAAGCAGAAGACAGGTGCCCCTGTATTGATGTGGGACTAATCGTGGATTTGGTCAACACTCCCGGCGCCCTCAAGCGAAACACGCAGAGCGAGGCGCAATCGAAAGGGGCCGCACTCGGAGGGAGACGGTGAACCCAGTTCTGATACTATGTTAGATACCCTTATGCTTCAAAATCCGGATCGTAAGAGGAGATCCACAGAGCACTCGAACCTCTTTTCGTGTCTCTTTTGCTTGAAACTCGCGGTCGGAGACAACAGCCTGTTCCTTACCCCAGACCAGATGGTGACCCTCCTCCCTCCCCCCCCCCCCCCCCCCAAAAAAAAATAGGCATAGTGTATGTCAAAACCATATTCTCTCTATATCTCTCTCTTAGAATTTATGCCCCCACTAGAGCGAATTCCTTGTTTCGCCTCGAGTATCTGAGAATAGTTGTACGGTGCAGCTCGTGTGCGGGTCTGCGATCTGCGAGCACTGTAAGCCTAAGAGGTGCAGAGGTGGGACGAATTGAACAAGATGAAACCGTTCTTTTTTTTGGTTAAATTACACTTTGCTCCCTGAAGCTTAGCTCAAAAACACTTAACCCCCAATGTTGTTTGTTCCAAATCGCTCCCTAAAGTTTGAAATGTTAGCACAATACCCCCCTTTTATCAACTACTTAATTAACTCATTTGGTGATTTTTATCTGATCAAAACAGAAACATGATAGGGGCAAAATGTAGTTCTTTAACTATAGAGGGGTTAAGTGTTTTTGAGCTAAAGTTCAAGGCGTCAAGCGTAATTTCTCTATTTGAAATTTCAGTGGGGGCACTTGTCCTCATTGGGTCTTAGTTGGCTCCGCCAGTGCCACGGAGGGTATATAAAACATGTGATAGGTGCCTCTTTTGACTATGTGGGACTAAGGGGTGGACTTTCTTAGCTAATGTACGTAATTTAAGATTGTGCGATGTCTGGCAGTTCATTTTTGGCACGTGTACACTTTAATGTCATTAATTACCTGCTAATGTATCGAGAAGGGTTGACTTGCCACAGCCAGAAGGGCCCATGATGGCTAACACCTCACCGGGTCGGGCATACCCAGTCAGCCCGCTGAGGATGGGGAGGCGGCGCCCACGGTCACCGCCCGAGGCCGTGACCCAGAGATTTTCCCACGAGAGGAAGCATCCGGGGCCCGTTAGGCCTGCACCTCCATTCTCCTCCTGATGAAGCGCCGGCGGCCCCCTTGCAATCTCTGCATCCAACGCCGTCGTCCTCCTTGCCATCTCCACGTCCGCTGAGCCTGCGAGTTGCATGTCATTGCGGTGACCTTCCACCGGAGGCGGCGGAATAGAGTAGTCACCAAACGGGAAGAGGCTGTTGGAACCCGCCGGTATATTTCCGAGGGTCAGCTCCGAATCACCTTCATCACCACCACGGCCACCGTCATCATCGACGGTGGGCGGGGGGGGGAACGGTCCGCCCGGGCTGAGCCCCGGGGTCCATCCTGTTGGGCCGGGGCTCCTGCTCCGGTGGCTCGGAGCCCATCTCGTCGGGTTCGGGCTCTGGCTCGGGCCCGGGCTCGGGCTCCGGCTCCGGCTGCGGCTGGGTGTCCACCTCGGCACTTCCGGCGGGAAATCCATGAGGATCAGTAACAGTCTGTGAGAAGGTGCGGGGAATGTTTAGCAGGCTCTGGGTGGTTAGTTTGGTGTCTTGGGCGCGGGATTTATAGGTGAGGTTGAACCGGGTTAAAATCAGGTCCGATGGACGGTTCAGAGAGTGCAATGCGGCGGTCATCGACGGTTCGACTAAATCAAACTCATATGGACCGTTGGTCAGAGTTGCCAAACATCAGACGAACAGCCGTGAAAAGGACGCACTCGATCGGTAATGCAGCCGTTGAAATAGCCGTCCGTTGCGCCCAACCCCGACAGGTGAATCACACTCACAGGTCAGTGTTAGTGCTGTTGTGATGTAGGGATGGACTGGTCCGGATGAGAAACTGGATAGCTGAATAGCATTATTGAAAATTTTGGGCGTTTGAATAAAATAGGACAATACTATAGATAATAAATATTAGGGGTGGCAATGGGTCGTGTTTGGTCGGGTTCGTGTCGGGTCATGTTTCAGGTCCGATGAACGGTTCAGAGAGTGCAATGCGGCGGTCATTGACTAAATCAAACAGGACCGGTTGACTCATATAAACAGTTGGCCAGAGTTGCCACCACAAGGGGAAACATTAGACGAACAGCCGTGAAAAGGACGTACTCGATCGGTAATGCAGCCGTCCGTTTGCGTCCAACCCCGACAGGTGAATCACACTCACAAGTCAGTGTTAGTACGGTTGTGATGTAAGGATGGACTGGTCCGGATGAGAAACTGGATAGCTCAATAGCATTATTGAAAATTTTGGTCGTTGAATAAAACAGGACCATACTATAGATAATAAATGTACACTGTATACGGCCTGTCATAAAAGTATATAGAAAATAGGACCAAAATGGTTGTTTCTTTAGTAAAGGGATGATGAGTGGTGCTGTAAAATTAGTAATATGCTCAAATATTAATTAATCAATTGCAAACAACCAATGAGTACCTCTCCGTTTGTAATCCGATCGATTCACATCGGGATCCCGATGAGCTTCACCCGATTTATGACTGATAATGGCATCCACCTACCTGACCAGCGTGTCGCCAAAGACCTTCCTCGACTGTCCGCCAACGCCTATTCTACATCCCGTCTGATTTCGAGTTTAGCATCGACGATCTAGCCCATCGCAATGCTCTGGCCTGTTGCGGATCCTGCTAGACGAAACCAGATGAATAATCCAATACTGAGTCGTTCCGACTACGATGGGTCCACAAAGATCAATCACACAAACTGTGGGTGCAAAAAATGGCTAAGGTAGGCGAACCAGCAGAAGCCCGTGCCTTCGAAGTCCATGAGGGCAGCTCATGGAGCACCAACAGATCAGCATAGACTTGAGCAGAATGAAGTCTACAAGTGCAGCTTGTGGATCATCAGTGGGATAGCAGGGGTACAAGCAGTCTTCAACCGACCAGAGCAACTTGCGATCCGATGAGGACAGCTAGGGGAGAACGACCCATGGCGCATCACTTGAATCAACCACGGCTCAACACCTCAACAGGGAGCAACACCTATAAATACAGAAGTGGCAAACAATACAAAACCTTTTTCCGAGACTTTTGGACATTCTCTGTACGTATTCCTTACTACTATGGGAAATTCAGGCCTTAGATAAGAGTAGCAGAGCTCCATACCCAAGCTAACTAAAGAAAGGCCATGTCTCTCCCTTAACTTTCTAGTTCTATACCCCTCTAGCTCTAGCCAGTCTACTTGTACAAATCCCCCCTCTGCTTGTCGAGGGGTAGCTCTACTCCGTCGGATCTAGTACGTGGATTAATATTGTGATTTACCACACGGAGACGTAAGCTACGGCTGAACTTCGACAACAAATTATGTGTTTACTCTCCTTACTCTCTAAGTCCCTCATTCTCATTTCAAGCACACACCTACTACTCATTCAATACCACATCAATTGAACATGGGAGGAGATCTTTCGAAGGTAAAAGATTTTCACCCCACAGTTTAGTGCCGTCTGTGGGATCGAGCAAAAAACTCGTCTGCTCTTCTCCAGAGATTGATCGGTTGAGCAAAAAGCAACTGATCGGCAGTGCAACATCCAGAGGCTGATCTACCGAGCGGAAGCAATCGATCTCCCTCTCTTCGCCATCTAGAAGCAAGGCTAGTCTTGCAATGACGAAGCCCCGGAATCATCAGAATCAAGTCTCTGACCAGCCGCGATAAGATGTGAGCCAGAAACAGAATGATCAGGACCGATCTGCAGCCCACTCAGCGAGTCGCAGATCCACAGCTCTTGTGATGACCAAGATCCAATAAGCCAAAAGCCAAGACTCCTGAGGCAGTGATGCCAAGATGAATGAGGTGAGGTGAGGTGAGGTAAGGTGTACAAGGCCATGAGTTAGTCCCATATCTCCAGGAGAGAAGGAGAACCTGAGCTACTTATATAATTTTCCTTTCAAACATAGAAGACGCGTTTTAAAACCGTGCACTGCTATGGATTTCATAAAAACTCCGTCGTTAAGCGTGCTCGAGCAAGAGCAGTACTAGGATGGGTGACCTCCCTGAGAAGTCCTCATGCGGGCACGAGCAAAGCGGACAATATCTTGTGTGTTTGGGGCGGATGTTACAAAATGGTATCAGAGCCGGTTCTCCTCGAGATGGGGGGGTTTACCCTACACGAGAACGTATAGCCCTAAGGGGGGTGGATTGTGATGACCAAGAGCCAAGAGCTAAAACTCCTGAGGCTAGGATAAGGTGAGGTGTACAAGGCCACGAGTTAGCCTATATCGCCTGGAGAGAAGGAGATCATGAGCTACTTATATAATTTCCCCTTCCAAATATAGAAGACGCGTTTTAAAACCGTGCGCCGCTACGGATTTCGTAAGAATTCCGTAGTTAAGCATGCTCGGGCGAGAGTAGTACTAGGATGGGTGATCCTCTTGGGAAATTCTCGTGTGAGTATAGAAAAAAACGGACAATATCTTGTGTGTTTGGGGTGGATGTTATAAAATGGTATGAGAGCCGGTTCTCCTCGAGATAGGGGGGTCTAAAACTACACGAGAATGTGTAGCCCTAAGGGGGGTGGATTATGATGACCAAGAGCCAATAGCCAAGAGCCAAGAATCCTGAGACTGGGATGAGATGAGGTGAGGTGAGGTGTACAAGGCCATGAGTTAGCCCCATATCGGTTGGAGAGAAGGAAATCATGTGCTACTTATATAATTTTCCCTCCCAAATATAGAAGATGTATTTTAAAATCGTGCACCGCTATGGATTTTGTAAGAACTCCGTAATTAAGTGTGCTCGAGCGAGAGTAGTACTAGGATGGGTGACCCCCCTGGGAAGTTCTCGTGTGACGGGCAAAGCGAATAATATCTTGTGTGTTTAGGGTGGATGTTACAGCTTTTGGGGTCGACCAGCCTCAGCCTAAGGCCAATCGCAAAGGGCTTACTTGAATTACTCTGTAACGGCTCCGCAGTGCTCAGTAAAGGCCCATGTCATATCTCCGATGGCGGAACGGCTAGAAACTTATCAAGTCTTAGCGAAAGACTATCAGCTCTTGGCCCTTGTGAAGCAGAACAACACCTTGATGATCTAGTGAGACGCCCTCAAGAAGGCTGCAGCAGAAGCGGGGGGTGGCTACACTGTCTCCTGCAGGTGAAGGTAACAACGACTTCATCTGAAACCCTCTATCTGTTGGAATTAAATCCTATTATCAGAGTCACAACAGAAGTAAAGGGTAGATCTGAAGATCCTACGGTGTATGTTCTATTACAATTAATTCTATAAAACAATCTATATGCAAATCTATGATCTTAACATATGTGTGGACACCCTAGAGACATACTACGATCAACGGAAGATATGCATGCATCTAGTTAGGTGTTTAGAATCATTATACCTCATGGATCTATGATCCGAGGAGAACGGAATGATAATGAACCACACATGAATCACAAGGGAAGATGTCAGATGTCACCTTGTCTTTTGCGAATGGAGGAATCCTCGAAGTCCTATCTTTGAGTGCAAGGACTACGAGTCGACGGAGGAATTCGTTACGAAGACGGCAGCGAGCCGCGAGATCTTCTCATTTTCTTTCTCTCTTATTCCTTCTCCTTCCTTACTCCTTCTTCTTCCTTCTTCTTCCTCTTTCTTCCTTGGCTGAACCACAAAGAGGGACAGAGGGAGAGGAGGTTCGGGTTTTTCAAGAGAGGGAGAGCTTTTTACGGCCCCCTCTCCTTCCAATCCCTTTATAGGGTCGGCCCCAATTCACATACGCAAGCTAGGGCCAGCCCCCTAGTGATTGGGATGAGGGGGAGGGGGGAGGGGGCGGGTTTTAGGGTTTCCACATGTCTATCGTGAAGCCTGGACGAAAACGCCCTTCATAAAAAGTGAAACACTGTAAGAGAGATTGAGTGAGGTGCGCTATTCGGAATCGAGTTCTATCAGCGCCTATGAGATCCAGGAATTATTCCACTCATTTTCGGATCCATATTCAATATATTCTGAGCCATATTTTAGTATTTACCAAAATACCCCTGCGACCCTTAACACATGTGAATTAGGTTCTTAGGCTCCGGGCTTGCGCTCCATCGTGCTATTTCGTATCCAACGTATCCAACCAAGTCGGGGAACAATTCCTATATGCAATGACAGGGTGGAACCTTCAGGGTTCAGGATCTCTAGCTCCAACCGGATCCCTGATTAACTGTTCTGATAACACACCGAAAGTTCCATTAATCAGCCCTAATCCGATTGACCCACGTTGCTACTCAGAGTGCGACGCGAGTTGAACTCTAGTGATCCTAAACTTATGTTACTCCCTCATAACCCTGTTCTCTATTATACATTGATAATCCTTAGTTCCTCCTATTACTGGTGCCATAATACGACTCGAGCGGTAGGGAGCACCGTCAGCTCCCGATCGATCATCTGACTAGGATTTGATGACTTGTCATCTATAACACCACACACCTTCTGGTGCTATGCCTAGCATCCGGAACATCGTCAGTCATACTGACAACCACCAGGCTTGGGTTAAATATGTGGACAGATTGACTCATCAAAACACACCCATCTAACACTGGACGTCGGATAACCTGTAGGGATTGCATGTCACTCAAGCACCAGTCGGGTAACCCAACGTACCGTGGTATTAGACTATAGAAGGTCCACACATGTTGGCACATCAAAGCACCACACAACTGGTTGGTCCAGTGTACATGGTCCCTTAGGGTTAAGGATATATTATCTATAGTAGTAAGACGGTTTATGCACAAGTGTCTGAATCACTAAACTGTGCACCATCTTGGTTCCTGTTCAACACGATCATTATGCTTGGTCAGGTGAATGGGAATCCCATGTTCCCATAGTGGAGACTTCACCACATCCTCTACCTGCCAACAGCTTATTCTCAGTGAAGTGACCGGCATCACCAAAGCTGTGAACTAGTTCTAGGTCTATACAGAACTGGTCCACTGGGTCTCCCAAGCATAGATCCACCATGCGCCTCAGTGACCTACTGTCTTCCCTAGGGTCCTTTTATTATATGTGTATTAACATATACCAAAGCAGTATTCTAATTAAAGCAATAACCAAAGTCATCTTTATTAATGTTAATACAGAAAATCCACGCTCAAGACACATGAGCTACAATAATCTCCTACTTAGCCTAGTGGGGAATAACAGTCTTAACTCCCATGGCATCCACATGCTTCTCAAAAGCCTTGGTTGGTAACGCCTTTGTGAAAGGGTCCGCCATGTTATCTGTAGACGCCACCTGAGTCACTGCTACCTCTCATCACTTCTGCAAGTCCCGGATAATATAGTATTTACGTTCGATGTGCTTACTCTTCTGGTGATATCTTGGCTCCTTGGATTGTGCTACTGCTCCACTATTGTCACAGTAAAGGACAATAGGATCTTGAGCTCTCGGTACATATCCTAAGTCCGTGAGGAACTTCTTGAGCCACACCGCCTTCTTGGCTGCTTCGCATGCCGCAACGTACTTAGCCTCTGTCGTTGAATCCATGATGCATCCCTGCTTCACGCTCCTTCAATTAACAGCTCCTCCTCCCAATAAAAACACAAACCCTGACGTCGATCTCCTGGATTCCGAATCTGCTATAAAGTCAGAATCTGCATATCCAATCGGCATCAGTTCCTGTGAAGAGTAAACTAACTCATAATCTCTCATTCTACGGAGATACTTGAATATACTTTTCATAGCAGTCTAGTGCCTTGGACCCAGATTTCACTGATACCTGCCCATCATGCCTACTGCATAGCATATATCTGGTCTCGTGCACTGCATAGCATACATCAGACTCTTTACAGCCAAAGCATAAGGTATCTTCTGCATCTCTGCTCTCTCCTCAGGGTTCTAAGGACCTTGATCCTTGGACAATTTTATTCCATATCTGAATGGAATGAGTCCCTTCTTGGAGTTGTGCATACTGAATCTGACCAAGATAGTATCTATGTAGGCTGTCCGTGATAGCGAGAGAATCTTGTTCTGGCGATCTCGAGTTACCTTGATCCTCATAACATAACTCGCTTCACCCAGGTCTTTCATGACAAATTAAGAGGATAACCACACCTTTACTGTAGACAATGTTCCAACATCGTTTCCAATGAGCAAGATATCGTCTACGTAAAGTACTAAAAAAGCTACTGCAGTCTTATCGCTCCTCTTATAAACACATGGTTCATCCACTTTCTGTTCAAATCCATAAGACTGGATAGCCTGATCAAAATGCATGTTCCAACTTCTGGATGCTTGCTTCAGTCTATAAATGGACCTTTGCAACTTGCACACCAGACTTTTCTGACCTTTTGCGACAAAGCCTGGAGGCTGAGACATATAGATGTCTTCTTCCAAATCCCTATTGAGGAATACGGTCTTGACGTCTATTTGCCAGATCTCCCAATCATAATAGGCTGCAATGGATAAGAGAATCTGGATAGACTTAAGAAAAGGTTTCATCATAGTCGATCCCTTCTTGCTGGGTATAACCCTTAGCGACTAGTCTAGCTTTGTAAGTCTCAACAGTACCATTTAGACCTCTTTTTCTTTTGTACACCCACTTACACCCAACATGTTTAATGTTGTGAGGCGGTATTATAAGTGTCCAAACCGAGTTTTGAGACATCGATGTCAGTTCTACCTCTATGGCTTTCTGCCATGCTGCATGGTCAGAGGATACCATCGCTTCGTTATAGTTCAGAGGATCATCCTCCTGAAACTATAGATCTACCAAGAAGGCTTCTCCAATGTATCTATCAGGAGCTTTTGTGGTCCTCCCACTGCGACGAGCCTACGGTGGTTCCATAGGAGTCGATTCTACAGTATCGTTTATCTTAGTGGTATCGGCTCCTACTATATTTTCTATCTGTGTACTCCTATCAGTACCAAGCAATTCTTCAAGAACCATTTTACTAGTGGGCTTATGGTCTATTAAATAATCCTGCTCCAGAAATACGATGTTCATCGAGACGATAACCTTTCTATCCTTAGGATCATAAAATAAACCACCCTTTGTCCTTTTTGGATACCCAACGAATAGACATACCTTAGTCTTTGACTCCATCTTATCTCGCTTGTCCTTTCGTACATGTGCTGGACAACCCCAAATCCTAAAGTGCTGTAGGCTTGGCTTTTGCTTCAACCACAGCTCCCAAGGAGTTAGAGGTACTGACTTTGATGGAACAAAGTTCAAGGTATATGTTGCCGTCTCTAGGGTATATCCCTAAAAACTAGATGACAATATTGTATAACTTATCATAGTCTGAACCATGTCTAACAAAGTTTGGTTTCTCCTCTCGGTTACACCATTTTGTTATGGTGTCCCTAGTGCAGTCAACTGGGATACAATCCCATGCTCACGCAGGTACCTAATAAATTTATCCGATAGGTATTCGCCTCCTTGATCCGATCGAAAAGACTTGATACTCTTACCCGTCTGCTTTTCTGCTTCAGCTCTGAACTCCTTAAACTTATCAAAGGATTCAGACTTCCGTCGCATTAGGTATATAATCCGTAAAGGTGATAAAATACTCGAAGCCTCTTATGGCACGGATACTTATGGGCCCACATACATCATTGTGTACCAACTCCAATACCTCCTGAGATCTGTTACCTTTGGCTCGGAAAGTTCTTTTAGTCATCTTGCCTTCCAGGTAAGACTCACATGTTGGTAGGCTCTCTGAAACATCTGAACTTAAAAGTCCTACCTTAACCAACCTGTGAATCCTGTCTAAGGCTATGTGTCCAAGCCTTAGATGCCAAAGAAGTGTTGGATTATCTGAGGGATTTTTTCTTTTAGATGAATTAACCATACAGACTTTAGTTATATTATCCTGCTTATGATTAGAGTTAATTACATAAAGACCATTCTGTGTCTTTCTCTTACAAACAAAGGAACCATTCAATTTAATTGACACACCAGAAGCATCAAATAAAACTGAAAAACCTTCATTATTCAATAAGGAAACAGAGATTAAGTTTTGTTTTAAGGACGGTACATAAAGTATGTCTCTAAGTAATAAACTTTTTTCATCAAGAAACTGCAAGACGACATCTCCAACTGCTTCAGCCTCTGCAACGGTCTCAGTTTCCATGCTCAGGATGATCTTCCCATCATCCAGTTTTTTTTATCTCCTTGAACCCCTGCAAATTATTGCAAGCATAGTTAGTGGAACCAGAATCCATAATCCATGAGACTGGAGAACAACTGGATGCTACAAAGGATTCCACTATATGGATTTGAGATATACATGTCTCACCCTTCTTGGGAGCACGGTAGTCACCCTTCCAGTGCCCCTTCTTGCCGTATCGAAAACATTTTTCTTTGGGCTTTCCCGGACCATCCTGTATAGGAACCTGCAACTGCACCTGGCCCATCTTCACGGACTTCTTAGACTTTATTTCCTGAAACTTGCCTTGGCTTTCAGAGTAGACTTCCGCTCTATGTTCAGGGATTGGGTTCCTTCCTTCATCTCGTCCTCTGCCGTTTGGAGCACTGCTAAGAGCTCTGCGTTAGTTATCTCCAACCGGTTAAGGTTAAAGTTGGTAACGAAGCCCTCAAACTTTCCTGACAGTGACGCAAGGAAAATATCAGTCTGGATCTCTGCATCAAAGATGACATCAAAGGAACCAAGTTCATTCGCATAGCCAAACAATTTCAGCATATGATCCCGAACTAAAGTCCCCTATGCCATCTTCGTGGACACCAATTTCTTGATGGTCAGGTAACGAGTTACCTAACTACGACCCTTGAATATTTTCTTTAAATAGAGCATTATGTCTGAAGCGAAGGCCATGTCTTCGACTTGCTTCTGAAGGATGGTTTGCAAGGATGCCACTATATAGCACTTGCATATCTCATCAGCATCTAACCAGTCTTTCTATTCCTTCAACTGGGCCTCAGTAGCACTTGGTCCCGGCATAGCCAGTTGAGGGGTACTTAGGGTAATTGCGTGTTTGCCAACCCTTTGGATGAGCGTAAGGTTACGCTTCTAGTCCTCGTAGTTTGGTCTCATATGTTTGTTATCATTAAGGATAGAGGCAAGGGGGTCGAGCTTGGTCATAATTTTTGTCAACAATGGTTTAAAGAGAAAATTAGGATCTACTACAATCTATTTTAAAAAATTTAAAATAGATAATCTTTACTCCAACCGCTATGTCTTCACTACCTCAAGTGGAGACATCCAGGAATCTGAATTCCTTGGGCTCGAGCACTGAGACTATCGGCCTTGAATTGGAGACAACATCTCAGTGAGAGCATGCAACCACTTCTGCCAACTAGATATTTACGACCCAGTCTTCATCAAAATTACCCATGTTAAACTGAAAGACCTCCCAGTCTCCTTTTGGCCAGCTTTATGTGACCCACCATGCACAGCAACGATGGCTTCACACAAGCTTTCGGATGCTTCCCACAAATCTAGATAGTGTCGGCAAAGGGGTTCATAGGCTCCCGCAGTGCAGGAAAAAAATCATCACCCACTACCACCGGCATCCTCCATGTCCCAAAGGAAACCACTAGGTGAACCAGTATAGAAGGAAACATAGCTCTTACCCGGTAGGAATATCAAACTGCGTACCTCCCATCCAGACCCTTAGCCGGTTGATCGTGGAGGCCAGGGGCTCCCCTTTAGAGGGAACCTCTTACACATCCCTTCTTTATGAGGTTTTATGCATATCTAGAAAGGTCACGACCTCCTAGACCTAGACCCTGGTCTACCACGCTCCTACTAGGATTACAAACCTTTCCGCAAAGTATTAGTATTCTTGAAAATTGTCATAGTCCCTACCTTGAATACTCAGCTTCCGCCTTTCTTGCAAAGATCATATTACATAGATTCCAATAATCCCGATACTTCACTAGTTTGCCCATAATCCTAAGATCTAGAGCCTACCCTAAGGTCAACGTGGAAAGGACTCCCACTAGAATGACATCTCGTTCATAATTTGATGCCTGATGTCATAGTAGACCTCATCTCATTATAGGTTTAGATGCTGGCCAAATAGGGACATCTGACAACCTCTACCGGACCTCAACCTAATGGTGGCATAACCAAATCGTGATGAGTTCACACTACCATCAAACGTCAACTAGAAATGGGTATCACTTAATGGAATCCTAACCTAACTTGGTCGCTAGGACCATGTGGGGAAAATGCATTATCATACTTCTTATGGGGACATTAGTTATCTCTAAACAAATCTAACACTGCGTCTATCTTGGCACACAGTACTTGGCTACCTAAACTACCACGAGTGCGGTTGCTACCTTTCCTTTTAGTTAGCCATCGGATTCGCACGTGTTAAAACCATATAAAGACACTGATGAATCCATAAGCTAAGTACTAACCTTAAGCCTGATTTAGAGACTAACTCACAAGCAATATAGATAATTAAATTATCATCGGGGTTCTCTAAATACTAAATAAAGAGAACAACAGAAAAAGCATCCAAACTGAATCAAGTCTAGGGTCCGACCCCTGAACCTGAATAGCACAGCCAAGACATCCTATTCTTCTGTTCTGCACGATCTCTGATGACGATCCTGATCATCGCCAATGTGCACGCTTTTACCGAGTTTTTGCACTCCATAGTACCGCTTGCCCGAACCATGGATGAAGCATCATCTCCTTCTTCCTGTGGCCGAAAAACTAACACACTCCGAGCAAGTGCTCTTTTGTGTATAATTTTGCTAGAAAGAAAAGGAAACAATCCTAGAATATATGGCTAGAGAATCGAGGGTGGTCAACCTCCACCCCCGCCAATCTAGAGCTTTAAAATCCGCAAGCACAATAATAATCAATGCAAAAATTAAATCCGGGATCCGACCCCCGAAGGCATGCAATCACAGATTATTATTCAGCGCGGCACCTGCATAGAAACGATACATAGCATAATCCATATGCATGATCTATGTCGAACCACAACGAAAACATATGTCATCATATATTCACATAATGTTTTCACGAATTCATGCATGAAACACACACCGAAGCATACTCTGATACCAATTGTTGGAATTAAATTCCATTATCAGAGTCGCAGTGGAAGCAAAAGGTAGATCTGCAGATCCTACGGTGTATGTTCCATTACAATTAATTCTGCAAAACAATCTATATACAAATCTATGATCTTAGCATATGTACGGACACCTTAGAGGCATACTACGATCTACGGAAGACATGCATGCATCTAGTTAGGTGTTTAGAATCATCATACCTTGTGGATCTATGATCCGAAGAGAACGGAACGATGATGAACCGCACATGAATCGCAAGGGAAGCTGTCAGATGTCACTTTGTCCTTTGCGAATGGAGGAATCCTCGAAGTCCTATCTCTAAGTGCAAGGACTACAAGCCGACGGAGAAATTTGTTGCGAAGATGACGACGAGCAATGAGATCTCCTCCTTCTCTTTCTCTCTTCTTTCATCTCCTTCCTTCCTCCTTCTTCTTCCTTCTTCTTCCTCTTTCTTCCTTGGCCGAAACCACAAAGAGGGACAGAGGGAGAGGAGGTTCAGGTTTTTCAGGAGAGGGAGAGCTTTTTACGGCCCCCTCTCCCTCCAATCCCTTTATAGGGCCAGCCCCAACTCACATACGCAAGCTAGGGCCGGCCCCCTAGTGATTGGGATGAGGGGGCGGGGGGGGGGGGGGGGGGGGGGGGGGGGCGGTTTTTAGGGTTTTCACATGTCTATCGTGAAGCCTAGATGAAAACACCCTTCACGAAAAGTTAAACAATGTAAGAGACATTGAGTGAGGTGCGCTACTCAGAATCGAGTTCCGTCAGCACCTATGGGCTCCTGGAATTATTCTGCTCATTTTAGGATCCATATTCAATATGTTCTGAGCCATATTTTAGTATTTACCAAAATACCCCTATGGCCCATAACACATGTGAATTAGGTTCTTAGGCTCCGGCCTCGCGCTCCATCGCGCTACTTCGCATACAACGTATCCAACCAAGTCAGGGAACAATTCATATACGCAATGACAGGGTGGAACCTTCAGGGTTCAGGATCTCTAGCTCCAACCGGATCCCTGATTAACTATTCCGGTGACACACCGAAAGTTTCGTTAATCAGGCTTAATCCGATTAACCCTCGTAGCCACCCAGAGTGCGACGCGAGTTAAACTCTAATGATCCTAAACTTGTGTTACTCTTTTGTAACCCTGTTCTCTACTATACTCTGATAATCCTTAGTCCTTTATATTATTGGTGCCATGATACGACTCGGGCGGTGGGGAGCACTGTCAGATCCCAATCGATCATCTGATTAGGATTTGATGACTTGTCATCTATAACACCCCACACCTTCTGGTGCTATGCCTAGCATCTGGAACATCGTTAGTCATACTGACAACCACCAGGCCTGGGTTAACTGTGTGGACAGATTGACTCATCAAAACGCACCCATCCAACACTAGACGTCGGATAACCTGTAAGGATTGCATGCCACTCAAGCGCCAGCCGGGTAACCCAACGTACCGTGGTATTGGACTATGGAAGGTCCGTACACGTTGACACATCAAAGCACCACACAACTGGTTGGCCCAGTGTACATGGTCCCCCAGGGTTAAAGACAGATTATCTATAGTAGTAAGACGGTTTATGCACTAGTGTCTGAATCACTGAACTGTGCACCATATTGGTTCCTGTTCAGTACGATCATCAAGCTTGGTCAGGTGAATGGGAATCCCATATTCCCGTGGTGGAGACTTCACTACATCCTCTACCTGCCAACAGCTTATTCTCGGTGAAGCGACCGGCATCACCAAAGCTGTGAACTAGTTTTAGGTCTACACAGAACTAGTCCACTGGGTCTCTCAAGCATGGATCCACCATGCGCCTCAGTGGCTTACTATGTTCCCTTGGGTCCTTTTATTATATGTGTATTAACATATACCAAAGTAGTATTCTAATTAAAGCAATAACCAAAGTCATCTTTATTAATGTTAATATAGAAAATCCACGCTCAAGACACACGAGCTACAACACCCTTTACGTTGTTACTCAAGTAAATACAAGACGAGCCTTATCTGAAGAGACCAAATCAACTCACACTAGATTCAAAGAATACGACCGACAAATCAGTTTACTATGATTTTTATCAAGGTCATGGGCACTCAATGATGAAATGCAAGAGCCTCTTATATCACCTAGACGATATCTTATCGGAGGGATTTCTCTAAGAGTTTAGAGAAAATTAAAGAAGGATTGAAGAAGGACGCTTTCTCTGCATTCAAGGAAATAGAGGGTTATGGAATCCATAGCTCAATAAGCCGACAGAGCCTACGGGAAGAAAGACATCCGATCGACTGATCAACCCGAACGGATGTAGATTATCAAATACTTGGAATGTTGCTTGTTTGAAAAGCGACTATCGATGATGAAATCCATATCAAGTTATTAATAAAATTGTCACCAGTTTTCTGCTACCCGGAGATGCTCAAATTCTATTCAATCATTTGTGGATGATCAATCTGCAACAGCACGCATGCTCCGTGTTTCGTAAGAAAACATGCTCCGTGCTTCGCCACTGTTAGTTCGGTTCATGTTATGACATGACCAACTAACCTGCGACTATACAAAGCTTTGTGTCCAGACGTTGGTTTGATTGAAACTGCGCTTCACCTAGATCGACCAGCATACAAAGGCACTACGATAAGTACTCTGAATCATTAGCATCCCGCATGTTCTGTGTTAAGTAAGGACACATGCTCTGCGTCTCGTCACAGTTAGTTTGGTTCGGGTTGCGACACGACTGACTAACTTGGAACAGTACAACATTACGTGCCTTAACACAGGCTCGATTGAAATGACACTTCGCTTGATCGGCCAGCATAGATCAAAATTTTCATTTTACAGATTCGTAATGAGAAACTGTCATCCCATTCAATCTGATTGGAATGCCCCCGACTCTGACATGTGTCATGGCACTATGCTAAGTACTCCAAATAATTAGCATCATGCATGCTCCGTGTTAAGTAAGGACACATGCTCTGTGTCTCGCCACGGTTAGTTTGGTTTGTGTTGTGACACAACCAACTAACCTGCAATGATACAAAGCTATGTGCTCTGACGCTCGCTCGATTGAAGTGACACTTCATCTTGATCAACCAGCATACAGAGCCACTATGTTAAGTACTCCAAATCATTGGCGTTACGAATGTTCCGTGTTTCGTAAGAACACATGCTCCACGCCTCCCCACAGTTAGTTCAATTAGTGTTACGACACGTCCAACTAACCTGAGGTGGTAAAAATTAACGCTATGTTCCCCAATATTGGCTCGATGGAAACGGTGCTTCGCCTAAATCGGCTAGCATTCAAAGACACTAAGTTAAATACTCTGAATCACTGGCATTGTGTATGCTTATGCCTCACCATAGTTAGTTCGGTTCGAGTCGCGACACGGCCGACTAAACTACAATAATACGACATTACGTTCCTAGATGTTTGCTCGATTGAAATGGTGATTCGCTTAGATCGGCCAGCATACAAAGGCACTACGCTAAGTACTCAGAATCATTGTCATCGTGCATGCCTCGTGTTTCGTCAGGACACATGCTCTGTACCTTGCCACAGTTAGTTCGATTTAAGTTGCAACATGAATTGAACTAAATACTCTGAATCATTCAGGTCATGCATGCTTTGTGTTTCGTTAGGACACGTGCTTTGTGCCTTATTATAGTTAGTTCGGTTTGGGTTGTGATACGGCCGACTAACCTCAATTACAATACGACCAACTAGTTTACAGCCTCGGTTGATCAACAAGTCCAAGGTCTTTGTCTGGGCACGTAAATGACAAAGTCCGAGACTGCCACTATCTCCTCGGCATGCAAGAAGTCCAAGGTAATAGCCTTGGCACTGGAATACAAAGTCCAAGGTAGGCCATCGCCCACCTCGGTATCCAACAACTCCAAGGAAATAGCTTTGGTACTCGAAGACAAAGTCTGAGGTGGGTCATCGCTCGTCCAAGGTCACAACCTTGGCGCTCAAAGATAAAGCCCGAGGTCGTCGTCGCCTCGGTGCTCCATAAGGCCCAAACCTATAACTGGTACTCGGAGGTTTGACAAGCGACTATGTTCGATCAAACATTCATCAACAGTCAAGATGTCTGGTGCTGGCTAATATCTCAGTTCGTATCGCCTCAACCTAGCCATTTCAGAGCCTATCGTGCCGATTGGTTACCCTCGTCGCCTTGCGTTGGGCCACCTGCAATGTAGACGGCATTGCCTCCATCTTGATCATGAGCTCTGCGAGCTCAGCCTCGATTTTTAGCCTCTCATTCTCTTCAAGGAGATGGCCTTTTCCGATGATATGGACCAGCATCACTATCAACAAAAAGAAAATGACTAAATCTTGGATAAATTGGTCGATGCTACATTGAAACCGACCGACATTAGACTAAAATAGATCAATCTGTAATCTCTTTGCAAAGAAATTCACCAGAGTCGAACTTTCAAATCAATCGTTGCGTCAAAATCGATCTTTCTGAAGCTCACCGTAGCAGATCAATTCAGGAGCATTCGCAGCACAGTCCATAAGGGCATTGTGCACTGTCAAACCGATTAGCGCTGTTCAAACCATCAGCCTAGAGGTGTTCGCGAGAGAGTTTACCGTGTCTCTCAAATGGATTGATGATGTGCCAAAACGAATCAACCTGGGAATACTTTGCAAAGAATCCAACCTGTAGAAGGGGTTTTCTGCCACACTCACCGGATTTTGACACGTGTACAACTGGACCGCCCTGCTTGGTCCAATACGGAGAGACGAAGTAACCGCCGAGGGTGAACTGAGTCCAGGTCTACCAGACCCGGTCCACGGGCTGCACCACCCACTTAAGGCTGAGCCTAGGAAGAAGATTGGAGGAGCCCGAGCTCTCTGATGAAGGCCAGGTCGGGAACGAAGTTGGACAGGTCGCACACCTGACCCGACTACCCATGCGCATGAGTAGCCCAACCTGATCGATGCGAAAGAACCACTATCAGGCGAGGAAAGATCTGAAGGTGTTGTAAGTGTCGGGAGACCTGCTAGGCTAGGCAATCACGAGGATATCTCGCTCGTTAGGATCACGGGTTACCCGCGATGAGGTGTAACGCCCATAATCCGTGGGAACATAGAAGGAAAGGTTTGAACGACGTTCGATTAGAGGGGATCCGCCATAACCATCCCGAGTTCATCGGAGGATAGACCGCAGTGATTGCGCACACTTAAGTATACGAAAGAAATCCCACCCCTTCATGGGCAGGTAAGCAATTCAAACTCTTGAGAAGCAATTCAAAATCTTGAGAGGCAATTTGCTTTCGAGACCCAGGACCACACTACACACATCCCTCCCTTTCCTGACTTAAGCATTGGAGGAGCCTTGGCTCGGAGGTGAGCCTTGGTCTTTTTGCAGGTACTGCAGGTAGGCGATGGAGGACGACCAGCTCCATCTGATGATCGGGTGTGGACGGTGGGATTTCCCCCCACACAACCGAGCCAATCTCCCACAACGATCGCGTTATGCAGAAATCAATCTGCTTTGAAATGTTCATGAGAGAGTCCACTATGGGAGATCTCTTAAACTGATTGGGTTTAGAGCTAATGGCATTGAAGTCTCTCGGTGGGAGATCACCAAAACCGATCAAGGGTCACAAAACCGATCAGATTTGGAGCTAATTGTGACGACCAAGATCCAATAGGCCAATAGCCAAGAGCCAAGACTCCTGAGGCGGGAATGCCAAGATGGATGAGGTGAGGTGAGGTGAGGTGAGGTGTACAAGGCCATGAGTTAGCCCCACATCGCCTGGAGAGAAGGAGATCCTGAGCTACTTATATAATTTCCCCTCCCAAACATAGAAGACGCGTTTTAAAACCGTGCGCCACAACGGAATTCGTAAGAACTCCGTAGTTAAGCGTGCTCGAGCGAGAGTAGTACCAGGATGGGTGACCACCCTGGGAAGTTCTCATGCGGGCACGGGCAAAGCGGACAAAATCTTATATGTTTGGGGCGGATGTTACAAAATGGTATCAGAGCCGGTTCTCCACGCTATGGGGGGTCTAACCCTATACGAGGACGTGTAGCCCTAAGGGGGGTGGATTGTGACGACCAAGATCCAATAGGCCAATAGCCAAGAGCCAAGACTCCTGAGGCGGGAATGCCAAGATGGATGAGGTGAGGTGAGGTGAGGTGAGGTGTACAAGGCCATGAGTTAGCCCCACATCGCCTGGAGAGAAGGAGATCCTGAGCTACTTATATAATTTCCCCTCCCAAACATAGAAGACGCGTTTTAAAACCGTGCGCCACAACGGAATTCGTAAGAACTCCGTAGTTAAGCGTGCTCGAGCGAGAGTAGTACCAGGATGGGTGACCACCCTGGGAAGTTCTCATGCGGGCACGGGCAAAGCGGACAAAATCTTATATGTTTGGGGCGGATGTTACACTAATGGCGTCGAGGTCTCTGAGTGGGAGATCACCAAAACCGATCTAGGGTCACAAAATAGATCATTTTTGAAGTTGATGGGTCGAAGTCTCTAGGTGGGTGATCACCAAAATCAATCAATGGTCATGAAACTGATCAGTTTTGGAGCCGATGACATCGAAGTCTCCAGGTGAGAGATCACCAAAACCGATCAAGGGTCACAAAACTGATCAGTTTTTGAGCTGATGGCGGCGAAGTCTACTGGTGGGAGATCACCAAAACCGAAAGGGGTTGTCCACCTCGCAAAAGACATCTCCATGGCCAATCCCCATAACCGATGGGTCAGTTTAGAAATGTATCGACTTGGGGTATCCTCGTGGAGTTTATCTATCGGGCTGACCATGAAATCGATTGGTCTGTGCCACCTCGCAGAAGACATCTCCATAGCCGATCTCTGAAACTGATGGGACAATTCAGAAACAGATTGGTATAGGCCACTCGTAGAAGACATCTCCATTGCTGATCTTCGAAACTGATTGGTCCAAGGGTGAGGAAGGGAATATACCCCTAAGCAAATCTCCGTAACCAATCCAAGCCAAGTAACTGATCAACCAGATGGATCCTTTAGGGGGACTTGGTTGGTAGATTTGCCGATCGGTCTAAACGAACTAAATAGGAAGGATTAGACAACAGATTTGCAAAACTAATTGGAGACCCCGATACCGATCGACCCAGAGGGATCCTGTAGGGGACTTGGTTAGCAGATCTTCAAAACCGATTGAAGATCTCGATACCGATCGGTTCAGATGGATTCAGCAGGGGGACTTGTGTTGTAGCTCGTGTGTTTTGAGCGTGGATTTTTTGTATTAATATTAATAAAGATGGCTTTGGTTATTACTTTAATTAGAAAACTACTTTGGTATATGTTAATTCATATATAACAAAATACCCTAGGGAATACAGTAGGCCACTGAGGCGTATGGTGGGTCCATGCTTGGGAGACCTAGTGGATCGGTTCTGTATAGACCTAGAGCTAAGTTTACAGCTTTGGTGATGCTGGTCGCTTCACCGGGAATAAGCTGTTGGTAGGTAGAGGATGTGATGAAGTTTCCACCACAGGAACATTGAATTTTCATTCACCTAACTAAGCACGATGATCATGTTGGACAGAAACCAAGACGGTGCACAAGATCAGTGATTCAGATACTGGTTCATAAATCGTCTTACTACTGTAGATAATATATCCTTAACCTTAAGGGACCATGTGCACTGAGCCAACTATTTGTATGGTACTTTGATGTGCCAACATGTGTAGACCTACCATAATCCAATATCATGGTATGTTGGGTTACCCGACTGACACTAGAGTGACATGCAACCTTCATAGGTTATCCTACGTCCAGAGTTGGATGGGTGTGTTTTGATGAGTCAATTCGTCCACACAATTAATCAAGGTCTGGTGGTTGTTAGTACGACTAACGACGTTTCGGATGCTAGGTATAACACCGGAAGTTGTGTGGTATTATAGATGAGAAGTCATTAAATCCTAGTCATATGATCGATCAAGATTTGACGGTGCTTCTTACCGCCCGAGTCGAATCATGACACCAATAACAAAAGAGACTAAACATTATCAGAGTATAATAGAGAATAGGGTTATGAGGGAGTAATATAAGTTTAGGATCATTAGAGTTCAACTCGCGTCACACTTTGGGTGGCTATGTGGATTAATCGGATTAGGACTGATTAGCAAAACTTTCGGTGTGTCACCGAAATAGTTAATCAGGGATCCGATTGAAGTTAGAGATCTTGAACCCTGAAGGTTCCACCCTATCGTTATGTATAGGAACTATTCTCCGACCCGATTGGACACGTTAAATGTGAAGTAGTGCCATGGAGCGTAAGCCTGAAGCCTAAGAACCTAATTCACATATGTTAAGAAGGCCATAGGGGTATTTTGATAAATACTATAATATGGCTCAGAACATATTGAATATAGATCTTTAAATGAGTGAAATAATTCTAGAAGCTCATAGGCGCTGACGGAACTCGATTCCGACTAGCGTACCTCACTCTATCTCTCTATCAGTGATATCCCGATAAAAGGCATTTTCATCCAAACTGCCATGGATATAAGGGAAACCTTGCATTATCCCCTTGGAGAAATCCCACCCCCCCCCCTCTTTTTTGGCCATCATAGGGCCAACCACAAGTGGTTTGCGCTAGCACAAACCACTTGGTGACTAATCTATAAAGGCACAAGAAGAGGAGAAGAAAAATACCCTAGTTTTCTCTCCCTCCACTTGAGAAATCTGACCCCCCCCCTCTCTCTCTCTCTCCACTTTATGGTTTCGACCAAGAAAAAGGAGGTAGAAGAAAGAGAAAGAAAGGAGGAAGGAAGAAGAAGGAAGAAGAGGAGATAAAGAGAAGAGAAGGTCTTCGAGGTACGTCATCTTCTTCGCTACATGCTATCCTCCGTTAGTGCGTCGTCCTTATACTCAGAGATAAAACATCATGGGTTCCTTCCTTCGCAAAGGACAAGGTGCTATATGACAACTTCTCTCTTGGTTTGCATGCGATTCATCATTAATGATTGTTCCGTTCTTCTCGGATCAAAAATCCATAAGGTATGATGCTTATAAACATTTAACTATATGCATACATATCTTTGATAGATCGTAATATGCCTCTAGGGTGTCCGCACATATGTTAGGTTCATATACTTGCATGAAGATTATTTTGTGGAATTGATTGTAATGAAATATACACCACGACATCCTTGGATCTATCTTTTGCTTCTGCTACGACTCTGATAAAAGGATTTAATTATAACAACTTGGTTGATGGATCTTGAAAATTGATTAAAGGCCCTGATGTCGATCGATCGAGACAGATTAAGCAGAGACTTGGCCACTGTGTCTACAAAACCGATTGGAAGCTTAGATGCTAATCGGTTCAGACAGATTCAGTAGGGGGACTTGGTTGGTAGATCTTCAAAACTGATTAAAAGACCCGATGTCGATCGATCCAAACAATAGGGGGACATGGTCGGTGGATTTTCAAAATTGAATGAAGACCCTGATGCTGATCGGTCCAGATGGATTCAACAGAAGGACTTAGTAGGTGGATCTTTAAAACCAATTAGTCACCCCAATACCGATCGGACCAGGTGAACTCTTTATAAAGATCACGCCAATCGTTTATCAAAATCGATCGTGTGGTCCAACAGCCAAGAGCCAAGACTCTTGAGGCTGGGATGCCAAGATAGATGAGGTGAGGTGAGGTGTACAAGGCCATGAGTTAGCCCCACATCGCCTAGAGAGAAGAAGATCCTGAGCTACTTATATAATTTTCCCTCTTAAACATAGAAGACGTATTTTAAAACCGTGCACCATTACGGATTTTGAAAGAACTCCATAGTTAAGCATGCTCAGGCAAGAGTAGTCCTAGGATGGGTGACCCCTTAGGAAGTCCTCGTGAGAGCACAGACAAAACAGACAATATCTTGTGTGTTTGGGGCGGATGTTACAAATGGTATCAGAGCCCGTTCTCCTCGGGATGGTGGGGGTCTAACCCTACCCAAAACGTGTTGCCCTTAAGGGGGTGGATTGTGACGACCAAGATCCAATTGCTAAGAGCCAAAACTCCTGAGGCTAGAATGCCAAGATGGATGATGTGAGGTGAGGTGTACAAGGCCACGAGTTAGTCCCATATCGCCTAGAGAGAAGAAGATTATGAGCTACTTATATAATTTCCCCTTTCAAACCTGGAAGGCGTGTTTTAAAACCATGCACCACTACGGATTTCGAAAGAACCCGTAGTTAAGCCTGCTCGGGCGAGAGTAGTCCTAGGATGGGTGACCCCCTGGCAAGTCCTCATACGAGCATGAGCAAAGTGGATAATATCTTGTGTGTTTGGGGCAGATGTTACAAAGCGGATGTTACAGTTCTCCTCAGGATGGGGGGTGGTGTAACCATATACTAGGACGTGTAGCCCTTAAGGGGGGTGGATTGTGACGACCAATATCCAATAGCCAAGTGCCAGGACTCCTGAGACTGGAATGCCAAGATTGATGAGGTAAGGTTAGGTGCGATATATAGGGCCACGAGTTAGCCCCACATCGCCTGGAGAGAAGATCATGAGCTACTTATCTAATTTCCCCTCCCAAACAGCATTTTAAAACCGTGTGCCGCTAAGGATATCGTAAGAACTCCATAGGTAAGTGTGCTTGGGTGAGAGTAGTACCAGGATGGGTAACCTACTGGGAAGTTCTCATGCGAGCATGGGCAAAGCGGACAATATCCTGTATATTTGGGGCGGATGTTACAGATCAGCTCAGATGGATCCAAAGGTTGCCGTCATCATTGCGCCATCGGGGTGAAGGACTTGGATCCAAAGGTTGCCGTCATCGGGGTGAAGGACTTGGCACACAAACCGTTTGGCCCCAAAGGCAACCTCGACGGCGACGAATGAGCCATCAATGGCGCAATGATGACGCGCACGGCCACTCGCGGCATGACAACGACGTGCAAGACCACACGTAACATGGCGACACAGCCGCGCAAGGCCATGCGTAACATTATGACGGCGCACGCACCCAGACACCCACAACGTTGCGGCGCCGCTCGCACCACCTACGATGCGACATGCAAGACCATGCATGACATGACGACGGCGCACGCAGACAAGCGCAATGTGACGCCACCGCTCGCACCACCTGCTGAGCGACATGAGGTCGCCATCCTAGAAACCATCACCAAGGGGCTTTCCACCCCAAGGGTCCAAAAGTGCTACGGAAGCACACAAATTGTTTAGTCCCGAAGGCAACCCCGACGGTGACACACAAGGCCATGTTTAACATGGCAACAATGACATGCAAGCCCATGTGTAATACGACTATGTTGCACGTGGCCACCTGCAGCCTGACGATGACGCACTAGGCCATACGTAACATGGCGACGACGACAGATCTACAAACCTATTGGAAGCCTAGATAACGGATTCAGTAGGGGGACATGGTCGATGGATCTTCAAAACGGATTTAAAGACCCGATGTTGATCGGTCCAAACAAAGGGGGGACTTGTACGATGGATCTTCAAAACTGATTGAGGGCCCTGATGCCGACCGATCCATACAGATTCAACATAAGGACTTAGTAGGTGGATCTTCAAAACCAATCAGTCGCCCCAATACTGATCGGACCAGGTGAACTATGCATAAAGATCTTGCCAATGGATCATCAAGATCGAACGGCTCAGAGGGATCTGGCAGGTGCACTTGGTCGGCGAATCTTCAAAACTAACTTAAAGACCTGATGTCGATCGGTCCAAACAGCGGGGGGGGGGGGGGGGGGGGGGGGTGATTGAAGGCCTTGATGCCGATTGGTCCAAACGGATTCAACAAAAGGACGAGCATCTCCAACCGGCACCCTATCCCAGGGGGCGTTCATGGTTCTGGTTAGTTCGGTTTTTTAATAAATTTGCAACCGGACCGAAGTTGATCAGTTCTCTAAAAAATGAAACCGAACCAAACCATTCCTTGGTAAAAACCGAACCAAACCAAACCAGAATTAGAAAAATTGAAAAAATTTCAAAAGTTGAGTTGACAATAGGGGGATAATATTTCGTAAGAACTCCGTCGTTGAGCGTGCACGTGCTAGTGTAGTACCAGGATGGGTAACCCCCTGGGAAGTTCTCGTGTGAGCATGGTCAAAGCAGACAGTATCTTGTGTATTTGAGGCGGATGTTTCAGATCAGCTCAGAGGGATCTGGCAGGTGCACTTGGTTAACGGATCTTAAAAACTGATTGAAGGCCCCGATGTCGATCGATTGAGACAGATTCTGTGGGGGGTTTTTAGTCGAACCGGGCGGTTCGGGTGGCAAGCACAATCCAACGAGCCAAATGAAGAGAAAAGACAGCGGTTACATGGAAAAACCCCTTCGCAACGTCGAAGGGGAAAAAACCACGGGTGGGGCGAGAATGCACTAAAACTATTCTTTCGGTTACAATCTCTCACCTTAACCCCAATTACACACCCCGAGGACCGGTCTCCCAAACTACCGACCTCTGCAATTTCACTCAGACTACCGACCGCCGCAAGCAGCGTCTGATTACCGTTCGCTGCAGACAGTATCTGGCTACCGGTCGCTGCCGACAGTATCTGGCTACCGACCGACCTCCGCAGACAGCCTCTGACTACTGTCCGACTGATCTCCGCAGCTCCGCGAATTCCGGGACGAAACAGGCAGCGTCTCCTCCAGAATTCTTCTTCCTCATGCTGAAGGGGTAGGTCCCCTTTTATAGTGTGGGGTGACGGTTACGACGCTCTGCGAAAAACGGGTGGGTGACGTGTCCCCGCAATGAGCTCAACCGCCGCTGTAGTGACGTGGCACGCGGTTGACATCTGTCACCTTGGGCCGAAAATCTCGGAGCGTAATCAGCACTCCGAGATCTCCGGGTTCGACTGCTGCCTCACACCTCGGTTTGTTTGCACGGCCTACTGAGAGAAAGAGGGATGGGGGGGGGGGGGGGCTGTTGCGCGGCCGACCCCCCCTTCGTCTGATGACCGGCCGATCGAAGCCAGGGGGGGCTGCTGCCTCCCCCTTTCGTCTGATGACCGGTCGACCGAAAGGGATGGGGGGGGGGGGGGGGTGTTGCTGCCCCCCCTCTGATGACATGCCGACCGAAAGCCCAAGGGGGGGGGCTGCTGCCTCCCCCTTTGATGACATGCCGACCGAGAGCCAAGGGGGGGGGGGGGGCTGCTGCCTCCCCCTTTGATGACATGCCGACCGAAGGCCCGAGGGGGGGGGGGGGGGGGGGGCTGTTGCCTCCCCCTTTGATGACATACCGACCGAAGCCCAATGGGGGGGAGGGTCTGTTGCGTGGCCGAACCCCCCCTCTCTCCGCCTGTTGCGCGGCCGGCTCCGAGAGAGAAAGGTACACACAATACCCCCTCCTGACCGAACGGTCTTTAGTCCTGTCCGGTCAGGATTACTTTGCCTCGATTTGTGTGCAGCATCATTCCGTGTGTCAGCCTCGACTTGCATGCCCGCCTCGGTTTATGTGTGCCGCCTCGACATGCGTGCCCGTCTTGACATGCGTGCTTGCCTCAGTTTGTGTGCCCGTCTCGGTCTGCGTGCTTGTCTCGATATACGTGCTCGCCTTAGTTTGTATGCCCGTCTCGGTCTGTATGCCCGCCTTGGTTTGTATGCCCGTCTCGACATACATGCTCATCTCGGTTTGTGTGCGCCGCCTCGATATGCGTGCTCGTCTCGGTTTGCGCGCCCGCCTTAGTTCGGGGCTGTTGCGACTCAAAATAGCTGTCTGGGCTTTTCCCAGTTTTTCACCACATGGCATCACCAGGCGTCACCACCTCGCCTCCTCGAAATTCGAAACCATCCAGCTCCAACTTTGTCTATAAATAGGACCCCAAGGGTTTATTTCTTTCCTCTGCTTCAGACTTCTCCTCTGTGGCTGAAGGTTCTTTCGAGTTGATAACTCGCTGCGCGTAGCTTCCTTTGGGTACACGCCGAGGAGTCACGTGTTCGCAGGAATTGCGTTTGGATGCACACCGAGGGCCGTCGTCGAAGATGTCTTTCACCTGGTTCGTCGTGACGAAGAAGTTTCCGCTGATGGAGGAGGTTCGGACTGCTTACGGTTTTCCGGATACGATCTCACTCTCCTTCATTACTGGTCCTTTGGACCCTGACGACGGCGACCATACCATCATCACCCTCGGGCAGCTACGTTGCGGCCTGAGACTTCCCCTTGCAAGCTTCTCTGGTCGCCTACTGGAGTACATGAAAGTGTCTCCAGGCCAGATAGCCGGCAACGGCTGGAGGATTCTTCGCTGCATGGAAGCGATAGAAGAACTGGCGGGGCAACAACTCTGCGTTGCGTACCTCCTGAAGAAGTATTTCATTAAGGACTACAAGATGACGCTAGGCGGCGTGTTTTCCTACTTCAGCCTGCAGTCGCGTGCAGGCAGTCGCCCTCCCATCGGAGGCTTATCTGACTTCGTGAGGAGTTGGAAAGATTGCCCCATTGTGGTCGGAGGACCCTGGAGGGGTCGCTTCAAAATTTCCGGTCACGTCTCCAACCTTGCCGCGACCATCGAGGACTTCTACCCCTCTAGGCAGCTTCAGTGCCCTAGGGCTGTGGAGGAGGAGCTGGACCAGCTGATTAAGAGGGTGATAAATGACGACGACGACTGGAGGCAGCTGTTCCCGAAGCTCCCAGTCGTCAGGTCTTATAGTACTACCCCCAAGAAAGGCAAGCAGCCAGCGGCGACGGGTAGGGAAGAAGAGCCCTCTGCTTGCTCTTCTGAGCTTCCTGACAGGTACGTTAGCTCCGTCAGACGCTTCAACCCAAACACTGCCGCCTCTAAACTTTGCGTCGTCTTCAGGCGCCGCGCTAAGTCGACTGCGGCTGTTGGCGGCTGCAGGCAACCAGCTGCACGCAAAGGTAGCTGCAACCGCAGGGAAGGCAAAGAGACGCATCCTTCTAAATGAGTCCTCCAGCGACGACGATGAAGGCCGCTCTCCTCTCACTCCCGCTATGCGACGTACTGCTTGCGATGATCTTCATTCCCTCCCCGATGACTGGTCAGAAGACGTGTTGTCGACGGGTAGACATTACGTGGAGATAGAAGACTCCGAGAGGTCTTCCAGTTACAGTCTCTCTCCCTCTCTTGGTTGGGGCAAGCAACCCATGCCGTCTGGCTCTGCGGGGTCGCGTGGGCGCGCTTCACCCCGCGATCCCCCTGCTGCCCCTACCGTTGTACCACCTGTTGCACCCCCTACTGCACCATCTGCTCCACTATTCGCACGTGAGGATGTTCGATGCTTCATGGCTTCACCTTCCTCCTCTGCTTCAGGGGGCGTCGTCGTGCCGCCTCCCAGTTCTCCCCCCGGAGTTACCGAAGCTACCTCTCACTGTCGCTCCCCTGGGCTCTCTGTTTGTCAGGTGGAGGAAGAGGATACTGGGGTGGACAGTTCCAGCTGGCAGAGCCAGCTCGGCAACCTTGATGAGGTAAGTCTTCGAGTCGTTGTAGTCTTGATTGCTGCAGTAGTTTTCACTCCTGACTACAGAACGATTACAAGCATCACGCCCATTTAGCTACCCTGGTAGAACTTGCATAGATTGGTGGCATTCCATGGCCTTGCTAGTGCATCGCCGTCTTGAGTCTTCAGGCGGTAGGCTCCATTCTTTCCCATGCCATCGATGATGTATGGTCCTTCCCAGGTAGCTCCCAGCTTGCCACTTCCCAGCTCCTTGGTATTGTCGAAGACCTTCCGCATGACCAGGTCCCCTTGTTTGAATACCCGCCTTCTAACTTTGCGGTCATACGCCCTCTTGATGGCCTGATGATAATTGGCTAGGCGCGCTCTCGCTCTCTCCCTCTTCTCTTCCAGCAGGTCTAGGCCATCCAACAGGAGTTCGTCGTTCTGCTCTAGGTCGGCAGCTACGACTGTTCGCTGTGTTGGGACCAGGGTTTCTGTTGGCAGGACTGCTTCGGAGCCATAGGTAATGCTAAACGGGGACTCTCCCGTCGGTCGCTTCGGCATCGTCCGGTAGGCCCATAGAACTCCGGGTAAAGCCTCTTCCCATAAACCCTTCTTCTGCTCCAGCTTCTTCTTCAGTATGTCCAGAATGGCACAGTTCGTCAACTCTGCTTGCCCGTTGCTCTGAGGGTACCGCGTTGTAGAGAAGAACAGCTTGATGTTGTTACTGGCGCAGAACTTCTTGATTGACTCCGTGTCGAATTATCGCCCGTTGTCTGCAACAAAAGCCCGCGGTAGTCCGAACCGACAGATGATGCTGTTCCACAGGAACTTTCCTACTTGAACTTCTCCAATCTTCAGCAGCGGAATTGCCTCCACCCACTTGGTGAAGTAGTCAGTGGCGACGAGGAGGAACTTCCTTTGATTGGGCGACGTCGGGAAGGGACCCAAAATATCCAATCTCCACTGTTAGAAGGGCCAAGGGCTGGATATCGGGTGTAGCTCCTCTGCCGGCTGATGTATGGAGGGTGCATGCTTTTGACATTGCAAGCACCTCTTCACATACCCTCCCGCATCTGCTTCCATGGTGGGCCAGTAGTAGCCCTGAAGCTTTATCTTCCGCGCCAGGGCTCTTCCTCCGGAATGATTCCCGCATCCCCCTTCATGTATCTCCCTCATGATTTCTGCTGCTTGTTCCTTCGTGAGGAACTTGAGGTACGATCCACCAAACGAGCGCTTGTACAGCTCGTTGTCGATGAGGGTGTATCTTGGAGCGTGCGCTTTGGTTCTTCGGGCTTCATCGACGTCCTCCGGTAGTATCCCATCAAGTAGGTACTTCTTTATATTGGCCACCCAATCAGCTCCGGCCGCAATAGTATGGGCCACCTCTATGGCTTGTGTCCTCCTCGTCAGGCAACTATCTTCTGCGGGGCTGACTGTTCGAGGGTTATTTTGCACCTCGATGAAGACCCTTTTCTCTCTGTCTTCTCCGAGTATCGATGCTAGATTAGCAAGGGCATCCGCCTGCTTGTTTTCCGCTCTGGGGAACTAGTGGAAGCTTATGTCTTCGAACTTGGCGATCAACTCCCGGGCTAGCTTCAGGTAAGCTTGCATTCTTGCATCGTGGGCTTCGTATCTACCGGTAATCTGATTGATTACCAGTTGGGAGTCGCCGTAGACCTGTAAGCTGGTCACCCCCAGTGCTGTTGCCATCTCCAGCCCTATCAGCATCGCCTCGTACTTAGCTTCGTTGTTCGTCGTCGGGAAAAGAAGCCGCACTGACTTTTCGAGCTTCGTGTGGTCGGGGGTTACTAGGACTACCCCCACACCACTCCCGATTGCGCATAACAAGCCGTCCACGAATAATCTCCAGCCTTCTTCTTGGTCCTCCTGTCCTGCTGCCGCACCGACTCCCACGGGTCGACCGGCAGCTACCGACAGGTCTTCTAACGTCTCTGGCACCGGTGCAGTGTCTTCCGTCGGGAAATCACTGAGGAAGTCCGCAAGTGCTTGGCCCTTGACTGCTTTCCGAGGTACGTACCGAGGACCAAACTCTTGCAGTTCTGCAGCCTACTTGCTCAGCCGACCTGCCCGAGTAGAGTTATCCAGTACTTCCTTCAGGGGGTGCTCGGTGATGACCTCAATGGGGTGAGCGACGAAGTACGGGCGAAGCCTCCTTGACACGTACACTAATGCCAAGGCTACTTGTTCGATCCGCGCGTACCGAGTTTCAGTTGACGTCATGATGCGACTGACGTAGTAGACAGACTTCTCCACTCCTTCACTCTCGCATATCAGTACAGCGCTAATTGCTGCCTCCGATACCGAAAGATACACCCCCAGCGTTGTACCAGGTTGGGGGGCTGTCAAGATAGGAGGTTGGCTTAGGTACGTCTTCAGCTCCTGAAATGCTTCTTCACATCGTTGGTCCCAGTCGAAAGGTGCAAGCTTGCTCAGCCTTTCGAACAGGGGCCGACACCGATCTGAGGACTTAGATATGAAGCAGTTGAGGGCGTTGATCCGTCTGGTCAACTTCTGGACCTCCTTTCGTGACCTGGGCGATGGCATCTCCTCCAGGGCTCGGATCTGCTCCGGGTTGGCCTCGATCCCTCGTCGGGTGACCAAGTAACCCAGAAAGTTTCCCGACGTCATGCCGAAGGCGCACTTGGCCGGGTTCAACTTCATGCTATAACTCCGCAGGGTTGCGAAGGTTTCCTCCAGGTCTTGCATATGCGCCTCCTCCGCCTGACTCTTCACAAGCAAGTCATCGACGTAGACCTCCACGTTCCTTCCGATTTGGTCGACGAACATCTTGTTCACCAGCCTTTGGTACGTCACTCCCGTGTTCTTCAGCCCGAATGGCATCATCTTGTAGCAGAAGAGCCCTTGACCCGTGACGAAGGTCGTGTGCTCCTGGTCCTCCGGATTCATGGGGATCTGGTGATAGCCCGAGTACCCGTCCATGAACGAGAGCCTCTCGTGTCCCGCCGTGGAATCCACCAAGGTATCGATGCGCGGTAGCGGGTAGCTATCCTTCGGGTATGCCTGGTTAAGGTTTGTGAAGTCGATACAAACCCATATAGCCCCGGACTTCTTGGGGACGGCGACCACATTAGCGATCCACTTCGGGTACCGAGCCTCTCTGATGATGCCCGCTCGTAGCAGCTTCTCTACTTCCATATTGACAATTGCTACTTTTTCCGTCGCTAGTGACCGGGGCTTCTGGCGTACAGGTGCAGCTCCTTCTCGAATGTTGAGGTAGTGACAGGCTACCTCGGGGTGGATGCCTGGCATGTCTTCAACTGACCATGCGAACACATCCAGGTTTGCCTTGAGAAATGCCGTCATAGCTTCGGCATGATGCTTCGGCAGCAGCGACCCGAGAAAAGTTATCCTCGGATGACCCGCTTCTCCTAAGTCCACGGGCAGAATTGGCTCGACGACGGGTGACTTCTCCCACTCCGTGTTCGGGCTCTTCGACTCGTCCGGTTCTTTAGATTCAACCGGTCGGTCGATCTTCTGAGGGTGCGTCATCCTGTTTAGCTCTTTACCTTCAGCTGGCAGGTCAGTCTCCATCGGGTCGCTCGGAGCAGTCAGCTCTTTAAGTTCAGCTAACTGACCGGCCTTCTTCAAGTTCCTCGATGCAGTCAGTTCTTTATGTTCAACTGAATGGTCGGTCTTCGGTAGGTCCCCCGACACTGCCAGCTCTTTACGTTCAGCTGACATGTCGGTCTTCAGCAGGTCCCCCGACACTGTCAGCTCTTTAAGTTCAGATGACAGGTCGGTCTTCCCAAGGGCTTGGCTTCCTCGCGCTCCTACGCTCGTTCGGGCGAGCTGCTAGAACATTGGAGCTTCTTGACTCTGCTTCACAGTCCAGAGGTTGAGGATGCCCAACTCAGTGCCGCCTTCACTTGGTTCTCCTCCCTCAATTTGGCATGTTGTCTTCAGATGGATGGCGCTGAGCTCGCACTTGGCAGCCGAAGACTAGTCACCTCGAATACTCATCATGCTTTTGTCGGTCCAAAACTTCACTACTTGGTGGGCCGACGAGGGGACCGCATCCAAGTGGTGGAGCCACAGCCTTCCCAGGATGATGTTGTACGCAGAGTGGGCTTCAATCACAATGAACCAGGTAAGGTTGGTGAGATGCCCTGTTGTGATCGGGAGGGTGATCTCACCAACCACCCTTGTAGCCTCTCCCGTGAAGCCCGTTATCGTCGATGACGACTCAGTCATCTGCCCGCGATCTAGCTGCATGGCGTCGAAGGCGTTGAGGAAGAGCACATCTACCGAACTTCCGGCGTCGACCAGAATTCTCTTCACCAGGCAATTGGCTATCTGCAGCCGTATGACCAGGGGATGGTTGTGAGGCCTCTCTATTCTGACCAGATCAGCCGCCGAAAACTGTACTGCAGCTTCCACTCTTGGCTCGGGACGGATGACAGGGTCGAGCACCACATGGTGGACTTGCCTTGCTTGTTCAATACGCTGCACCTGTCGGTCGACGGCATTTAATGACGGTACAGGGCCATGGTACCCATAGACTGCGTCTACCTCTTGGAGCTGACGTCTTTCTGGCGGAGGACTCGGTAAACGCGGTGTCGTCACTTCTCGTTGGACTTCCCCTACAGCCTTGGTCTCTTTATGTTGAGGGATGTCAATGAAGCAGCCAAGGTGGCCGGCCTCAATAAGATCCTCAATATGATGCTTGAGCGCCCGGCACTGCAGGGTAGTGTGGCCTTGGCCCTGGTGGTACTCGCAGTACCTTGATGCATCTCTGGCTCCCCTCTCTCCGGGTTCAAGCGGTTATGCCCACTTGAAGTACGGTTCGCCCTTAATAGCTTCCAAGATCTGGTCTATGGGGGCGTTCAGTACCGTGAACTCCCTGTTCCACTGCGGCCTCGCTGGCCTATCTTGCCTTTGCAATTTCACTTCATGCCGCGTCGCCTCGCCCTGTTGCTTGTTGACGTTCTTCACGGCAGTTGGCTTGGTGTAGCCTTGGTGCGGAACCCTGGTTTCCACCGCCTTCCTCTTGCGGTCCGCGTCTTCAATCTTGATGTACTTCTCAACATACCGCGATAGCTCGTCGATCGTCTCCGGGGTTCGCTTGATGAGCGATGCGTTGACGAGTTGGGTAGGCTGGATGGCGTTCTTGAAGGCCGCGATCACCATACGATCCTGCCCGTCTGCGTCCGCCAAGCTCAGGTACTCAGACCTGAACCTATGGTAGAATTGTCGGAGCGTCTCCTTCTGGGTCATACTCATCCCGAAGAGTGACTCCAGAGTCTTCAGCTCCCGGCGATTGCATCGGTACTGGTCGATGAGCTGCGTGCTCAGCTCCGAGAATGAGGAGATGGACGAGGCCTGAGCTTGTGGAACCACTCGAGAGGTGTTCCCGACAAGCTATTGGCGAAGGTCCGGCAGAGAATATGATCATCCTCGTGGGGGACCAGAGCATCCCGGAAAACCAGTACGTGCTCCACCGGGTCTTTCGATCCGTCGAACTTGGGAAGGCGTGGAGGATTCCATCCCCGAGGGAATGGCTCTCGGAGTAGCTTCTCGACAAGCGGCGACCGCGCGGCTCCTCGAATGGTGACTTCCTCCAGCCGGTCGGGAGCTTGGACCCCCGGTCGGTCTCGCTGGATTCCTTCTTGATCCCCAAGTCACTCCGATGCATGTACCCGAATGCGCTCATGTACGCTCCTCCGATCGGCAGTGTGAGCCGGCTGCCGACTGGCCAGCGTCATCCGAGTGTGATGGCTATCACTCGGTTGACGATGGTGTTCACCGTCTCGCTTCGGGCGATGCACTTGTGCCGAGTCCGTCTACGAGTGATGCTTGGAGGCAGGCGGCTATCGGGGGGGTGCTCCGAGCCGGGACCAGACATCCGAGCGTACCGACGCCGCTCGAGCGTGCTTGTTTCTCCCCACGGGTTCCGGGCTACTCGAGTCCCGCCCGTCGAGATTCGCACTTTGGACCTCCACCGAGCGATTAACCCTGACCTCCACCTGAGGCACTAGTTGCGGCTACACTTGCACTGGTGGGGCAGCTTGAGTAGGAAGGCTCTGTCCTGCTTGGGCCAACATGCCCTGGTTGAGTAGACCACCCGTCGGTGCGGCCCGCACGAAGTCGCGCAACTCCTCTTAGTTGCGTTGCATTGTTTGGAGTTGGGCAGTAAGAGCTTGCTGGGTTATCATCATAGTGGCCAGGAAAGCTTCCGATAGACCCCCTGTTAGAGGAGCCAGGGTTGCTACCGGAGCTTGACTGGACTCTCCGACCCCCAGTACAGGATTCGCCAACGGGACTACGCGATCTGTGTCCGTTGGTGGTTGAACGAGACGTCCGACATCATTGGCAACTCCGAGTGGCGCAGCTTCGGATGGGAGCTGCGACGTCGAGCGGGTACGATACGGTTCACCGGCCATCATTCTTCAACAGTGTGGTCGTGGATTGCTGGTTGCAGGTAGCCTCAGACTGGTCGACACCCACGGGTCAACAGTCGAAAGCTCTAGTAGGAAGTCTCGAAGACTATCCCACAGACGACGCCAAGATTGTGGGGGGGTTTTAGTCGAACCGGGCGGTTCGGGTGGCAAGCACAATCCAACGAGCCAAATGAAGAGAAAAGACAGCGGTTATGTGGAAAAACCCCTTCGCATCGTCGAAGGGGAAAAAAACCACGGGGTGGGACGAGAATGCACTAAAACTATTCTTTCGGTTACAATCTCTCACCTTAACCCCAATTACACACCCCGAGACCCGATCTCCCAAACTACCGACCTCTGCAATTTCACTCAGACTATTAACCGCCGCAGGCAGCATCTGACTACCATTCGCTGCAGACAGTATCTGGCTACCGGTCGCTGCCGACAGTATCTGGCTACCGACTGACCTCCGCAGACAGCTTCTGACTATTGTTCGATCGATCTCCGCAACTCCGCGAATTCCGGGATGAAACGGGCAGCGTCTCCTCCAGAATTCTTCTTCCTCATGCTGAAGGGGTAGGTCCCCTTTTATAGTGTGGGGTGACGGTTACGACGCTCCACGAAAAACAGGTGGGTGACGTGTCCCCGCAATGAGCTCAACCGCCGCTGTAGTGACGTGGCGCCGGTTGACATCTGGTCACCTTGGGCCGGAAATCTCGGAGCGTAATCAGCACTCTGAGATCTCCAGGTTCGACTGCTGCCTCCCACCTCGGTTTGTTTGCACGGCCGACCGAGAGAAAGAGGGATGGGGGGGGGGGGGGGGGCTGTTGCGCGGCCGACCCCCCCCCCCCCTTCGTCTAATGACCGGCCAACCGAAGCCAGGGGGGGGGCTGCTGCCTCCCCCTTTCGTCTGATGACCGGCCAACCGAAAGGGATGGGGGGGGGGGGGGGGGGGGGTTGCTGCCCCCCTCTGATGACATGCCGACCGAAAGCCCTAGGGGGGGGGGGGCTGTTGCCTCCCCCTTTGATGACATGCCGACCGAGAGCCAAGGGGGGGGGGGGGGGGAGGGGGGGCTGCTGCCTCCCCCTTTGATGACATGCCGACCGAAGCCCAATGGGGGGGGGGGGGAGGGTCTGTTGCGTGGCCGAACCCCCCCCCCCCCCCCCTCTCCGCTTGTTGCGCGGCCGGCTCCGAGAGAGAAAGGTACACACAGATTCAACAAAAGGACTTGGCCGACGGGTCTGCAAAACCGTTGGAAGCCTAGATGATGGATTCAACAGGGGGACTTGGTCAGTGGATCTTCAAAACTGATTGAAATCCCCGACGCTGATAAGTCCAAATAGTGGGGGAACTTGATCGATGGATCTTCAAAACTGATTGAAGGCCCTGTTGTCGACCGATCTTTGGTTGTAATCTTGAACCCCCATTTCTTGTTAAAAAATTAAAAAAATTCAAAAGTTGAGTTGACAACATGGGGATTGATGGATGGATGGAAGATATTTTAATAATATTTCAAAATGGGGTTGGATGGATAGATGGAGGGATGGAAGGAAACACATGATGTCCCACCCTCCTCCAAAGAAGACACGTTTTAAAATCGTGTGCCGCTACGCATTTCGTAAAAACTCCGTCGTTAAACGTGCACGTGCTAGAGTAGTACTAGAATGGGTAACCCCCTGGAAAGTTCTTGTGTGAGCATGGTCAAAGCAGACAGTATCTTGTATATTTGAGGCGGATGTTATAGATCAACTCAGAGGGATCTGGCAGGTGCACTTGATCATCGGATCTTAAAAACTGATTGAAGGCCCCGATGTCGATCGATCGAGACAGATTCAACAGAAGGACTTGGCTGATGGGTCTGCAAAACCGTTGGAAGCCTAGATGACTGATTCAACAGGGGGACTTGGTCGGTGGATCTTCAAAAATGATTGAAATCCCCGACGCTGATAAGTCCAAATAGTGGGGGAACTTGGTCGATGGATCTTCAAAACTGATTGAAGGCCCCTCGACCGATCTTTGGTTGTAATATTGAACCCCTATTTCTTGTTAAAAAATTAAAAGATTTCAAAAGTTGAGTTGACAACATGGGGATTGATGGATGGATGGAAGATATTTTAATAATATTTCAAAATGGGGTTGGATGGATGAAGGGTTGGCTGGAAACACATGATGCCCCACCCTTCCCCAGAGTCTGAGTTGGCACTATATCACCCCAAAATATGAGGATAGGGATGAGCGACCGGTTACCAGTTGGAGATGCTCGTAGTGGATCAAGACTTATTGAAGGCTCTGATGCCGATTGGTCAGGACGGATTCAACAGAAGGACTTGGGCGATAGGTCTGCAAAGCCGAAAGGAAGCCCGATCGGTCAAGACGAACGGATTCAACAAGTGGACTTGGCCGACGGTTCTGCAAAACTGATTGAAAGACCCGATGCCGGATTCAGCAGGGGGCCGACTTGGTCAGTGGATCTTCAAAACTGATTGAAAGACCCGATGCCGATCGGTCCAAACAGCCTAGAAGACGAATTTGCGATCATTCAAAGCATGATTATGTCAACTTTGTGCAGGCCGTTGGAGACGCTCTAACACTCCATGAGATGATTTTCACAATAAGCTACAGATTAACCAAAAAGTGTAAAACACGCATAGGTGCACACATAATAAAACGAGCAGGTACTTGATGCTGATGAGTTCAGAAGGCCAGGAATTCACTTAAACGATCGGTATAAATCGGACACACGATCGGCGTACACCGAAATCGATCGGTTTAGAGCGGATGGCGACGAAGTTTCAAGGCAGGGGAGCCCCAAAACCGATCTGGTTACTCCGAAACTGATCGGTCTGGAGCAAGCTACGGCGAAGCCTTGAAACGAGAGAGATCCGAGATGACGGATTTGGCCGATGGGTCTACAAAACTGTTGGAAGCTAGATGACGGATTTAGCAGGCGGACTTGGCCGATGGATCTTCAAACTGATTTAAAGATCCGATGCCGACCGGTCTAGACGGATTCAACAGAAGGACATAGAGCATCTCCAACCGGCTTGCTATCTCCCATCAAAATGTGATTTTGGGGGGCTGAACGTCCAAAATATCTCTCCAACTAGGATGGCAACGGGTCGGGTTTGGGACGGGTCGGCCCTATCCCGAACCCGCCCCATTATATTTTATCCCATCCATACCCGTCCCAAACCCGCATCGGGCTTTGAGGGTAATTTCCAACCCGTCCCAATTAATATTGGAAAAACTCGTGCCTGCCCCGCCTCGCCCCGTTTATGCATTGCGGGTCGGGTCGAATCGG